>JAINUG010000180.1:1707500-2049114 GCA_029706075.1 Aldrovandia affinis | reverse complement strand
GAGTTACAAGCCCAGCTCCCTAACCATTGCACTACACTACTCCCCCATTTTGTATTGGGGCTCCTGTGCTAGCCAGGAGTCCACAATCAAGTTTGTGTACTGCGCACACCTCCGGGGGTCCAGGGAGTGGGAGGAGGAGAGCTACAAAGGCACAAAGGGCAGCATAATTACTACGTGGAGCATACATGAGAGGTATCACGGTACTATTCTTACCAGAGAGAATTTGCATAGAGGGGGAATCCCCAAATTCAACTGGCACCATAGTTCGTTTAGCAGGTCTATGCCACTTATAGTTCCTTCAACTTGTACTGTCCTATCTTACTCCAAAATGCTACTGTGACGACCGTGCCCTGTCTCCCTCAACTGCAGTAATGGCTGTCGGCCAGCTGGTGGCAGTGTTGCGTGCCGTCCCTCCCTTCCCGGATTTGCCTTAATTGCCGTTTGTGGCTAATTAGCTACCTAGTGGTAGCACCTGGGAAAACCCCTTTATAAGTGGCTTCGCCCAGGTGCTCACGAGATGGATTGATATCTCACGAGATTGTTTTCTCACACTGCACTTGGCTGTTGACAGGGCTGGTGGCTGCGGGCATCGGGTTGGTACATTAAATAGCCTACTTTATCTTGTTGTTATTTTGGATTGTCACACTTCACCTGCACTCACACTCCAACACCCCTCTACAGATTCACACTGACACGCATCCACACACAGAGTATATTGAAATAAAACTCTATAAAACGATTTACCTTGTCTGGTCTCCATGTTTGTTTTTGACTGCTTGAATGTTGAACATAACACTACATTTGGGTCCTGTCTCTGCAAATTAGGTAATTCTTTGACCATAGTTCATAAATCAGAGGGGCTAAGAGGAGTGTGTTTTAACACCACGGCCGTTGCAGGTCTCCCCTCCCCTGGCTGTGGGTTAGGAATGGTGTCAATGGCCACAGGTGCTAATGAGGGATTCACAGAATTTCTTGGTGGGGCATAAGGGGGGGTGTCTTGCTGTGTCAAGACAACTATTTCAGGATACAAGGGCAGATAAGAAGGGGTGGCTGGTTGTATATCTCCATTTCATCTTTATATTTTAAATCTCCCTGACATTGTTTTAATTTACTGCGACATTCAGTTAATTCCCTAGTCAGCTCCTGTAGTTGTTTGTCATACTCAGATTTTTGTTTTTGCCACATCATTGCTGTGCTTTCATAAGACAGAACAACACACATTACGTCTTCTTTCCTTTTTTTCGTACACTTCTTACGGTTGCTCCACCATTTGCTCATAGCTTGAGCTAAAGTTTGATCATTTTGTGTTTTCAAAGGAAAGGGTGGATTAGCCTTAATTACACCACTATATCTAGGTATGATCGCTTCCATGGCAGCTTTCCTAACCTCCTCACCTAACATTTAATTCTCCATTCCTGATCCAGCAATTGGTAACAGAGATTTGCAGATTAGTCATTCTGAAATATTCTACAGCTAGTACAAAGTTATTATAAATACTTGTCGGTAGCTACGTCCCCGTGTGTAAGGGTTTCTAAGAGCAAGTAAAGTATGTGCTTTGTACTTTATCATATTAATGGGAATGCAGGGGCAATTTCTATGTGTATTACTATTTTCTTTTTGCTTTATTCCCTTATCTCAGCTCTCTTAGCTCATAGACTAAGAATATTCAGGGGCCCATAGTGTTCACAGTCCTTATGCTATTAGACCGGAACCTTGACAAGTTTATATTAATATTTACACTAATTCTATTATATTATATATTAGCTTATTATATTCTATAGGCTATATCGTGTACGCTATACATAACAAATATATCACATAGGCCTAACACAACAATACAACTCATGCACATAAAGTTCAGCCAAAAAAACAAAATTGGGCTCGGAACACAGTTATGAGCAAACATCAGTGCACTCTCTCTCATGCGTTCACTCGCATTGGCAAACAGCCAAGGTTTTCATAACTTACAATCTATTTACCAAAGCAATCTTTCTTTTTACCGATGTGGTAAAATACCCAAACAGTACCCCAAGTCTACTGTCCGTAACTTCATTGGCGCTCGAAAGCACCCAACAACCGCAGCGGTACTCGGAAGCACCCGCTAACAGCAACCAAAAATGCCCAAAATGGCAATGGCACCCAAATGTGTCCGAATGCGTCCTAGCGGCCCATGGAACCCGACACCCTCTTGGTCAACCACAGTGGTTTAATCATAACACCGATCAAATAATTGTGTGATCTCTGAAGACAATTGATTGCACCAGACACATCCTAGCGAGACCTCTGGTGCCCCATCAGAATTTTCATGAGGCATGCCACTGCACATGATGATTGAAAATTGAGACAATGTTATGGCAGTGCTGAGAAGTCAACATTGTTACAAAATCTATTTAAGAAAAAAGGACACTACATTTACTCACACTTTGAACCTTGACATAGATAGATTATTTATTGTCCTTTTCAGGAAATTTGTTGCCACAGTCTGTACAGAAAAGCCTCATAAATTATAGGGTCATCAGGTGGGCACCCTCCTTCACTGGTGTTTCTTTGAATTAAGCCCACAACACCTCCACAGGGCTCAACGGCGACGCCTGGCGTCCCAGGTGTGCCCCCCTCTGCTTTTACCCCTGATTTGGTCATTTAGCAGCCCAGTTGGGGTCCTTTCTCTTGATCCATAGCCAGCTGCTGCTTTGTTCGGCAGCCTCTGACATTGATTTGACGGCTTGTCGGAAGGCCTGTCCTCGCACTCCCATCCCCTTAAGAAGCTTGGTTGTGGACGTTGCAACAAAACCTCTACACCCGACCTCGACCGGGAGCACCTGGGCACGCCAGCCGCGTTGTTCTGCTTCGGCTGCTATGTCGGAGTACTTCAGTCGTTTCCGTTCGTATGCTTCACCAACTGCTGCCTCCCATGGTACAGTTAGTTCCACAATGAATAGTAACTTCTGGGAGGTTGACCACAAGACCAGGTCCGGCCTGAGGTTAGTTGTAATAATCTCTGGCGGAAAGATGAGCCTCTGTTCTAAGTCAACCTGCATTCTCCAGTCCCGGGCAGTGTCTAGGAGGGTTGCTTCCACTCTTGCAGATGGCTTTGCTGGGGGTTGTCCTGCTCTTACAAAAGGGGTGGTCTTTGAGTGTCGAGGCATTGGGGGAGGGAGGGCGTTGTTGGTAGTCCTCCTTCCTTCCAGGGTGATCGCCAGTTGTCTTAGGACCTGGTTGTGCCTCCAGGTATAGCGGCCTTGGGACAAACTGGTTTTACAGCCGGTGAGGATGTGTCTCAGTGTTGCAGGGGTCTGACAAAGTGCACAAGAAGGATCTTCTCAAACCACTGGTGTAGGTTCTTGGGCGTGGGAAGAACATCATAGTTGGCTCTGATGATGAAGCTAATTTGTCTTCCTTCCATTTCCCAAAGATCCTTCCATGTGAGCTTTCGATGCTCCAGGTTTTCCCAGCTAGTCCACTGGCCCTGTTTGGACTGTGAGACTGCCTTTGCGCATCTGTCTGCCTCCTCTAAATTACATAAATACAAATATACACACCACAATTACATACATACATTAAATATGCACCCACATGGGTACATCCACATTTTTATCAACATACACAGTCATACTCATCTATACATGATTTTTACCGAGGTATTTCATTCAGTGATGCTATGGCAGAGGGGACAAAACTCCTGCCAAAGCGTGCCCGTTTCCAGGTAAGGGTTCTGTATCTGCGACCTGATGGAAGTAGTGTGAAGAATGGGTTGAGGGGGTGGCTGGGGTCATGTGCAATGGTACGTGCTCTGCGTGTAATGGCTCTGCTGTTGAGGTCTGAGAGGTTGGGGGTGGGGATGCCAATAATTTTGGAGGCATTGTGTGTAATGCGTATGAGTTTGTTCCTGTTGGAAACAGTTAGCATGTTGAAAAAACAAGGGGAACAGTAAAGGAGAATGGGTTGAATTATACTTTGGTAAAGCAGTAACAGAAGGTGGGGGGCAACAGGAAGTGCTCTGAGTTTGCGGATGGCAGAGAGTCTTTGTTGGCCGTGTTTGTGTATGTCAGTGGTGTGTTGATCAAAGCTCAGTTTATTGTCCAGGGTGAGTCCAAGGTATTTATAGCACTCCACCATCTCAACTGCTTTATTGTTGATACAGGTGGGGTTGTGGGTGGAGTTGTGGGCTGTGCTGTGTGTACTGGAAGTAATTAACAGTTATTTTGTTTTTGCTACGTTCAGCTCCAGGTAGTTGTTACTGCACCACTGTGTAAAATGGGAGATGGAGTCTGGGTAGCCTAAAACAGAGTTATTGTCATTGAGGAGTGCAAGTATGACAGTATCATCAGAGTATTTGAAGTATGTAGTGATGGATGAGGAACTGACACAGTCATTGGTATAGAGGGTAAACAGGAAGGGGCTCATGACACAACCTTGTGGGGCTCCGGTGTTGGTGATGGTTGTTGAGGATGTTACAGTGCCCACTCTAACGGTTTGTGGTCTTTCACTGAGGAAACTGTGTATCCAGTGAGTGAGAAGTGGAGGGACATTGAGGTGGTGGAGTTTCCTAATCATCTGGTGGCGCTGGATGTTGTTAAAAGCAGAACTAAAATCGATGCTTGGTTCGACCATATTGGTTAGATCAGCAAAGGATTGCAACATAAAGAAGTACAATCCTGCTTGAATGTGTCTGGCTCTGAGACGTTTATTTTGTATGGATGTTTCCGTAATCTTTGACGCAGTGGCATTTTTGTATTGAACCTCACAAAGGATAGCCCCCAACTTTTTTTAACTAATGTTGCCTATATAGGCTCGGCTATTTTTTAAGTCGATGCGAATATGATACTGTCACACACTGTTCAACACAACCAGGAGGAGAACAGAACAGCAGGACAGAGGCAGTCATCAGTCAGAAGGACCAGATTTTATTTTATTATTATTTTATTTTATCATTTTTACATTTACATTTACATTTTAAGCATTTAGCATATGCTCTTATCCAGAGCGACTTACAAGATGTGCATTAATACATGGTAGGAACAATCATAGTTCACGCAAGAGATCAGTGCGGTAATACAGCGATAGACATAATTGCAGGCAGCTGCGTACCATACCTGTAACACGGAAGGAAAAGGTTAGTATTTTTTTTTAATGAGGAGTAAGCAGGGATACATAGTGTTGGCAGTGGTGATGACAATTAGCTAGATGTACAGAATTCAGTGGTAGTGGAGTCTGAAAAGATGGGTTTTTAGTCTCTTGTGGAAGATCGCAAGTGATTCTGCAGTCCTGACCGATTGCGGAAGATCGATCAGAGAAGAGGCCAGACCGTGAGGAGCGGCTGCCAGGCGCCCAGAGGGATGGGACAGTCAGTTTGCAAGAGGAAGCAGAGCAGAGGGGTCTGGCTGGGGTGTAGGGTTTGATGAATGTCTGGAGGTATGGGGGAGCAGCACCTCTAGCCGCCTGAAAAGCAAGCACCAGTGATTTGAATCTGATGCGTGCTGCGATGGGGAGCTAGTGCAGAGAGGAGAGTAGAGGGGTGACGTGGGTGAACTGCGGTTGATGGAACACCAGACGTGCGGCAGCATTCTGGACTAGTTGCAGTGGTTTGATGGCACAGGCCGGTAGACTGCCAGCAAGGAATTGCAGTAGTCCAGACGTGAGATCACCAGGGCCAGATCATCTGTGGCCTCTTGGGTGAGGAACGGTCGGATTGTCCGGGTGTTGTGGAGGAAGAATCGGCTGTTCAGGTGGTGGGTGGACATCCAGGCAGAGATGTCGGCCAGGCATGCAGAGATCCATGCCGGGACCTGGGTCTCAGTTGGAAAGAAGGAGAGAAAGAGTTGAGTGTCATCAGCCTAACAGTGATAAGAAAGACCGTGAGCAGAGATAACAGAACCAAGTGACTTGGTGTACAGGTAGAATAGGACAGGGCCTAGCACCGAGCCCTGTGGGACTCCAGTAGAGAGGGTGTGGGGAGAGGAGAGGGATCCTCTCCAGGCCACCTGGTAGGACCGGTCAGCCAGGTAGGTCTTGAACTATGTCAGTGCAGATCCAGAGATTCCCATCTCGACGAGGGATGAGAGCAGGATCTGGTGGTCCATGGTGTCGAATGCAGCTGACAGGTCGAGGAGGAGGAGGGATTGGGACTTAGCCATGTGAAGAGCTTCAGTGACCTCAAGGAGAGCAGTCTCTGTGGAGTGGCCTGCCTTGAACGCAGATTGGTTAGGATCAAGCAGGTCATTCTGTAGGAGATGAGCAGACAGTTGGTTATAGACAGCCCGCTCTAGTGTTTTGGAGAGGAATGGGAGGAGAGAGACAGGTCGGTAGTTGGAAATGACAGCAGGATTCAGAGAAGGTTTTTTGAGGAGGGGGACGACATGGGCGCTTTTGAGGGGAGAGTGGACAGAGCCAGAGGAAAGAGAGGAGTTGATAACAAAGGGTAAGATGTCCATAGCAATGGACTGGAAGAGGGGGGAAGGAATGGGATCGAGAGGGCAGGTGGTGAGATGGTGGGAGTGAACAAGTTGAAGGATGTCCGGGAGGGGCGAGAAGGAGGACAGAGGGGTGAGAGGTTTAGGTAGCGAGATGGGTGAGGGAGGGTTAGGTGAGGGGGAGGATGGGGGGAAGGAGTTGCAAATGTTATCGACCTTCTCGCAAAAGAAGGATGCATAGTCATCCGCGGTTAGAGAGGAGGGTGGATTGTTCCCACAGGGGGATTAGTTAGTTAGTTAGTTTATTTGACAATAAATAAAAAAATAGATATAGACAATGCGAACACACATACCCTTGATACATGACATCACATTAATGCACACTGTAAATAGCTGAGAAAAACAAAAAAAAGCCAACTTAAAAAAGCCAACTTATTTCCAATGTGGTCCTCTACAATTATAGAGAGAGCATGCTTTTTGCTGTTTTTTGTCTATCTCTCTCTCTCATAATAAATAACTGGAGCCCGGTGGCTTTACTGTCCACTGACTATAATTTCTTGTCAAAAGTGTTGGCTAACAGGCTGAGGGAGGTGTTGGTCCTACTGTGTCCCTGGCAGGTCAAGTGGATAATATGTCCCTTGTTTGTGATGTTTTGCAGTCAGCCTATGCAATAGTAATAATAATAATAATAACAATAAAACAGTACTGCGTCCATTGTGACCAGACCTGGGTCAAGTATGTTTTTGCCATAGCATCGCCATAGCCTTACTGAAACATTGTTAAAAAAAAAAAAAAAAAAAATGTTCTGAGCTGTAAAGGTACTGGAATGGGATTGGGTTTGAAGAGGGCATGTCACTTTAACTGATGCCCTTGCTTACTGACATGAGAGCAGGCTGGCAGGGCTGTGGTTGTGTCTGAACCACTCCCCTACAGAGCAGGCGAGTGGACATGGAGTGGCCGTTGCCCTTTCATGTCGCCAAGCTGCAAATGCTTGTCGGCAGGGATAAATATAGCATGGGCAGCGGTCAATGGCAAAAAAGTTTCCCCGCAAGGACAGTCGCAACCCACCAGTGACTTGCTGCTGAGAGAGGGCTGCTGTCTTTTGCCACTGGAGATAGCCATACTCCAACGAGGGACAGGTAAAGGGGTGTTTACCCCTCTCTTTTCACTTTTGGGGACTCAGTTCAGGAAACACTTTCCAAAAATGGCCTGTAAAATATCTAAGTCGATCTACAAGGGGATGGGATGGGATATTTTATTTTTGTTAGGGGCCGTAAGACAAGGTTTATGTAAGGAATAGGAATTCTGTGTCTGAGTTTTTTCTGTCATTCACAGCCGTGCAAACATAGAGGAATACACATTCCTTATATGTGGGTGAGCATGTTATAATTGTACCCGAGTTTTCTGGGTGGTTTTTTCTATGCTTTATACATTTAACATTTCAAGCATTTAGCAGACGCTCTTATCCAGAGCGACTTACAATATGTGCATTAATACATGGCAGGAACAATCATTGTTCACGCATGTGCTTGAGTTACTTGCTGGTATCGCCATGGATCAAAAACTTGAATTAAGAATACCTAAATATTCACAATTCACAATAATAATAATAATAATAATAATAATAATAGTGCTACTACTACTAATTATAAGAAAAGTCATAATAGTATGTGATGCTTCCTAGGTAATTGATGCACTTTCACTTCAACCTCACCACTCTGAGGGAGTCATCTGTTTAAAAATAACTTAATGTTAAATGAGCGGCCCTGGGTCTTTATCCAGGTCTGGGAGTGACAGTCAATGAAATGACAACTCTGTCCTGTAGGGTTCCCTGTGGCTCAGTTGGTAGAGCATGGCAACATTTAGGTTGTGGGCTCGATTCCCACTGGGACCACATATACTGAAAAATGTATGCATTCACTGCTGTAAGTCACTTTGGATAAAAGCGTCTGTTAAATGGCATATATTATATATTAGGGTATTTCAGAGTGCCACAGGAGATCAGACACAGATAACTCTATAAAATGTCTTGTAAACTTATAATAATAATGACATTACATTAATAATACATTTTATTTTTTATGCATCCTTAAAGGTAGCAGTATTTGTGTAGTCAGGAGGGCATTATATCAAGCTACTGCTAAAGCTAAAAGGCTTGGTGGCCAAATGGTGTGGCATTATGTCTTCTACGTGACAGACTTAAATTGGCTTAAATTAGACCAGAAGAAATACAGTAAATTTTTCAGGGTGTACGAAAATTGTGAGGTCTACTGTATTCGTACAGCCCACTTTTTTACTTTCACATATTTATTTTATGCTAAGTTGACCATTAAATATATCATTTTCCCTGAGAGCCATGAGCATCCAAATGACAAATTTTATGTCACCTGTTTTAGCGTATTGTCATTTTTAATATTGTGCTGTGTACTGCTGTTTCTTAGCATTTTTGTATACTGTATCTCAAATAGTTTTTTTCTCCTTTATAAATAGAGGCTAAATAATAAATGAATAAATACAAGTGAGTACTAGCAAAATATGAATACAGCGAATCTATGTTACGCAAGGGCACATAACAATTAATTGAATTAAAAGACAGTAAAATAAGTGTCAAAAACGCAAGTGAGCAGGGAAGACACAGAACTATACAACACTAGAGGGAAAGGGGCAGTGATGCATACAAATGGAAAGAAGGAAACAAGTTAAAATTCAGACAGAGGAAGAGGAAGACATATTTAAATACATAAAGTATAGGGGGAGGTGTTAAGGTGTCGAGGTGTTAAGGGTGCCTGCTCTTCCTGCATTATCAGAGGTCAAAGGTCACCATGAAACTGCTGTGGACCCTGGTGCTCAGCCTGCTGTTGGCAGGACAGTTGGGCTTCAGTCAGGAGGAAGAGAGGGGTGAAGAGGGAGCAGATGTGACAAAGCCAAAAGGTCCTGTGGCAGACGACGGTAGGCCCGACGATAGACTGCCTTGCGGCAGGTGGATGGGAGGGGTCCCGGGCACCCCAGGGCACAGCGGGCTCCCAGGGCGGGATGGCAGAGATGGGCCTGCTGGCCCAAAAGGCGACAAAGGCAATCCGGGTAAGGGTCCATGGCTTTCACCTTTTGTTTGGTTTCACTAGCGGAGAGAGGTGCAAACCTGCTCATGGCTCGTGTGTGTGTGTGTGTGTGTGTGTGTGTGTGTGTGTGTGTGTGTGTGTGTGTGTGTGTGTGCATGGTTCTCTCGCTCTCTCTCTGTGTGTGCAGGTGAACCAGGGCAGAAGGGAGAGCCGGGTGACAAAGGGGCTGACGGCCCGCAGGGGCCTCGCGGTTTCCCGGGCAACCCGGGGCTGAAAGGCGAGCGGGGCGAGAGCCCCCTGGCCGTGCGCTCGGCCTTCAGCATGGGGCTCACCAGCCGCTTGGCGGTCACCAACGTGCCCATCCGCTTCAACAAGCTCTTCCACAACGAGCAGCGGCACTACGACGACACCAGCGGCAAGTTCCGCTGCGTCACCCCCGGTGTCTACTTCTTCACCTACCACCTCACTGTCTACTACAGAGACGCCCGGGTCAGCCTTTACCGGAACAACAAGCCCGTGATGTTCACCCACGACCAGTTCCAGGAGAACAACCTGGACCAGGCCTCCGGCTCCATCATCCTGCAGCTGCAGGCTGGGGACGAGGTCTGGCTTCAGGTGTATGGTGAGGAGGAGCACGGAGGGATCTACGCCGACAACACCAACGACTCCACCTTCTCCGGCTTCCTGTTGTACCCTGACCCCCCGGCAGCCAGCCGGAGGCGCTGAGCGTAATTGGCGGTGGTGGTGGGTGGGGTGGGGGCGCGGGGTGGTGACACCAGTGGTCTTGGTTACGGTCACATGATTGTGTCAAAAAGGGGCTTCCTAACATCTGTGGTGCCTCGCCTCCAAACAGCTCTGAACATAATCCACTGATGGGGCCCTGGGTCATTTTAACATGGCAGGAGTGTATGATATTTAAGTCAACGGTGAGTGACTGGGTAATATTTTGTAAGTGCAGTGTATTCAGTTTGAGCTTTAAATCATTTAAGAAGGTGTACAGGAAAAATGTGTATGTTACTTTGAACCCAAGGGGACACTCCAAGCATGCCCTGTGTCAGTGGCCTTCTAGAAGTCTGGATTTCTAAATGCTTGACAACTCACACGAAGCTGTCATCGAACTAGCCTAGGTGCATTTGGTTTAATGTAGCGCTATATGGTTCTCAGTAGTGCTATACTATAGGAATGCTTGGCTAGCAGCCATTGCCCCAACCCCATCCTCTCCTCTCCCTCCACCCCCACCCCGTTCCCCCTACCCAAGTCACCATGTGTGAGTGCCCATTTGCAAGCAGGCCCTGCACCCATCTTCTGGCCACTGTTCAATTTGCCAGTTGTTGCATTGCTTATTCCGTTTTCCCCTCAGTGTATTTTTGTTTTGATGACCAAGGTCATGGACAAGCGCACTGCATTCTTGTATCGCTCACCCTATCATGCATATTCTAATAATGGCAGTTGATGCCCTAGAAGTTGGCTCCAGAGTGGATTGGAGACCTTATTACTGTCAGTGTCTGTCCAAAGAGCTGTATCAATAGTGTTCAAAGACTATCTCAATTAAGCGTTGGTTTGTTCTTTGGGACTGAGCACAATTTATCGACTAGAAATGAGAGACTGCTGTTTATTTGAGTAGTCTGCCCAGCACTTGTTTGCGGAGTACCATCTGCAGGTCTAGTGAATGAGTCTTTACTTTATATTGTTATATTATCCAGAGCAACTTACACAGTTTACATTTCTTTATAATCCATTTATACGGCTGGATATTAACTGAAGCAATTCAGGTTAAGTACCTTGCTCAAGGCAGTGTCCCACCTGGGGATTGAACCTGCAACCTTAACGTTACATGAGTCCTGTAGTTGAGCCTGTACTCTGGAAAAAACATTACACATGCTCACCCAGCAAATAGAGGCGCTCTCTCCATGCAGATGATAAGGCATGGGGCATTGAATGAAACCAGCCACAAGCAGCATTGTTGCATTGACTTGAAGGAGACATGATTATGCAAAAGGCTTTTGTTGTGTTTTGTCCCTTTTGCTCTTCTAACTCCTTTAAAACTTGTTATTTTAGAATGCTACTTGTCAAAAGAAGCATACTTTAGAATTAAACACAATTGTGAAATTTCGTATTTGTTATTCATATTCATTATAATATTGTTCTAATAATAACAATAATTCTGATGCTATTGTTCAACATGTTGTACTATAATAAATTATGTAAGGTGTTTGAATATTTCATTATTACAAAACTGGAAATACAAAATGGTATCTGGTGTTGTTTGTTTCTGTATTGTTCTTTGTCAAAACATTCAATTGCAAATTAAGCCGCATGTTATTCCCTTGTTAAACTGCTGGTGGCAGCAGAGTCTAGCTTTATGGAGAAACTTGGAGCCAGTTTCTGTGGAAAAAGAATTTAAATGCCAGCCTACATCCCCATCGTGGACTATTTTAAATTGTTTAAAAGTCACGTTGCACCTTACACATTCATAGAATATGTGTCCAAACTGATTTTCAGACTAACCGCTGAAAGAATAACCACTGCAGTCTAGTTTCTTTCTCTTTTTTCAATCCATGTTGCCAACTGTCCAGCTCCCCACATCACTGTACTGGATCTGTCATTCAGCATACAGCCCCATGACTTCAGTCAGTATATCCCAGTATAACCAACCACCAGCTAAGCCAAGCCATTTGACACTGGCCGATTTGCAGCACAGCGTGCCAAGGTTTTGATAAAACCGCAGCAACTGTTGTTTACCCCATGCAAGATCAAACCTTAGCGTCTGCCAAGCTCAGGATAAGGCTGCGTGCTCTAGTCTTCCGTGTTGGACGTGATCCCGGTCCACCTGGAAAGAAGAATTATCTTATTTGTGCGTATTTGGTTCTCTGTCGCTTCTTATTAGGAAGTCTAAATGAATAGGCTGCTGCTTTTCTTGGACCTGATCCCAAATTTGGAGCCCCCTCATTGTTTTTACACATTTTTGAAAAAATAGTTTCAGATATTTTTTCCCTGTTTTTCTCCAAATTTAGTGGCCAATTACACCCTCTATTTTCTTTCAATTTACAAACTCGCCGCCCACCTCTTCCCTGAGACCGGAAATGAACCGCTTCCTCCGAGATGGACCTCGCCTATTGCGTTGTCCACAGGGATGTTCTCCGTGCTCCTCAGCGAGCTTGTGCAAGCTCACCCTCCCCCTGGGGTGGACAGCCAAACGCCACCCCCAATTGGGCTCCTGGCCAGGGCCGGTCTGGCACAGTCGGGTTTCAAACCGCATCCGTGATAGGTAGCTCACACTGGTAAGGCACCAGTCAAAACAAGTGCGTTAGACCGCTACGCTATCCAAGGCCCATTCATTTCATTTGGCCTATTCCTACCTGATGTCCCACTAATCCATACTTATTGTCCAGCATTGGGACTGTTTGAGTCTGGTCGAACTGCAACGGGTGCATTTTTGTGTCTGCACAGACTAGCCATGTCAAGAACTTATTTTTACACAGGTCAACTCAGCTGTAGTTGCCCTAAAATTGCAAGGGATGAGAGGAATTTGCAAGACAGCACCTGCAATTACTACCAACGCTTCCAAAAGCTAATACCTGTGCATGAGAAAGGTAATCATTAGAGCCCCTGACTCGGGTTTAAAACTTGAAACTGTCAGCACCTGAACATTTTCGGATCCCGTCAGCTTTGCTCCGAGTCCTGCAGAGTTGTGTAGCGTGCAGTTTTCTCTCTCTGGTTCTATATTTCGGAAACACTCCAACATTCCAATCTCATATGAAAACAACTTATTTAATTTGCTTTTGACTATTATGACAGTTGGTATTTTATATTTCCCCCATCCCTTGTATTCCTTAACAGTGTTAGGCAAGTTTTAAGAAAACATGTTAGCATGTTATTTACCAAGCTTCTTTTATATCAAGAGCCACAACGTCCTTTGATAGTGTGAAAACACAGCAAGATTGATAAAATATTATTTAAAAAAATGTATAAGGTTCCAGATGTAATCGAAGCATTAATTGTGCATTGGAATTGTGTGTGGTATGACATAGGACTACTGTATGTGTCACTCTGCCTAAGGTCCAGGTTTGGCTAAGAAGCCCCATATCTTACTGAAAACCTCAGTGGAAAGGAAGCAGTGGTCTTTATTTAGATATTTGTTTTGGTTGTGTTCAGTGTTGCTCCTTGGGGGCCTCTTTCGTCTGTGGTTGGGAAACTGCCAGGAGATTGCTTTCAGTGGACTGAATGGGCACGTCTGTTCCTCTGTAAGGGAGATGTGTCAGCTGCTGTGTGTGTATATGTACTGTATGGAGCTGAAGTAAACAAACACACACACACACACACACAGCAGCTGACACACTTTCCATACATAAGTGTGTGTGTGTGTGTGTGTGTGTGTTCTATTGTAAGAGCAGCCCTTACTGGAACTCAGGGGGACCTGTGCCACAAGACTGCAGCTCCATAGAGTACACGCACACACACAACTGATACATCTTCCATACAGAGGTGTATATGTTAGTGTATGTGTGTATGTGTGTGTGATTTAGTCCCAAAATCTGAGGACTATGTTTTAAATATGGGTTAAATGCAGTGAAATATTATAAACTGAGGTCTGTAAAATTATAAAATTATACATATAATGATGGTAGCAATTGATTTATTTTTCAATATTAATATTCAACATTACTTTCATATAGTAATAAACAGTGGTGTAATTTGTACCGGGGACACCGGGGCCATGTGCCTAGTAATATTTGTAATATATACAGTACCAGTCAAAAATTCGAGTACACCTTCCATCTGGATTATGGCTAATCGGGCACTCCTTCATTCTTCAGCAAGATAACAACCCGAAACACACCTTGAGGTTGTGCAAGAATATTTCTGGTGAAAGAGGAACGTGAAGGACAACTCAAACTAATGACCTGGCTTGCCCAGTGTCCAGACCTCAATCCCATATAACTTGTATGGGACAAACTGGACAGAAAAGTCAAAGCAAAGCAAGCCACAAGTGTCTCTGGGAATTGCTGCAGGACAGCTGGGGAGACATGTCAGGTGATTTCCTGATAGGATAAGAATAAAACTAATTAACAGGCATTAATAAGGTACCACACATTTTCTTTATAAAAATAATTTGAAATAATCTCTGATGGTACTTCTTTCATACAGTGAGTGGGGGTGTGAGGTGTAGACTAACGTATTGTACAAATATTTTTGAATAATTTGTAGCTGGTTGGGTAACAATAACTTATCTAGACTAGCTAAAAATAAAAAAATGTAAGTGTACCACCCATATCTGTAATCAAAGTTACATCCCTAGTTATACACTCTCACACACATGCACATTCAAAAGAGATCAAAGTGTTTGGGTGAACCATTTTCATATGCATGGCCTTCAGGGCCGCTGAAGACTTTATCTTAGATAAGAAACAGAAAAATATTTTTTTCAAAGCTTTTTATTCATAACATTCCAAAAGAATAAAACAGTACATTATTAACGACAAACAAACAAACAAACAAAGCAGGCTTTTGAGGTTTGTAAATGCAAATTTTAAGCGAAAGCTTAAAGGACAAAAAATTAAATATTAGTCAGGAAGGAATTCATAATAATACAAAAGTTAATGGACAACATACCACTGAGGAAAATGCATTAAAGAGAAGCAATTCCGGGTTAAACCATATTCAAGTATGCTACCCCCAATTTAAAAATCACAAGAATTGCAAAGGCATTCTACAGACATAGAGTTTGAATGGACACGTGGACATACAAGTTTCACATGGTCTTCTGTTTGGCCAAAGGACCAATAGGAATGTTCGTTGTGTGGGATTTTCACCCCGCACACACATCAGGCAGCAACTGTATACCTTCAGGTACTTTTGACTGAGCGAATCAGGTTCACTGATGCAGACATGCCGTTAGAACCCACCACCCCACCTCGCCTCCCCTCAGCCTCCTGCTTTGCAGCACAGAAGTGTGGTATTGACAACACTGGCCAAGTTTTAATTTCGATCGGTGTGTGTGTTTGTGTGTGTCTGTGTGAGATGTGTATGTCATGCATCTTGCACACATTACAGGGTTCCTGTTTTTTTCTTTAGTGTGTTTTTACTTCTTCTTGTAACCTCCAGCGAAAGAGTCGAATCTGCCGTACTGGTCGGCGTACCGCCTCAGGAAGTCTTCGAAGCGGGGAGCGGTGTGGTCTTGAGCCACGTAGCCCGCGTAGGGGTCCCCCTGCCCGCTCTGATAGGGACTCTGGTGGGTGGGCTCGTCCTGGTGCTCCTCCGCCACCAGGTCCTCCGGGGGTGCCCCCTCGTCCGCGGTGGGGGCAGCGGTAGCCTCGGGTTCAGCGCGGCGAAGGCGGCAGTTGTAGTCATACTCGGGGTCACAGTCAGGGTGGGGAAAGATCACACCATTCTTGGCCGATTTGCTGGCCTCGGGGGCGGTGGCAGGCTGGGGGGCAAACCTCCCGCAGCTGGGGTCGAAGGGGTGGCAGGCGACCTTGGGGCTGTCAGCAGCGGGGGCCTCGGGTGCGTCGTCCTTGGAGCCCGGCGGGAAGCAGCCCTCGTCGTAGAACAGGTAGCAGTCGTACCCTTCCTTGGTCTTGCCCTTGAAGCCCAGGCGGGGGCGGGTCTGGTGCAAGGGCATGGGCGGTGGCGATTTCAGCAGCGCGGCAGAGGCACCGAGGAGGCAGTAGGGGTCGTAGCGGGGATCGCAGGCCAAGTTCGGGGCGGGCTCCTCCGTAGGGGTGTACTCCAAGACGGGCTTGGTGATGCCGGCCAGCTTAGTAGCGGTGAGGGGGTTGCAGTTGTCATCGAAGATTGGGTTACAGCTCTGCTCTTTGGGGGCCTCGTCGGACTTCGCGGCTTGGGGGGCAGGGGCCAGCGCACCCGGCTTGCAGAAAGGGTCGAACTCGGGGTCACAGGTTGGGTACAGGTGGTAGAGGCCCGTTGGGGACTTCTGCACCAGCGTGGGCTTGCAGAAGGGATTCTTCTTTGGGTCACAGCCCAGGTGTGAGTAGGAAGGGGCAGGGCCGGAGGCTGGCCTGTAGCCATACGCGGCGCGCAGGTGGTACTGCAGGCACTCGACGTCGGTGGGGTCGCAGATACGCAGGAGCTCAGCCCGTTGCTCAGGCTTCAGAAAGGGTTCCAGAACCGGGGCGTAGTAGTAGTAGCCGAGGGGAGCGTTGCCGGGCAGGGGCAGCAGGGGAGTGAGAATGGGGATGGGCCCTTTGATGGGGGCAGGGGCTTTGGCCGGGGTCGGGTCTGGGGCGGGAAGTTTGGCAGCTATCATTCTGGCGAACAAGCAATAGGGATCTGTGAAGGGGTCACAGACGGCCTTTATTGGGGCAGGCTTAGGCATCACAACCTTGGCCTTGGGTTTGCTGGTGTGCTCGGCGAGGCATTCTGGGTCGTCAGAGTCGGCACACAGCTTGTAGATCTCTGCAAGGTGATGGAGGTAGTGATTGAAGTTGGGACCCCCCTCCTCCACCCGATGTTTGTTCTGCAGGTAACTGAGGTAAATACGGTCAAGATCCTCCACCTGGCGACATGAGGAACACAGTTGAGCAAACGTTAGCATCAGGGAAACTTGCTTATTTTTATCTTTGGAATGCCAGGATGGGGAACTTTCTGCAATTCAATCAATCAATCAATCTTTATTTTGTGTAGCATCGTTTACAACCGTGCAAGGCTCACGTAAGGCTCACTCAGGAATTTAAAAAAAAGAAACCATTAAAAAAATACATTTGAGCCGCTGTGTGAAAAACTGAACAATTATTCCCTGACTCCTTAAAGGCGATCAAATTCAAGCTCAAAAACCCAAAACTTTGGACCCAAAATGTACCATTTAAAACCATTGTTAAGTTTGCACTCAAGAAATAAGCTCCTTCATTTGTTTGGCTTCAACGGGGAAGATCGTAGTACAGTCACTGGTTATTTCTAAATGACCAACACATGGGAAACCAAGCTGAAGGGGCAGCTGTAGTGAGTCCATGGCTGTGTGCCAAATAAGGGCAGTTCAGCTCCAGCCCCTCTGGGCCAAATGGTGCTTGGGTTTCAGTGCACCAGAGGCACAGTGAAATCAATTCATTATACTAATGGATTAAATTAACTCCTTCTCTGGCTCTTGAAAACCTTGAACAGAAACATCCAAAATCTGTCAGGGTGTGTCCCACTCAGGCCACATTTTGGAGAGCGCTGGACTTCTGCTGCCACGATGGCAATCCATAGTCACCGTGCTTTGCTGAAAGATTACAATTACCATGCTGATAGACTACAGTTTCTGTGCTGATGGTCTAAAACGAATGGACAAGAAGATCGTATCGGTTTCTGAATTTCATGCCAATTTCTGCTCTTAATTGAATTAGCCCAATCACTTATGTGACCTGACGTGTTAGCTACATCTCTTGTTGTTACATCTCTTGATGAATAAAAGCTGAAGACTGTTTGTGTGTCCCTGCATTAAACATTTACCATGATCATCAGTGTTAGTGTACACAGCTGATTAGCTAATTGAGCTAGGGTAATTAGCTCCTCCGGGCCTATGAGATCGGAGGTGCTGACCCTCGGTCTATAAAATCATAGTGTTGATAGTCTGCCGTACAGTAGTGATGGGAGAGTGAGATTTAATGCACCCCATAATGGGTGGAGCTACAATTTGCTGGCAGTCACTGACTTGTTTGAACCAATCAAAATATTGTGCTCACCACAGTAAAATACAATGATTGGTTCAAATCAGTATGTCACTGATAGTTTATGGTAGGTCTGCCCATTTTTGGTCCCTACGGATTACTGGACGGCCCTGATGAGCTACGGTCACAGGTCAGAGGGTCTGCAGTCACAGTGTGAATCAGAAGACCTGTGGCAGTAGTGTACTCACTCCCTCCTGGTTCCCAGTCTGCATGAAAAACTTGTACCAGGTCCAGAAGTCTGGGAGCCGCCTGTACCAGCTGATGTTCCTCCTGCTCCTGGTCAGTTTCTTTAGCGTAGACGGGCTGTTGTCCTTCTCTTCTGGCACAGCATGTCCCACTAGGATCCACAACAAAAGGCAAAGCTCACAGTGACACTCACCTCCTTTCCCAGGTGGGTCCCAAGATCAAAGGACAACCATCCTGGATGGCTGACCCTCCATAAGTACATTTGGTTCGTATTTCAAAAATATGAATGTAATTTCTTGTTGATAACTTGAGTTCAGTACTGTATGGTACTGTGTTTGAGTCCTTACGGGTTTTAAGTAGCAAAACCAGATTGTAGAAATCAACAACAAGTGCTTCCAACGTCTGGAACAAGACATTAAATTATGATATGTCTCATAGTTGTGATGTATGTGAAGCAGTGGTTTGTATAAGACAACAGGTGAAGCAGTGCCTCACCTAAAAACAAACACACATATCACATAAAACATATTTTTTAAATGCCTAAGTATCATCACAACGACTGATTGATTCCTCTGTGAATCAAGCCAAAAAAGTCTCACTTTTTTTTTTTAAATGTATCGTGCAAAACAGCACCAGCCTCAGGTTTTTAAAAGGTACTTCAGTGAAGCAGAAATGTATGTTTCACTAGATAATACAATTCATTGTGACGCAATATAATATTTTATACATCATTGATTGGACAATTATGGCTTATGATGCGTTTTAAAGCCCACCCAGTCTTTCGAATGATGCATGATTGCGCGTTCGCAACATGAAGATGATTGACACCTATCTAAACCATTCACCATTCACCTCCTATCAAGCTCATGCAGAGAGTGGGTGCAGTAAGTCACAAATCACAGCTTTTTGGGGATTGCAGTGCTGTTTTGACTTATACAAATGTGGAGAAACCATAGTGCAAGGTAGTAGTGCTGAGCAATACTAAAGAATGTGTGGTTGTATTTTTGAGCTGCAGACCCAACACCAGGCAGCTAGTTAGGTAGGTAGAGTACACAGAAAAACAAGAGGATAAAAAAATTAGCTGTGGAAAAAAAAGCCTTGTTGAAACCCATACAAACAAATAGGACTATTATATTTAAAGGAGCGCATGTCCTAACATCGAAAAAGTACCAGTACAGTACAGAGTACAGTACCATGCTACACAACATTTAAGTTAGAAATCATGTTGTGTTGTAGCTAAAGTTATTACATTACACTGCAAGATAGTTTATGTTAGACAATAGGCTAACGTTACTTGATAATAAATACCAAAATTCAACTAACATTAACATTATTGTTTGCTTGCTATCAATCAACTCAACTTCACTCCCCCAAATAAAATAATTTTACCAGTAATTTGATAAGAATAGAGGTTGTTATGTCAGTTACATGTCATACTATGCTGAGTTTATCTGCTAAATTATATGTTGTTCATACACATATAAAGACAGTGCTGTTTTTTAAAAAGTGGGGGTTGCTTGGGTGGTTGCTTCACCAAAAAGTTTGGTCACCAGCTGTCACTGATGTGAAGTATGTATGTTTAAATCAAAATGAAAATATCTTTGTGATCCCTGCATGAAAGTAACCCGAAACAAAGTAACAACAAAGTCTCTGCGGATCCCTGTGGGTCTTAACAGTCAATAGTGATGATAAATGTCTTTAAAAACGGTATATTTACTGTCTTCATTCAGTCGCTCCCCCACCGGTCCAGCTCCAAGTAAGTCTGTAAGGGACATTAAAAGGAGTCATCAGTACCAGATGTTGCATGTTTCCAATGAAGAAAAATGCTTACCTGCTAATAAGCCCCTTGGAGCGCGCGGCTGGGTATTTTCCATGCAGGAGCAGATGCAAGCAGTGTCGTGTGGATTAATCTTCAAACATTACAGTGCTTTGAACAAGGTCAGTGGGGGATGTGTGCTATTGAGGCCTAGTGGAGGTACAGCTATAAAATTACAGAGTCGGCAATGTTCCCAAAGGCAGGCCCAATTACCACTGCATCAAAAAAAATGCACAAGTCTGTATACAGGGCAATACTTTCCATACATTGTACTGCCAATGGCTCCATCCCTGAATAAGTTTATAACACAGGGAAAGTGTGCAGTTGTGCCACATAATTCTGTGAGAATAGCAGATAAGTGCCCTACTTTTCAAATAAATAAATAAATGCTGGTGCAGTACGTCCATGATATTAATTTTAACTAGAGTTGTGGCACATTTTGGAATAGGGCCATTTAGATAGCTGATAGAAAAAAAATATTAATCTTTCCAAGGGGAAAAAGGGATGCTGGTGTTTTAAAGACAAATTGGATGATAATTTCACTATCAGTTTATACAGCTGAGCTCCTTACTCTTGTTGAACGTTTCAACAACTACTTCAAATGTATGTCTGTTTGTTTGTTTTTGTGATTAGGGTCTGCATTCTGGACTGGATATGTTCAATATTTCAGTAGCAGTAGAGAACAATTGATTTTGTGCAGTAGGCATTTAAAATGGCGCTTTCCTGTATATTTTCAACATCGTTGCAAAGATGTCTCTCAAAAGAATACGAATCTATCTCGAATGGTGGAAAGTTCAGTATAGCTGTTAAGTGCCATTCATCAAATATCCATGTCATGGGTGTATTTGGATAATGAATAGTGGGTGCAGGGCTGTCAACTTTGAGAGGTGACAACGAGTGCAATTTGACACACTTTTTATTATGAGATCGTTGAACAGGTCGGGGTAGGTTACTCTAGTCCAGTGGTTCCCAACCCTCTCATTGGGGACCAACAGGTCCGTGTATTTGTTCAATTCCACCACCAGCACAACTGATTCAACTAGATAACTACTTAACAACCGTTTATTTACCTGTTTGCCATGTAATACAGTTACTTTACCCCGCATTCTAACAGGGGGAAAGTCTTTCGCGCATTACGAGCTGCCGGAAATGCATTGATTCTCTATGAGAGTGAGCGACTTCGGTGCCTGACCGATTGTCTGATTTATGGGCGACAAACATTGGCGGTGGCCCAGAAAAGTTGAAAATTCTGAACTTTGTCTTCCAGGGCAATGTTGCACTTGGTAAGAGCCAATCAAATTCATGTCTTCTGCTCTTTTTTACCTCCCACGCGGAAACCAACACAACACCGAAATTTTGTTCCTAGTTCCGACACTTCAACATGAATGAGGAGAAACTGATAACAGCGGTCTGGCAGTACCGCCATGTCCCTTACGTTATTTAATCCTAAAAGCATAAATATGTATAGCTAGCTAAACTTATATGGCCTACATACATCTTATTTAATGTTTGTGTTGGTTAAAAGGCAATTTTTTTGATCGCATGGGTATTTTTGGAAAAAGCGTGCCGAGACAAGTAAATGGCCGCAATTGTAAAAGCCTTCTGAGTTTCAGTTTGCGGTTCATGATTGAAGGAAACAATACTGCTAGCCAACTAATATTTATAATAAAGATTCTCAAAATCTATGATGAACTATTCGTTTACCATGCACAAATTTTGTAAGCACGTCGGAAGCATTTTTGAGGAAGCCATTCAAACGTGGGCAACGCCCACTGGGTGATTTAGTCGCCTAGTATCGCCCCCTGTTAGAATGCGGGGTTACGTTACCACGGATTCAAATCGCGGACATTGGTAACTTAACACTAAGCACACCGAAACCGCATTATGATTAAAATGCGTGAGAACCCACTAGTGTGGTGTGAGAGCGTGTAGAATGGGTGGACTTTTGCGTTCACACACATCGCTTGAACATTTTTTTCAATTTTGGCATTCATTTCATTTAATTGAACTGTTGTATTGCATGTTGGCGTGAAGCAAGGGGGGGGGACCACATTTTCTGATACAAAATGGAAACATGATTGAATGATTGGTCTCACCTGGTAATAACGCCGTTGCAAGCAGCAAGCCAGTGATCATGCAGGAAAACGTTAGCCCTCCTGCTCGTGCCATTGTCAGCTTTCAGTGGTTTCTAGAGAGAAGTAGAACTTTAGCATGTTAAACCCGATGTCAGAAATACTTCATTCAAAGAAGGGTGTTCACCTCATACCCGACCGGAGCATTGCTATTAACGTTGAGAATATCTCGAATACGAAATATAAACATTTAATTATTGAACCGCAGGCAATGTCTCGCGCTGTCGTTTCAGCACCAAACGAGCATGGTCTTCAGAAGGAGATATTCCGTAGGCATCCTATTTTCATATCTTTTCAAATGGGAACTTGTGTTTTGAATGAATTAACAGCCTGGGTGGATTGGAATTGTTTTAATAGGTTCCAGAGTTGTTTCGATTTGGGCCACCGGTCCTTAACCGCTTCATATCCAGTTAACGAACAGGAAGCAGCGGAGGATGTGTGTAGCTTCATAGCCAGACTACAGACACAAGGCATATTTCTAAAGAAAGAAGCTTGTTGGTCTAAGCACATGACTTCAGCCGATTTAAACGATTGTGTTTCCCATTTTTCGTATATCTAAAAAACATTTAAAATAAATGTTTAAGGTGTCCATAAATTAAAAGTCGCCATTCTTCTGCAGTGTAATAGTCCAGGTGTATTGTCTTAAAATACAGTCAAGATGTTTATATTATAATAGATTCGTCTAAAAATATTTGCACAATAATTCAAATTCAGACTTCGAGATGTTTTGACTGAGCAATGCTGACTTAAAAGAACACTATTTGAGCGGCCAATAATCTGTTCAATATATAGTCTTGTGAGCAGAAGATTGCCAATCAAATTTTCGAAATGGCTTTTGGTTGTACCCCTTAACAAAGCTGAAAATGCATGTAATATATAAAATGTTTTTTCACGGTTATTTGTACAGATATTGGATCAGTGTGAGAATGTTGTTTACCCAGCCTTTACCTGAAATTATTAAATTACTATGATATGGCATTGATCTTCTTAGTATCCCAGACCATCAGTCTGTTTTAGTGTAAGGTTTTAGATGGAATGCTGAAACTGAGCCATAAGTTAGATCTGTCAACCCCTGCCTGGGAAACTACATCAAACAAATATGTCTGATGTACAGTAAAACTCTTCAATCAGACAGCACTTCAAATTCAGTTCGGCATGAACACATATTTCATAGACATCCATTGCATTTTTTTCTTGCTCTAGTTATAGCAGCGAGGTGTTTTTAAATGAGTCACCAACTGTTTAATTATATTGTTCACTTGCCTATCCAAGGTGACTTACATTTAATGTGCTAACCGATTCTATGGCACAATATTTGCAATCATTGTAGGCTAAGTACAGTATCTTGCAGTGAAGTGCAATTCTGCATTCAAACCTGCAGCTTTCTTTTCACACACCACCACCTAGCTTATTGCTTCTTTAAACTCAATCACAGTGTTAAGAGCACTGACTGCATATATTCTGCTCATCTCGAAGCAAATCTGTGAACAAACTCTTTTTACACCATATTCTCCCTTTGTGAAAAAGTAGTCTTGGTGCTGAGTTCAGCTCTTACCTGTGTTGGGTTCGACCTGTGAGACTCTCAGCTCTCCCAACCACTAGGATCACTGGACAGGCTTACCTTTGAGGTGAGTTCTGGGGGCTTCAGTCTATTGATACCTGGGCATCCAACCTTTGAGATTCCCTCAGACCCCACTGTGTCATAGCCAAGTAGGACAACATTTTTAAATGGTGCCTTGATAATTAAAAACAAAAGGCATGTCACACAGCAGGGGCATGCTGTTAGCCGTGCTGCGATTGGCTCCTGAGTTGCCAACAAACCAACCAATGAAGGTCCTGTAATTAGGATACTGCAGGTCGCAGGAATCTTTTTGGGGGGAAAAACGTGGAGGGGAAGAAACAAATCACAAAAGCAACACTTGAGAAATTAGTAGGCTGTTATTTACACATGCCACGTTTGACAGATGTCTGGGGTCCGAGGTGAAGAAACGTGCCACATAAGCGCTCCCGGTAACAGTCCCAGTGACTCCAAGGAATATTGACATCTTAAATACATGCTAGCTCCTGCAAAAACAGCAAAAAAAAGCTTTCTGTCAAAAAAGCATATGGTTTCTAGGTGAACGTTTAAGAAGAAACATCGTGAATTGTCTGCACAGACATTTGTCCAAGCTGCTAAGTTCCAGCATGTTCACAGAAATGACAGCATTATTACAGGCAACTGGATTCTCTAGTGAAAGGAGAGATACGAGTATGTTTCTTTTGCCATTCCAGTGAAAAGCAGGGTCTTTACAGGATATTTCTGGAGAAGAAGGCTTGCCAACAACAAAATAAATACATTTACAGATCTAGGCCCAGATCTGTCTATATAACCAAACTCTGAGCAATGCATTTCATCATAGAACATTTTTTAAATCTTAGTTATTAATTTCAGCAGCCACCAAAACTAAATATATTGTACAAATATTTTTAAAATGTCACTTCTAATTCCTTACTCAAATGTATATGGACAAAATGCATTGACCTTGGTTTGAGTATGTTTTTTTATTTTACACTCATCGCTATCGCCAATCCTCAATCCTTTTTGCTACATATTGTGCATATTTTAAAAAATGTTTCTTCTTAAAAAATCCTAAAGTGGGTGAGCTTAAAAAGATGATTTGGAGTTCGAAAGACCTACAATGCAGCATGAATGCAGTAACAATAGGTCTGATATTTCAAACTTGCCCAATACAATGACAATACTAACTGCTGCAGTCTAAGATTGACACTACCCAGACCCTGCAGGGTAGCAACATATTAAATGGTAAAATATAATAAATAATAAATAAAATATTGTAATTAAAGGAAGTTAAAATAAGTGTTGCTCTTTTCCCCATTACTTCATAAATATATATCTCTGAGTGGCAACTAGAATGCTGTGAATTTGGATTTAAAGGTTAAGGCCAACCCACATTCTGGAAGGATTCCATTATAGGCATAAGCCTGGATTCAATCAAATTTGAATCAACTTACAAACCTGGTGTGATGAGTTAATGGTGGTGATTGAGGGACTATGCTTGTCAGAAAACTTAACATTTGGTTTTCATTTTGAATCAAAGTCGAGGACAAATGTTGATTGAATCCAGGCCATTTCGATAGATCTCTGCTCTAGCATGGTAGACCAAAAGCCTGTGGTGACATTTCCCTGGAAACTGTATAGGTGCTGACCACTGGAAACCTGATAAAGAAACTCAGATATCTGTGAAACTCTCTGGCATTTTGCACAGCCAGAGAAGCAAGCACCAGACCAACCTAAATTAACCTTGACAGCATTAGTAAAGTGAACCTTCAGTATTTTCTCAAATTGTCACATAAAAGTAAGCCAAAAGGCAAGGTTTATGAGGGTGTCCCTGTCTTTCTTTATTGGTTTGCTTGTCTGTGGAAAATCTTGGTCTAATAAAAAGATGCCCTGCAGTCACTGGCTTTGGCTTTCTCACTGATTATTACCCCCTATTTGGAAAAAACTGAACGGATCAGAAACCAAGACTTTCATGAAAAGGATTCCATGTTTAAAACTCAAATGAAAAACACATTCTTGAGCTGAGATGTGGCCTTTCCCCCTAAAAATATGTTCCACCGACTAGTTGTTATGCAATTGTTTCAGTGTTTAAATCTTGGGAAAATGTAATTTGTGCTTATCGATTAACAAGCTCATAAAACCAAGGTGAGAAACATGAATCGTCCATGCAAACTGCCTCTCCAAAAAGCTGACTCCATCCACAGCTACTCTAGGGGCCCCGTGTGTGTGCATACATTCTTTACCCCTTTGTGTACTTCAAAAACAAGTTTAGTTTAGACTCATTTATATATAATAGTTATTTCCCTGAAGTGATATGGTCATGGATGAACTATAGAATTTCTCAATGACATTTTATTTCATGCTAATTTAAAAGCACATCCATGTGTACACTATTCCAGATCACAAATGTCTAATCAAAGTTTAAACTAAAACCATGCCTATGTGAGGAATACATATTATTTTGATTACTTATATTTAAGATATATGTGAGAACCACTTTTTCTGCAGGTTGATAAATGATGTCACAAGAGTTGTAGCTTTTTGTTTCTCTACTTTTGTTTTCCTGCAGAGCCTTGGAATATACAGTATGTCAGATTTGGATACTCTTCAAACAGTTATTCCCTTATTTAATTAGTAAGGGCAAAAAGAACCAAAAACACACCATATTAAGGTTAATGGTTCTAAATTATGAGTTTTTTATTGTTTTTGATGCCCAGCATGAATTATGGTCTGAGTTATTTGTTACATGCTGGCATGACATAATACAATCTACCATATCATTGTGTAAATGTAGAACAGAATGCATCTATGTAGAACAGAATGCAAGCACTTTTATAGATACAAGCAGGGAGGAAGTATATGATATGACCCTTAATATATATGTTTTTGCAACTTTTATTAATATAATTTTAAATAATTTAAGCAATTTTGTGTTGAGGCTCCATAAATCATTCACCTTCTGCTGTGTTTAGTATGACTTGAACAAGCATTCTCAAATCTCACATATAATTATACTGAAAATGTACAGCGAACAGGTGTTCAGGGGTGCCCATAAACCTGCAATCTAGGCTGGAGGCCGTTTGGCACAAACTTGATGAGTTATAATTTTAACATACCATATAGAGAGGAATGTTAGAGATTTTTAGAATTTTAGCAACATCTGGATCCAAAGGGCTCTCTTTTAAGAATTGTCTGAGTACAAAACTCACTAGAAGCATAATGCCAGAAATCATTTGGGCTCAACTGCCTTAGTAAAGCTTCACCTCAACACCACAAAAACAAAAAAATTTGATACGCATGATGAACAGTTCACATTTATTTACAAAGTTATCCAATGTGCACATCTTGGACATCACTGGATGTCATCATCATCGAAGAGGTCCTCGAAATCTGCAACAACAACAAAAAAATTGATGAAAGATTAAACTCAGAACTCAAAACACAGAACATTTGCAGTCCTGAGTGGATTTAAAAATAAACACGTTTCACAACAAAAACTCTGTCTGTAAAAAGGTCAGTATTCTCTCATATTCATACTTTCAGGCAGGACCATTAAGAATACCTGCGGCTAGTCTTCATGGGCATTCATGAGAAAGAATGCCCTGGACTTATCTTTCATTTTAGTTAACAATCAGAAGCCTTTGTTTCAAGTACATTACATTACAGGCATTTGGCAGACCCTCTTATCCAGAGCGAAGTAACAACAAAGTTACTAATTACTGACGTCCTTTATGAACGTTCAAATAATTAACTATTTTATCTAGTCTGTGGTCTACAGCAGGGGTTCCCAAACTCGGTCTGGAGTACCCCTCTGTAGGCTGTTTTACGTTCCAACCATAAATGCAAATCCTGAAGTATAACAAGCTGTTAATTGTTTTTAATTAGACACTTTTAATGACTACTGAGGGATGGTTTACCATCTTAATGCCACATTATTACCGAAACCGATACTCATGTGACAAAGATTGAACATTCCATATTAATTTAAGGACTGTCAGAACAGTCCTCAGGCAACCCATCCTTCAATTGTCTGTAACATGCTATGGCAGATGATTCCTTTTGAAAGAGGTTTCTTCAACAGCCTTAATTAATCCACCGGAGTCCTCCCTGGACTGAGTTGTGAGCCCCTGAGGTGCTGCAGGGGACCTTTGTCCATGTGTCGCAGTGTTTCGCTGCCCCTTCGGGTCCTGTGCCTTCCTGATACACTTCCCTCCCCATTTCCCTCCCCCAGCAGGAAACATGTCCTGCTCTGGGGGCCTTTAAAAGCTGGGTAAACTGGCACACAGCTGGGAGCCATGGTGAGCTGAAGTCTTAACAAGGTCGTGTAAAACAGTTTACAGTTTGTTCTTTTCCCCCCTTTCCAACTTGACACACTTTATGGGTCATCCCCTAAAAACCAAAGGTCGTTTTTCCAAAGAAAATACACGGGAGGGGGACAATGTTCAACATGGGAAAAAAATGCTATGCTTTACAGACAGTTTTCCTTAAAGGTTTGCCTTAAACTACGCCTTATTTCCTGGGATCTGAGTGGATTTGGATTAGTGCGCTCATCAAAGTGTTGCAGAGGTCCAAATACCAGTTAAGCATAGTCATAGGGTCACATATTCTTAAGATCTGCACACGGTTTGTGCCATCTGTTTCAAACAGCAACAATCTCCATCACAGCCAAGGATGGCAATTTGCAAAAACCCTCGGGTAGCACCCGAATGGGTGTACGACTCCATCACTGGAAGGTTGTGGTTAAAAAGTGGTACCCACCACCTTTCTGCTTTGCAAACAGCATTAAAGTGGATGTACTGGAGCAGTGGGGGAAGAGACACTATATGAACCCCACAAAAGGTGGAGTTAAGGTAGTGTCTCACTGATTTGAAGCAACAATGTTAAAAGGATTAAAGTATTTTGATTGGATCACACAAGTCAGTGATGGTCAGCATACGGTAACATCCAGTCCAGGAAGTGTGTCGCATCAGCTGCATCACATCAGTGGTTCTCTGTGGCTCAGTTTGTAGAGCACGGCGTTAGCAACGCTTAGGTTGTGGGTTCAATCCCCACTGGGGCCACATACAGTATACTGAAAAATGTATGCATTCACGATTGTAAGTCGCTTTGGATAAAAGCATCTGCTAAATGGCATATATCATATATATCACATCACAGATATCAGGGTAAACTCAATGCCTATGAGCCATCCAGACTCTGAGACGGCTTCCATTAAAACTCTACAGAGTAGCAGCTAACCTCATTGAGAGAAAACACAATGAACCCGAAGGCCTGCTGGTGCAGTGGTCCACATTAGGGCAACAGATGGGGAACACAGTTCCACCAGTTATTGCTGTTTGGGGTTATTTGGCCCTAGGGGCAGGTATCACACTCACTTTGAAAAACAATCAGGAAAAAGCGAGGGGAGGTAAAAGATCAGAGTGTTTCTGAGGCATGTAAAGTTGCTTCCTGTTGCTCCAAAGAGATCAACGGGGTGCATAGCCCCGCGATGAAGAGAGAAGTAAAGTACTGACAGATTAAACAAAAAAACCTGCAAATCTTCCAAACTGATCACTGCATATACAGTGACGTCATTCAGTTAACCGTAATTAAGGGACATTGATGGCAAGAAGACAACGTTTTCATTTTGAAACACTGATGTTGGAATGTGTGAATTAAAGTTTAACATCTGAGATCCTTTTTGTTTTCACTTTACCATTGAAGAAGTCCGCGTGAACTGCCTTTTCGTTGGCAGCCAAGTCCATTAGGAGTCCGGTGCTTCCCCCTGCCTGTGAGAAACGAAAGTATACAATAAACAGCAGGCCATCGGGCTTCAGTAGATAAAAATATTCCGCGTTATTTTTCCATATTCAGTCCATTCATCTTTAGCTAGCAACGTTCATTTTACTTTACATAACAGTGTAGGCTATGTTGTCACTCACTAACACAGATCATTGCTACATAACTAGCTATGTTAGCTAACTAGAATAGTTCATCCACATAATCAATAACGCAAGTAAAATATTTTCACATATTCAATTACAGCAGTTATCCAAATACTCGCAAAGCGGCGATTTATTTTGCCTGTACGACTAGAAAATATAATGATAGTGTTCGATCATTCGAAATAAAATAGCTAGCTTAGTTAGCAAACTGGCTAATTTGAGTGTGTGTTGTCAGGAAACCTTTTACTACATTTTACAAGCCTTTAAGCAACCCGGTTACATATTGCATACACGTAAAAACACCTAAATTCGACCAAGTTGGCTAGCTGTGTACAACATGTACAATTGACTAGCTTGCGTGCTAGCTAGCTAACTCAACTTTGTCAGCAGTATGCAAAGCTGCTAGAGGATAGCTAGCCAGCTCACAAATATTAGATTGAATATTCAAATAATAAACCTCGTCAAGGTCTACATATGGTCCAGCTCCTTCGGGGAACATCTCGTCTACTGCTGGCTTCATAGTGGTCGCGTTGGATTGATCTTTGAGTGGCATAAATAAACAAACTCTGAGCTCCGATCTGTTATGAATAACACTTGACGCTTCCGGTTTGGTTACAAACAACTCTGTCCGATAGGGAATAACGAACTCGCTAGAAAAGACCCACATAAAGTCAAAAGTGGGGGATTCTTACTGCGATTATAACATTGGTTTTCAAACAGATTTTTCTATTTAGAGGTGTAATATAATTGATTTATTTAGATCAGCGGCGCGTGAACAGTGCTTGTGTGTTGGAGAGACAAATGCTTGCCCTCAGGACCAGATCATTAAAACCTATTTCTTCAATGTTGCAATTGAACATCAAGTGCAGGGGGCGTCGTTTTGGTATGGCAAGGTATGGCACTCGCCATACCTTGGCTTCTAGACACATTTTGTATTTTAAATCAATCTGAAATAGCCTACGTTTTGTCATTTTATGTGATTTTATCCGCTCCACAAAGGTAACTCAAAAACCTTGTCCGTTATTCTCATTCATTCAGGTGGGTTGGTTAAACAAACTGTATAAACGCCATAATACTGTTAATTAAAATGTAACATATTCATGAACAAGTCCATGTCATGTTGTGTCAATACGAACACGTTCTATATGTTATTTTAGTGAAAAACCGGACTTAACGTCACCCGCGATTGTGAAGCTAACAAGCTAGCTAGCTAACGTGCCTTACGCTTATGAGGTCCTGTTGCGCTTATCACTACATTTTACTAAAAAAAGATTTGTATAACACTATATCATTATGATCCACTGGAATTAAAAAACAGGTTTACTAGTTACATACTGTAGTTGTCTCCTTTGTTTATTATTGTTACCTAAATATATAAGTAAATTGTACAGAAACAACTCACCAAAATTGACTATTGCACAACTGATTTGACAAAAAAAATCCACCCTGTCCCTTGCCATAGCTTGGCTTTTGCTGAAATGACGCCACTTGTCAAGTGTGTTATGAATATTTTCCAAGAGTATGTCTTGATCGCATTTTTTACGTGTCAGGGAATAATTTTCTGGTTTTTCCAATATTGGGTCAATTGGTGTTTTTCTGTGTTTTGATTCCCTCTTGAAAATGTCAATTTTGAAGGGCTGGGTGACAACCTGTTTGTAAATGGCTCCTGTCGTCGAAATTAGGGGGGTCTGGGGGGACCACCCATAAGCCATAAGAAATACAAATTTTGGCTTGGGGGTCCCATCTTTATTTTAACATATTTTAACAAATGCGAGTCAAACAGGACATTGTAACTAATGTAGAACCAACCAATATAAACAGTCTTTAAGAATTCTTTAAGATCTGTGGGTTCTGAGCAGTAGAGCACTGTGTTGACAACACTTAGGTTGTGGGTTTGATTCCCATTAGGGCCACATATACAAAAAAATTGATGCATTCGCTATTGTAAGTTGATTTGGATAAAAGCGTCTGCTAAATGGCATATATTATATTCTGTCAAGCCAAAATGTGCCCAGCTGCCAAAATGTGACTGGTTTGCATCACCCAGGTTGCATCACAATAGCATTCGAATGGCAGCTAGCATACGTTGCTAAATTATGGTTGACTATGCAGACTTGGTCAGCATAGAAAAAATGTCAGTTCATAAATCAGACGTATTTTTAAAATCAAATTATGAATGTAGAATGTAGCCATGCTAACTCAGTGCAAAGGAGATACACTGGCGTGTGTCAAATATAACACAATTTCCCAATTTTTCAAGAAAAGTCGAGGGGTTTAATACTCGAATTTAGGATTAAGAAGTATATATTAGGATATATACAACTATATATATATATATATAATATAAATTCCAAATATTCCGTGGTCCATGTAGTTTGAAGGTTTTCACCGTATTTCTGCAGGAGATGACATGCTTTTAAAAATATATACATTATTAAAGCCATTTCTAAATCATTTTTGTAGATCTCAAACATTATTTAATTCTTTATTTTAAATGTGAATGACATTTTTTTTAAACCGAGTGACCTGGCAGGCTGCTATGCTATCGTAAGCCACGTGTGCGTGTGCGTGTGCATGCACATTATTTAAAATCATGGGGACCTCCCATGAGCCATTGGTCATTTCATACACCAAATGGCACTATACAAGAATATTGATTGATTGGTTGATGAATACACTATCAATAATATGTTTATGTAAGTCTGTCCTGAGCATTTTTACATGTTTTATTTTATCCTATGAAAACCAACCAAGGAATAAAAACAGTATGCAAATAACTTTCATTTAATTCATTTACTGATATTGCACATCATTACAACAGTACACTTAATACCATGCTTCTGCATTTCTAACAGCTTTTAAATATGAACCCATAAATGGAGAGAGATATCAAATGATTTTACAGTACAATGGGTCATTCTAATACTATGCACTTGTTATAATTTCTAATAGGTTTACATATGGAGACATAACATTTACTTGTTAGATAACATCATGAATACTTATTTAGATAACTTTGATGTCTGTGACTTATACCAAAAAAGGCTTGAATGGGTGGTGTTCACAATAGATCCCTGGTTTCATTTGGTCATGTGGTCATTTGGTTTCATGTCTTCATTCCAAATATGAATAACTTATTTGGAGCTGTTGATCAATGACCCTTAAATCATCACCTGGTGTAATCACTTAATCAACTGCTGATTTAACAGCATTTCCAAAGCTCCCCAGGACTATGGATCTCCAGGATCAGAAGTGGACACCACCATTCTTAATAATATTATTATTAATGTTCATGCCCCTCAGCAACCTCATATCCCAGTGTATCGCCGAGGTGCTGGTGTGCAAAAAAGGCCCTGGCCATGTCGTTGATGTGGTGGTAGGCCCCAATGCTGCGGAAGTACTCCACGTATGTCCAGAAGTCAGTGGTGGAGTAGGGCCAGTAGGGCACGTTTGGTGGCTCATCATATGGAACTGGGGTAACCATAATACAATCATTCAATCTCAAATTACTGCCACTTTCTATGTATATATTGTACAATACATTTCACAATATACACTGTATATGTGTATATGAATACTACACATGAATAATTGGTCATATTATGTAAAGCATTACACAAAGTGCACTCGCAGTCAAAAAGAATGATCATTATGACAGCATGTAGTAAACAAAGTTAAGTTATTAATTTCATATCTTGTTGATCCCTTTTAGCCTGATTATAGTTTAAAACGTTGGCAAAACTAGGTCTGGAGGTTTTTCTATGCCAGCACATCCCAGCAGTGGACAGCAGTTGAAAGCTTCCAGCAGGTTCCCAGGGTTTAGCCCCTGCATCTTAGCTGCATTCTGGTCCCAAAGGTTCTAAATCAGCTAAATCAGGTGACTGTGACTGCCAACTCATTTCCTTAATTCCCTCTACTTCAAACGCTTTTACCAACACATTGGCAATTGGTGTTATCCCGTTAGCCCACGCCACCAGCATTTTCTACAGCACTAATGAAGAGCTAGTTTGTTTTTTAATAGAAGGAGGCAGCGTGGAGTTGGGGTTAATGGCTCATTAAGGCTTGTAACCTGGCATTTGTTAGTTTGATTTGCATTTAGGGAACTACTGTTGTACCTTTGAGCAAGGACTATTCATGTCCTGAATAGTTTCAACAAATATCAAGCTGTATTCACGGATAAGGTGTATAATACAGTAAGCTATCTAAGCTGCCCTCAGAAAGGGTGTCAGTACATTGGTTAAATGTGCATTCTCCACATCAAGATAAGAGTAGTCATTAGTGATGAATGTTGGTAATGTGTGAAATGGTTATTTTGTATACTACAGTGCTACACTATACAGTACGGTTATTGTTTTTCTCAGGCGCAGAAGACTTGTTTCATATTTGTTATTATATTTTTGTGTCACATTCATGTTTTTTTCATATTTCATAAGGCTGGTTTAGTTGCCTTACGAAATAGAAAGCTTGAGTGTGCATCAAGTTAGTTAGCTCGAAATGGAACACAGCAAAAACATTGAAGTCCTTTACCTCCTTCTGGAATTACTCTGGCATCTGGAAGTTGGAAAAGACAGGAGATGTTTACTTTATATTCAGAGTGCTCCTTCCACAAAGGACTTATTCAGGTAATGCAAATGGAGGTGCTCCCAGGAGAAGCTCAAAAATGTATGAACACACATTCCTTCATAAATAGCATGCCACTCTGAATTTACGGCACAATTTTTTACTTTTCAATAAAAGTAGGATGGGTTAAAAACAATTTTCAAGATGATTTTCAAATCGATCTGTTGGATTTTAGGTGTTTGGCAGATAGATATGCAGGAATCTTTTATTTTCTTCCTTTTTTTTGGTATGGTTATTTTAATTACAGGAACAATTCATTTCATTCTGAGAAATATGAAAACACATAAGTTATTTCGGGTATTTATAGGCATTATTTTTTATAGAATTCTTGACATTACATTTCAAATGCATTAAAATAATTCAACGTTGGTGGGAGCACAGAAGTATTAAATTACTTACTGCTGAACCGACTGAGAAAGATGCACCCAAAGACCATTCCAAAAATGACCAGCAACTTCATCCTTCCTAAAGGCAAACGCAGAAGAAAAAAACGGATTGATCCAACAAAAAAAAAGTGATCCAACAGCCTGCAATCATATATTTGAATAAGAAATACTAATTCAGCTAATACATCATTTCTTTTTGAAAGGATCTCCAATAAAATTTGATTTTGAGAGGAGTAATTTAATATTATTTTCTTTACCTGCTTCGCTGCCTTGGAGAGGTGAAATGTATCTTATTTTGCATGCAGAGCTGAATGGGTCCTTGTGTGCCCTACAGGGACGTTTAAACTGGACCCCGAAACACAGGAAAGGGGCGTCATGTTCACCCCCCTCTAATCCCCCCTCCCTTTCTACATACAGGTTAACATATGATTAATTCATTTTATTTCACAGCCGAGCTGAAACAAGTGACATATTACTTAAGTAAAAACTTAAATAAATATCTATTGGATTACGTACATGTCTTTTTGGAATCAAGCATAGCCACTAACTACTGAAAAAGATATGTTTATTAATAAAACATAAATTGAGAATATGAACATAGTAACTGACATTCTTTATTTACAATTGAAATGAATGTCTCCTTAGGCATGATGATTTGCATAACTGAACAAAACAAAGATCCACATAACATTTGAAATGCTTAAAAGAGCCATTTAAAAAATATACAGCAAACAGTTGACATAAGGCTGACAAGTTACTAATATGAATAATTAAGTTGCGTTAGTGCGTTAGCACGACTGAGCTATAAGGAGCTTACTCGTTGGAGATTTACAACAGAGACATTAACATTTTCATTGATCACATTCGTTCACATGGCTGAATAAATTCCCAAGTGAGAATGTTTAGAGCAAAGTTACATCCATTGCACCCTAGATGGCACCAGAGAGTTTTATTTTCTAACGTCCAATGAACCGTCACTGGTGACAAACTCCTGAAAGATGTTATTCAAGTTTTTAAATAATCATATTTGCTTTACTTTCAGGTTCAACAGCAATTGTGCAACATTCAAATAAGATATTCAATCAGCCTTGACCCTGATGTGAATTACTGCACCACAGTTGCTGTACAATTCCAATACATGGTTGTGATTTTCAGGCATTTCTTGGCTGGACACTCTTTAATTACGTCCCCTATAAATGAACACAACGTGGCCTCTAATCACATGTAAGAGGGTGAAATGTATGTTGGCATAGTTGTCCTGCATTGCTGTTCACAGCCTTCGGCCAGCGCTGGAGTAGATAATGGTCGATGTCTCAGGAACACCCTCAGGTGGAGTGTTCTGTGAAAGTCTGTCCTTGCTGATGTAGATTAGTTTTGCTTCTGGCAGAATAATAGACATGGATAACATTAGTCTCACAATTATTCAAAATGATATTAAATATTACTGATTTGTATATGTTCAAGATGTATTGTGTAGTATGTACCATGGCTGGCCAAGTGGTTTGTTCCATTACTTCTCATCTTCTTGACAAGACAAATTGATGTTCCAGCAAGGAATACAGCCAACAGAACTAGAATCCACCTCCTATGACCTGAGTGAATAAAGACAAAAGGCTTAACCAACCGCAAATAGATTTTTTGTCCTTACCTTAACTTTGAGTAGCATATTTTATTAAGTGCAATTTATTCTTACACAGCATTGTGGGCTCACCTTGTGGGAGAGCAGGGGGCATGGAGCAGACTCCCAGGTCAATAGGGTCACTGGTGGCTCTGCTGGCAGGGTTCTGGGCTGTGCACGTGTATGTTGTGGACTCAGATGGAGGGAGAAGGTATATCTCCATCGTTTGGCCCAGGTGCACACAGCTGCCATTGCCACCAGGGGGCAGAGTTTCCCAGCTGTACGTCACTTCACTCCCCCGATTGCTGGAGCAGCTCAGACTGATGTTATTCTTCCGACACTCAGCTGTGATGTTGGGTTTAGAGACGCACTCTATAGGAAATCAGAGTCAATTTAATTACATGTCATTTCAAGAGACTTACTTTTAAATGTGTAAACTTAGATCTAACCTTTTGAAATGGTTAAATAATTGCTATATATACAGTGCCTATAGAAAGTCACCATACCCTTTTGAAATAGTCACTTTTTTTTGTCTTACAACCTGAAATGAAAGTACATAAAATCCATATTTTTCCAGCTTTATTTACACATTTTGCCTTACACACACACATACACACATTCAAGTGAAAAAAAAGGGCACAATTTCTGATAATTAATAAAAAATGAAAAACTAGAATAACAGGGTGTGACACTGGGAGAGGTGGAGGGAGGAGTAGAGAGGGCTGCGCCTCTCTTTTGGCTGCTGTCAGGTGTTCCTGTTCCCTCCCACAGCCTGGAGAGGACTACAGGGCCTTGGACAGCAGCGGCCTCACTTACAGGCAGGCTCACCTGAGGCTAATAAACAATCAACTCAGCTGTGAGCCATTGCCTTCATTAGGCCATTATAATAGCACAGCCAGCCTGATGGAGAGTTTTTGGGGCATGGAGGCAGAAGTGTTGGGGTTGCTGTTTCCCTCTATTGGATAGTTTTTAGTTAAATGCTTTATCTTCGTGTTTGGTTTAATTGTTTGGGAAAAAGGTAATAAATTGGCCGTTGGCCTATTGGAACAAAGTTTGTTTGGTCTTTCATCCACTCACCACCTGGCATGGTGGCCACCCCTGCCACCTTGCTACACAGGGTTAGAAAAGTGATCAGTCCCCTGATTTAATACTTTGTAGAGGCACCTTTTGCTTTAATTACAGCCATTAGTCTGTTTGGATATGTCTCTACCAGCTTTGCGCACCTAGATTGGGCAATATTTGCCCATTCTTCCTTGCAGAACTGTTCCAGTTCAGTCAAATTCCGTGGTGAGTGGCAATGGACTGCACTCTTCAAAGTCCATCCACAGATGTTCTATCGGCTTTAGGTCAGGGCTCTGACTAGGCCACTCAATCACATTCACCTTCCTGTCCTTTAGCCACTGAGTTGTTTTTTTGGCGTCATTGTCATGCTGGAAGGTGAACCACCTGCCCATCTTCAGCTGTCTAGCAGAGGGCCACAGGTTTTCCTCAAGAATTTGGGTGTGCTTGGCAGCATCCATTTTCCCTTCAATCCTGACCAATTGTCCAGTCCCCACTGAAGAGAAACACCCCCACAACATAATGCTGCCACCACCATGCTTCACTGTAGGTATGGTGTGTTTTGGGTGGTGTGCTGTGTTTGGTTTCCATCAAACATAGCGCTTGGAGTTCAGTCCAAAAAGTTCAATCTTGGTCTCATCTGACCATATAACCTTTTGCCACATGGCATCAGAATCTTCTATGTGTTCCTTCGCATAACGTAAATGAGACTCAGTGTGACACTTTTTCAGAAGAGGCTTCTTTCTTGCCACCCTGCCATACAGGCCAGCTTTGTGTAAAGCTTGTGAGATTGTTGTCACATGCACAGATCACCCAATCTCTGCCATTGTAACTCCTTCAAGGTTGCCATTGGCCTCTTGGTAGCTTCCCTGATCAATCTTTTCCTGGCTCGGTCATCCAGTTTGGAGGGACGGCTCGATCTTGGCAAGGTGTGGGTGGTGCCATATGCCTTCCACTTCTTAATAATACTCTGAACGGTACTCAGAGGGATAGTTAAAGCCTTTGAAATCTTTTTATATACTTATCCTAACTTGTGCATATCCACAACTTTATCCCAGAGTCCTTTTGAAAGCACCTTTCCAGCCATGGTGAATTATTTGTGTTACCATGCACTACTAGGAGTGGAATCCTCGAGGAACAGCTGATTTTATTGTGAAATAATCAAAACTACTACAATTGATGCCAGGTGGAGGCCAATTAGCTTGGTGTGTGATCTGGAAGGTGATTGGTTATACCTGAGCAAGTTTATAATGGTTATTCTAAGGGGACTGATCACTTTTCCAACCCTGTTATTCTAGTTTTTCATTTTTGATTAATTATCAGAAATTGTGCCCTTTTTTTCACTTGAATGTCGTAAGGCAAAATGTGTAAATAAAGCCGGAAAAAGATGGATTTTATGTACTTTCATTTCAGGCTGTAAGACAAAAGAAAGTGACTATTTCAAAAGGGTATGATGACTTTCTATAGGCACTGTATACTGTATGCTGAATTGCAGAATTGCAAATCATGATGCTACATACCAAAAAACTGCTAAGAGAATTGTGAACATTTCATTTAATATAATATTTTGACCTCCCTGTTGAGTAGATTTTTGAAGTCTGGAATTAGTATGACCTTTGCTCACTCAACCATTTTTGTAATTTAAAGTGAAAATACAATGCATTATAATACATATAATCCATCACGCTGAATGACATACTGAGAATAGGATGCACTTTTGGTGCAAAAACCTTCACAAGATTATTATCAACTGTTCATGTCATTTAAAATAAAAATATTATGCATTGTCCATCACTGCACTGAATGACATACTGAGAACAGGATGTACATACATGTGAAAGTTTCTTTCTGCACACTTACCAAAAACCTGTAGGTGAAATCCTGAGAACTGTGATGGTTTATTCTGTGTCATGTAATCTGTTGTGACTTTATAAAGGCCAGAGTCAGACAGCTGTACATTATACAAATATATTGAGCCATCCTCTTGCATCTCAATGCGATCTTTATATAGGCCGTGCGGCTGAAATAAATTGGTTCGAGTGGACAGGCTGCCAATGGTGTCGAAATTAAATAACAGAGAGACTTTGGAGCTGTTTTCCTCAGGTGAGACAGGAAACAGGACGCTCTGCCCCACTGTCACATTGGTGGTGGAACCAGCAGCTGCCACTGCAATCCCCTCAGTCCTCCCAAACCGGCACACTGTAACACAGAGTGAGATGGGGGTTATTCACACTGTAACACAGAGTGAGATGGGGGTTATTCACACTGTAACACATTGTTTTGGTTATATGGTGTTATTCTATAGTTTACAAAGGGATTTTCTTGACAAAGTAAGAGAAGAAGGGATAAATCCATTTCTATGGACACAATTACCTGTTATGAGAGCCAACACTGGTAAAATAGAAGCTATGATGATATTGCTTTGTTTGCATTGAAGTGAAGCCATCCTGTAAAAAAATATACAGTAGAAACATTATAGCTATCTCAGTGTTAGCAAGGTCTAATGCCAGCTGGAAATCCAGTCCTGACAAACCTCTGACGTTATATCAAAGTCCAATTGATGTTTGTCATCAGTTAAAATAATAATTTGTGAGAGGAGTAATGGATTTGAATGGGGTTGATTGCTTCCCTATTTGAAATGGCAAAATGCTACTTAATGCTATATTCATTGGATTGTATTACCAAAATATTAGCAGATATGAGGAGATTAGCAGATATTAGGGGATATTACCAAATATAATATCACAATATGATTGTATTTTATCTGGTGAAGGCACAAGCCAAAAAAAACACCAATACAAATATACATTTTTATAATAAGCAGAATTGTGAGTCTAAAAGGAACACCAATCAAATGTGCCAAAATGCAGAAAAATACATAATTAGGGGTTAAATATGAATTAAATGTCTTTTTAAATCATTGTATTTCAGATCAAAAAAGTAAGATGTCCAGCTGCCTAACCGAAGGAGATACGCAGCAAATAAAAAAATGGGTTGTAATGAAAGGTCATTGCAGTGTAGCCATGCAACAAGGTTTTTCAATCTTTGTCAATATTAATGTGATAGAAAAAGGACAGTTAAGACATGTTAGAATCAGACCATAACCCTATCTACCATATTAAATGTAAATATGTGAATGAACTGTAAATATGTGTTTAACTTAAGAATGCATCTGTTTGCCATCGCTGGACATTGTACCGTTTATTATAACAATGATGTAACTGTAATAATTGTAACTGGAATAGGAATAATTATGTGCTGAATATGTTACTGCCGTTTTTGGAAAGTAAAAGCACTAACCTTGCAGTTTTTCCGTTGTCTGCTGTTGAACTGATCACACTGTGCTTCACGCCTTCCTCAACAACGTCGGTCAAAATGTACTTGCTGCTTTCTGTCCTATATGCAGGCAACGCCCTCAGCTCAGTGATGAACGTTTGTGGCTTTGCTTTAAACAAACCGTTTATTTTTGGAATATATTTCCTGTTAATATATTCAGTGAGCAGATGTCTAAATCTGTCACAGTGCATTGCCATTAGTTATGCCAGACATTATAACTACTATACTACAAAGCATTATAATTTGGTTGCAGAATGCCTGTAAATTATAGTCAATCAGCATAACCTGTTGTGGCAGCCCAAGGGGCTGCACAAGGAAATGGCTGCCTGGCCTACAACACATGGGACCCAGGAAACACTACATTTCCCAGCAGGCAACAGTCACACCTAAGTCAAGTCAAGCAATGGGACTAACAACCAGCTGAACTCCATTTCAATGCCTATTTAAAGGTCTGGGCCCGTATTCACAAAGAATTTTAAGGGTAAAAGTTGGTCGTAACTCCGGAATTTAGGAGCAAGTCCCAAAAATAATGGGCGTGTCACTCATAAATTTAGGAGTCCTACATTTTTGGGATAAGAGTATTTCACAAAGGGTTTGAGAGCTAAAAACAGCTCCTAAGTCCAGGAGAAGTTAGAAGCAGCCAAGAGGACTTCTAAGTCGCTAAAGACCTACTCACGGCGATCCGAAAATCTGCTGCGGCCGGCAATCGTTGTCGCAATCGCGTCAACACTGGAGATATTGAATGATATAGAGCTCATAAAAAGGTACCGCCTCAATCGCGAGGGTATTATATATATAATATTATATATATTATATATAGATACCCTCAGATTGTTTACGAGATGCAGACATGTAATCAATTGACTAGTCAGTATTCTTGGTTTCATGTTAAATCAGTGACACGTAGCCTACATTTGTATTTTAGAATCTTTATTAGAATATAATAGGGGTGCATCGGATCATTTTTCGGATCAGCAAAAAAAAAAATAACGGGACCAAAGGCGCGTTTCGAATGAATGATAATTTCAGTTTTTCAATGTAAGTTATTTCACTAAATCTTTATTCGAAAATTTCACAAAATACATTTTTAGATTCAGTACGCCTTAGGCGATGTAACTAGGGTGGTCTTATGCCTGAATTAATTTAATTTAAAAAAAAAGATCGCTAATGTTTCAATTCTATTTAATTCGGTCGCGTTTCTAAAAACATGCCTCCCAGAAAGGCATTTAGTATGAAAAACAAAGCAAACCAAAACATACATGGTTGTCTATCTCTTCACTGTAACTCTGCATCGAGATTTAGGGAATTGTTACTGTAAAAACAGCGGCAGAAAAACTACCATATTGACCCGAATATAAGACGATGCGACTTTTTCAGACTTTTTCCTAGGAAAAAAACCCATCTTATATTCGGGTCAATACGATTTCTTTGATGACCCATCCCTATATCAGCCAATCACTGTGGGCATTCTGAAAAATGAGAAACAACGTCATCCCTTATACTCTTAGTTTCACAATTCTAGGAATTCAGTAAGAGTTTGACTTAGGAGCTTTGTGAATAGGTTTTAAGGTGGGACTCCTAACTAAAAGGTTTTAGTGCGATTTAGAAGTACTCCTAGTGGTAAGATAAAATTATTTGTGAATACGGGCCCTGATTCCCATCACACTGGGAGAGGAGTAGGAACGTGTTTGGGAAGCAGTTGCTGAGTGTGGTGAATGTGTAGAGAACCTGTGAAGTTGTTTGACCAGCCAGGATTTGAGGAGAGAGTGTTTTTTTGGATTGTTGTGTATGAAATTGGATCATGTGAGGATCCCCCTTTTGGATATCGACTACGGACTGGATTACGGAACGGAACTGGATTTTGTGGATTGGATTTTGGACATTGACAACGAGCTAAGGATTGCGGACTGTGTGTTTGTATTCCCCTGAAGACCCCACCCTTAGTTTTGTGTTAAGTATTAGTTTAATAAATCATTGTTTTGTTTTTGAATACTGCCTCCTCCTTGTTGTTTAACTTGCCTATGCCCTCTGCAAGGTCCGTGAGTGTCGCCCAACCCTTGGGGACACCACACTGTTTTCATTACAATACTTTATATAAAATAATAACCTATTGTAGCATGCACAGGGTGACTGTGCTGCATTGCAAAGAAAACTAGACATCTGTGATGCTGAAATGGGGCTTTAGAAGGAGCCCTATAATTCCTATAATAAGATATAATGAATATGAAATATGAAAGGCCTATCAATCAATTGTATTGATTAAGTGAAGTGATTGCGTAATTGATCACTAAAAACATTCTGGCACTGTATCAGAAATGTATATGCCTTGCAATAAAAGGCCTCTCATAAACTGTAGGATTTATGCTGCTGAAAATGTAAGCAACTTTTATATGTTAGCAGCTAGATTTAAGGTTTAAGGTTTACCCTGTTGATGAGCTGAAACAAACATTAACACCTGCACATGATTTAGCTAATGCAGCAAAGACAGGCTATCTGAATCTTGACTTGAAATTTGGTAAAAGCAGGTTGGTGATCCTTGTCTTTGTTCTGAGCACACATCCTGTAGAGGGTGGCATTGTAGTGTAATGGTGAGGGAACTGGGCTTGTAAGTCTACGATTGCAGGTTTGATTCCCAGGTGGGGACCTGCTGCAATTGTGCCCTTGACCAATGTGCATCTTCCAATTTTGTTATTTAGAAAATCTATTTAGCTTTTATCCAAAGCGACTTCCAAGATAAGTTCTGTATAAGTTCCTCTGGACTAAGTGCATTTCAATGTCTTGAAAAAATATATTTTAATCTATCATTGTGCACACCAGCTGTGTTATTGTTGCTTATTTTGTGCAATAAGCTCACCTCTGCCTCAAACCCACAGGTTTCTAAAGTAAAGCCACACATGAGTTACCTCACCATTTTCCATCAGGGTCTGGCAGGTACAGCAGCAGCTTGCTAGTGACCACAGCGCTCCTGTACCCATTACTTTTTCAGTTTGACCTTCACACTCAAGAGCCACATCCGTGAATATTGTACCATTGCATTACTATGTCATTATCAGGCAACGTGTATTATTGAATCTTTACTGGAGGGGAAAGTAAGTCATTGTAAATTTAAGTAACTGAAACTCTTTTGTCAACAGCCCCGGTGAAGGCTGGTTTTAGGAAGGTTTGATATGTTCAACTAGACATTATCCCTGGGTTTTAGCTTCTTATGCAAGCCCTTTAGATGCCTTTTGTGAGGCAGAAGCTTGTATGAATCAAACAATCTGTGACCATCACAGTGTTAATATGCAAGTTTAAAACAATGTTTGTACTGTATTTAATCAATTTTCAAAAGAAAATGAGGGACAAAATTTCCACATTCAATATGAAGTGAGTTCTTATTTATTTTCATACTTTTACAAGATTACAGTGCAGCAGAAAGATTAAGATTAAGACTCGGACCCACCAAAGCATTTTAATAAGGTTTTTAACATTATTTCACCCCTATACACACTCAAAAGATTTGTAGAAAAGGCTCCCTTCACCACACGGGACACATTATTGAAAGTATAATTATACATAATAATAGCATAATAATAAGAATAATCATCATCATCTTCATCATCACAATCATAATAATCATGACCATAATAACATACATTTTAATATATTTTCATGCAGCAGGATGGTCAATTTCTAGATATTCTAGCAGTTAAAACAAACCGCAGGAACTGTAGTAATGAGTAACTTCTATCCAGGTTTTTGTTCAAAGGTTCATCTCACATTATCAACAGAGCTCAATATATAACATGCTCATTAAAATTAATATCATATATAAATCATTAGTTGAATGCAATGAATTAAAATGACTTTAACTGAATGGATTGTTTCCCTGTGAAAACCACTGTCTGTTCAGTCAGGTGATCTTATTTTAAGTAGATAAGATTGTGTATGTGGGTCTACTGCTGTCTTTGATTTGGTTTGCCTTGGTGTAACCCTTTCTGTGTGTATTTTAATGCATTTATATTTTTGGGATTATGCAATGCTGTGGCTAGACCAAATTGTGCATGTTATATTTGTCCTGTAATTGAATATAAGTACAGCGAGCAATAGTTTAAACATAGTAATAGTTGTGCAAGCAATGGTTTAAACTAAAAACATGTTAACATGTTTCTGGTTTATTCGTTTTTGTACGTCAAATGAACGCAACAAAGCGGTTAAATCACAATCAATTAACACGTTTTGGACTGACAAAAAAGATGATAGGAGTGACACAGGAGGAGAAGAGAAAATAAATGAATCGAATGACCCCCCCCCGCCTGCCATCTGCGGTTTGTGTAGGTGTTTGGCACATGCATTCAGCACACACAGGCGTGCAATTTTAGGCGAGGTAACACTACTGAAACCACATGATTCTTCCGATGTACCCGTTACTGCATGAGGGGCCACAGAATGTTCCATCTGACCCGGAAGGCCGCCCCCGCTCACCTCCGATTGTCTTTGTTTGCATCTGAACCAAGACGACCACTATGCAGCTCTATAAAAACCCATGCATTGCAACTGACAGACTTGTTTTCACGACAGGAAAAAGATACAAGCTTTGCTACAAAGAAGTAATGTTCAAAGTATATTTTCTGAAAAATGGAGCTAAAAAGATTAATTTGTACACAAAACTGATTTGGAGTCACTCATCTAATAACATAATGGTGTCAAAAACAATTAATCTCAAATGCGTGTATGCAAATAAAACATCCACTCAACCAAAAGGGAAATGGAAAAGTATCAATTTAGATTTATAAGCAAAGTGAGTTATTTTCATGTTCTATCAGCACGCTTATCCACAGTGATAATGCCAAGTAAAATACAAATGCCATCAGACCAAAGACCAAAGACCATCACAGGAGCTACAACAACATAGGGACAGAATTAATCTGCCAACTGTTTAGGTGGCCATTTTACTCGATTGTATCAATTTGTGGATGATTTTAGGCCGCATCACTTCATTATGAACAAAGACATTCCTTCCAGATCGAGCAATATTGATATAGATCAGATCTCATGTCTCATGACATATGCCAGCCTGAGTAAGTACGGTGCCTTGAAAATATAGTCACCCCTTTCCAGTGATGTCCCATTTTGTTGAATTACAAATGACGCATTAAAAAAAAATGTGTTAAATGTCAGAAAAAACTGCAAAGAAAAATAAAAAAAGAATTATGATGATTGCATGAGTATTCACTCCCCTGTGTCGATACTTAGTGGAAGCACCTTTGGCAGCGATTACAGCTACAGTTGCACATCCTTTTGTCTCTAGCAATTCTGCACAACAGAAAGGTGTCATTTTCACACACTCACAGTCTTGCCCAAGATTAGTGTCGTTTTATGCTTGTGCTTGTTGTTATTGTCCTGCCGAAACATTCATTTTTGTCTTTGTCTGTGCGTTTTTATACCCTTTTCCTGATCTGTGCCTTTACACAGCTTTATCTCTGAGTTCTTATGAAAGCGCCTTGGTCTTTATTGTTGAATCGTTGCTTGGAATTCATAACCACACTGAGGGACATTACAGAGGCAGGTGCTATCATTCTCAAACCATGATGCGGTAACGACATTTGTTGCACACAAACAGATTTTGTAACTTATCAAGGTAACCGTTGCAGCTGAACTCATTTACGATGTCCACAGCAAAGGGGTTGAATACATATGCAATCAGGACATCTCCTTTAGATTTTTTTGGGTGCTTTCTTTTCTTTTTTTTTGACAGTATAGAGTAGGCTGTGTAGATCATAAATATGAATTGTCATGTGAAAAGGTCATAATTGCGATGGGGTAACAAAATGTGATAATTGTGCAGCAGGGTGAGTACTTTTGCAAGGCACTGTATGGCCAACCCAGGGCAACGGCAGTCACCCACCCTCCAGCAGCACAAACGGCTCACGCTCCCCATCTGTCAGCTGCTGCTGAGGTGAATTGGCCAGGGTCTGCTCACATACACTGGATCAATAGAAGGCACTGCTGATGGTTCCTCCTCTGTGAATGGGCGCTCAGTTTCAGCTAAAATGAAAAACGTTTCATAAAATTGTCATTTTCTGCTATAGCTATTTCAACTTATTCCAGAAGAGATTCCATCTAATACAGTATGTCTAACAGTTAGGGCTGGATAATTACCTTGAATTGTTTCGCTGTTATATTGGCCTCTTTTCTTCCTCATGGTGAAAAATAGAATCGCTCCGATGAGGAATAAGGCTGACAATGCGGCACACAGGATTGAAAGCCATGGAACACCTGAGAGGCAAATTGCAAACCATCACAATCACCAGACGTGTTCACATCTATTGCTTCATTGTTAACATTTTTTTTGATATTACTTAACTTGGTGGGTCTTTTGTAACATTCATAACATTGTCACAAGTGTTACATAATGCATCATAACTACTGTCACAAGCATACATGAATATAATAACCAGCTTATGCCAAATTGTTTTCATATGAGAAATACCATATTGTCATTAGTGTCATAATGCTTATCATTATGTGCTTCACAACCGTATGTAATTTGTTACAGTTTGGTCATAATGTTTCTGTAAGCTCCTGAGAAGTGTTATTCCATTACTTCGAGCTTATGAAGGCATTACAAAGACCCACTTCAAATCAAGTGTTACCAACTTTTCAGATAGCTTTTGAATATTGTTTTCTTCATAAAAACTATTCATTTCTCCAGAAGAATATACTTGGGCGATTCATTATAGAAGTAATGCATTCTTCAGAATTGCTGCTCAACCGTTATAGCAAAAACAGAGCTTATCTGTAAAGGAAATTAAATGTCAGATTGATAGTCGCCTTTGCATTCAGATCAGTTTTGCTTTCCACAGTTTTGCTGTGCTACCTCTGTTCCCTCTTCTCCTCTCTGTCTTATGCCTGCAGCTCCTAACAGTAGATTAGCTTCATACCCCAGATCAGCAGTCCCAGGGGTCCCGCCTCTTTCGCATGACCTCATTATTTAAATTCATGTTGGTAGGCCCTGACGTTGGCAGTGACATCACCATGAAATAAAGGTCTAAATAAAAGTGCAAATCTCCACAAATCAAGGATTCGTATTTCCCACCCCTTACTAATGAGCACATCTTTTGCCTTTGACTTCCCCTTGTGATTTTAGTAGACTGCAATCACTTGATGGTCCAGCACTTTATCACTTACAAACTAAAAGTCCTTGTAAACCAGCAGTTGGCACATCTAGCCAATGTACGCATATATTTGACCTCACCATGTGATTGTTGTGCTTTTGTCCATACATTTTAGAGTAACATATTTAATTATGTGCAATTTGTTCTTACACAGCATTGTGGGCTCACCTTGTTGGGGAGCAGGAGGCGTGGAGCAGACTCCCAGGTCAATAGGGTCACTGGTGGCTCTGCTGGCAGGGTTCTGGGCTGTGCACGTGTATGTTGTGGGCTCAGATGGAGGGAGAGGGTATATCTCCATCGTTTGACCCAGGTGCACACAGCTGCCATTGCCACCAGGGGGCAGAGTTTCCCAGCTGTACGTCACTTCACTCCCCCGAATGCTGGAGCAGCTCAGACTGATGTTATTCCTCCAACAGTCAGCTGTGATGTTGGGTTTAGAGACGCACTCTATAGGATTAACCATGGAAGATGTACTTATGTGATGACATTCTATTAACCTTCTATTTCAACATGTACATTTAGATCATAATTTTGGATTTTGAAATGGTAAAATAATTGCATTTTAAAATAATATAAAATAATTTAAAAAATATATATACAGGTGCATCCATTTATTTCATTAATTCAATTCAAAAAGTGAAACTCATATATTATATAGATTAATTACACACAAAGTGAAATATTTCAAGCCTTTATTTGTTTTAATTTTGAAAACAGCCAAAATTCAGTATCTCAGAAAATTTGAATATTGTGAAAAAGTTCAATATTGTAAACTCACAGTGTCACACTCTAATCAGCGAATTAACTCAAAACACCTGCAAAGGTTTCCTGAGCCTTTAAATGGTCTCTCAGTCTGGTTCAGTAGGCTACACAATCATGGGGAAGACTTGACAGTTGTCCAGAAGACAGTCATTGACACCCTCCACAAGGAGGGTAAGCCACAAAAGGTCATTGCTAAAGAAGCTGGCTGTTCACAGAGTGCTGTATCCAAGCATATTCATAGAAAGTTGAGTGGAAGGAAAAAGTGTGGTAGGAAAAGGTGCGCAAGCAACAGGGATAACCGCAGCCTTGAGAGGATTGTCAAGCAAAGCCCATTCAAGAATTTGGGGGAGCTTCACAAGGAGTGGACTGAGGCTGGAGTCAGTGCATCAAGAGCCACCACGCACAGACATATCCAGGACATGGGCTACAACTGTCACATTCCTCGTGTCAAGCCACTCCTGAACCAGAGACAACGTCAGAAGCGTCTTACCTGGGCTAAGGAGAAAAATAACTGGACTGTTGCTCAGTGGTCCAAAGTCCTCTTTTCAGATTAAAATAAATTGTGTATTTCATTTGGAAATCAAGGTCCCAGAGTCTGGGGGAAGAGTGGACAGGCACAGAATCCAAGTTGCTTGAAGTCCAGTGTGAAGTTTCCACAGTCAGTGATGATTTGGGGTGCCATGTCATCTGCTGGTGTTGGTCCACTGTGTTTTCTCAAGTCCAATGTCAACGCAGCCGTCTACCAGGAAATTTTAGAGCACTTCATGCTTCCTTCTGCTGACAAGCTTTATGGAGATGCTGATTTCATTTTCCAGCAGGACTTGGCACCTGCCCACACTGCCAAAAGTACCAATACCTGGTTTAATGACCATGGTATTACTGTGCTTGATTGGCCAGCAAACTCGCCTGACCTGAACCCCATAGATTCTCTATGGGGTATTGTCAAGAGGAAGATGAAAGACACCAGACCCAACAATGCAGATGAGCTGAAGGCCGCTATCAAAGCAACCTGGGCTTCCATAACACCTCAGCAGTGCCACAGGCTGATCGCCTCCATGCCACGCCGCATTGATGCAGTAATTCATGCAAAAGGAGCCCCGACTAAGTATTGAGTGCATATACATGACATTTCTGTATTAAAAATCCTTTTTTTTATTGGTCTTATGTAATATTATAATTTTCTGAGATACTGAATTTTGGGTTTTCATTAGCTCTAAGCCATAATCATCAAAAATAAATAAAGGCTTGAAATATTTCACTCTGTGTGTAATGAATGAGTTTCACTTTTTGAATTGAATTACTGAAATAAAGTAACTTTTCCACGATATTCTAATTTATTGAGATGCACCTGTATATATATAGCATTTTTGCCTCTCAGTTTACTGCTTACCTTTGTACCATTTCAGGTTATTCACTGGACTTGAACTGCTTAAATTTCAGTAAAAATAGGAAAAATGGGGGTGTTCTAAAGCCTTTTGACCGGTAGTGAAATAATTTGAAACACCTTAATTGTACACAGGTGAACTCCAATAAAACAATTATGTGACTTCTGAAGACAATTGATTGCACCAGTTTATTTAGATGTGTCTTTTTCTAAAATAGTTTTTCTAAGATAGTTAAAATATTTTTTTTATTTGTAATTAATGAACAAAAAGCTTTAGATTTGTTTTTTATTTGACATTATAGAGTATTTTGTCTTCAGTGGCAAGAAATCCCAAATAAATCCATTTTGATTCCATGAAGTAAGAAAATAAAATGTGAAACATGCAGAGGGGTGAATACTTTTTATACCCACTGTATATATACTACTACTAGCTACCAACTGTTACTTTAAATGACTATGACATGTTATATTATAACATATAACTTATATATATAAGTGGTTAAATTGACTGGTTGCATTTTTATATATTCTACTGTATTATTTTCCTTTGTCTTATTGTTACAATTGTTATTTATTTGGAAAGTCCTTTAAACATAATGCTTTATAAATAGTTATCATTATTAATGATTATTATTATTATTGTTGATTATTATTGTTGATTATTATCAACTCTTCATTTCACTGAATGACATACTGAGAACAGGATGTACATACATGTGAAAGCTTCTTTCTGCACACTTACCAAAAACCTGTAGGTGAAATCTTGAGAACTGTGATGGTTTATTCTGTGTCATGTAATCTGTTGTGACTTTATAAAGGCCAGAGTCAGACAGCTGTACATTATTCAAATATATTGAGCCATTCTCTTGCATCTTAATGCGATCTTTATATAGGCCGTGCGGCTGAAATAATTTGGTTCGAGTGGACAGGCTGCCAATGGTGTTGGAATTAAATAACAGAGAGACTTTGGAGCTGTTTTCCTCAGGTGAGACAGGAAACAGGACACTCTGCCCCACTGTCACATTGGTGGTGTAACCAGCAGCTGCCACTGCAATCCCCTCAGTCCTCCCAAACCAGCACACTGTAACACAGAGTGAGATGGGGGTTATTCACACTGTAACACAGAGTGAGATGGGGGTTATTCACACTGTAACACAGAGTGAGATGGGGGTTATTCACACTGTAACACAGAGTGAGATGGGGGTTATTCACACTGTAACACAGAGTGAGATGGGGGTTATTCACACTGTAACACAGAGTGAGATGGGGGTTATTCACACTGTAACACAGAGTGAGATGGGGGTTATTCTCAATACTTTATCAACTGTATCTATTTTGTATCACTGTATTTTGTATGAAACTGTATCAACTGTATTTTTTTAATTCATGATACTGTATATGCATATCCGTTAATCTACACACGTCATTTGCACGGTATGTCAAGTCCAGTGCCCAGGAAATGCAGAAAAATAAATTATGAGGGCAAAAATGCCCCAGAAAAAGATATCGTTCTGCTAACCGGATACAATCTCAGCCCTACTGTATGATTTCAAGCAGCACGGCTTGCCAGGGAGTTACTGTACATTCACATACAAACTCACTTGGGAAACTGGAATGGTGTGTGGTGCACAGCACTTTTGTTGGAATAGTGTGTGGTGCACTTTTCATTGATGAATTGCAGCTCAAAGTGCTTTTAATTATAGCACTGAATACAAAGAAAAACAAAACAATAAAAAGCTATGAAAAAAGAGCAATACATTTAATACATAAAATGTTAGAAATTAGTGTAAAAATAAAGCCAATAAAAAAACTGGAAATAACAGGACTAAAAGGAATACAAATATACTGTATAATTGTAATTGCCGATTGGCCAAAATATCTCAGGACAAAGTCCATGAGCTTAAAATTGATTTTTAAGTTCATTGATGAATAGCAATGTGTTCCTGAAATGAGTACTACTAGGTATAATAAATAGCAAAAAGAGGAGATTGTATTTTCATGGGTATTTCCATTTCAATTATTAACATCCCCACCATAGAGATGTGGGCTATTCACACCTGAAAACAACACACAGTTGGGAGTTCATCACTGAGGACATGTAAGTGTACAGGTAGTGGTCAACAAGGACAACTGAGGTTGTAAGTGCATACTCCTAATCGTGATGTCATTGCATTAGTTCAGGGTGCAAGGCTAAACAGGCAAGCAACTCTAAATGAACTGACTGCAAATTTCTAATCTAGGCCCTAAGCAGGCAGTCCAGTTCGGGAGCGGCGATTGGCTGTCCACCCCAGGGGGAGGTGGGAGGGAAGCCAGCATGAGCTTACTGTGAATTTTTTTTAAATGTTTTAAAATACAAAATTACCCATTAAATGAAGGACTATATTTACAGCATAGACACATCTTGATGTTTTTAGATGTTCCCCTTGATCGCTCATTCTGAGTAATGGAGAAAATGTCCTGCAGGAGAAAACAGTTCCATGTCAATAATGTGCCAAGTGCACCTAACATTACGCTTGAAAACAGAACAACATTAACTTAGTTCACTTTGATGTTAAATATTCATATATATTTTCCAATGTTCATTAAAAGGTGCAAAAGGATTGTGATCATTTCACACTTTTATTTACTCAGGGTGTCTATCCGATCAATTATCTAGTTGCTTTATTACCACATATTTACAGTCATAATATCACAAAAAATAGGTGGTAGTCTCCATTTTGTGAGCTGGAATGTCAATGGGCTCAATTGCCCAGTTAAGGGGCTCAATTGCCCAGTTAAGAGGAATTTATGCTAAAGTGTAAGGAGCACAAATACTTTTTGATAAAATGATCAAAACTGACATTTTGTTATCATTGCAGGCAAGGTTTTTAACATCCCGGTAATTTTAGCCAAATTCTATGCACCTAACAATTTTCCATGGTTTATTTTTGGCTCTCCCTGATTTAAATCAGTGTCATCTTATTCTTGGAGGGGATTCTAACTGCTGCTTGCATCCAGTATTGGACCGGTAGTATTCTGGTAGCATCATCCTGTATTCACGTATAGACTATTTATTTATTGACAACCAATTGCTCCGCATAGTTTCTTCTTGTCCCTACCCAAGTATTACCATCTCAGATCATGCCCCACTTGTTTTGGAAATGTTTTTCTATTCTGAAAGGGTATGGGGGCAGTTTCTGGCAGTGTAATACTTTGTTATTGTCAGAAGAGGACTTTGTGAAATGTATCTCTCAACAGATCACAGATTTCTTAGATATTAACATATCGCCTGTGGTCCCAAACCCCACTGTCTTGGAGGCATTGAAGGCATCTATTATTTATAGAGAAATTATTTCTTACATTGCACGTAATAATAATCACTAGACACTACACATAGTCATAAGCACTAGACACTGCACATAGGAATAAGCACTAAAAAGCTGCACTTAGAACTGACAAATTGGATTCTCCCTTTAGATAAACAATATAGACTGTACTTCTACTTTGCCCAGCCAACCAATGTTGATGGAATTGCTTTCGTCTTAAAGTCTTGATATATTCCAGGTTTCTCATGGTGTTAAATTAGTTTCTTCAGTTGCAACAGCCGTCAGGTTAGCAAACCGAAGCCGCAAGCATAAATGAACGGACCCAAAAAACTTGGGTTAAAAGTCTGTCTGCTTTTTTAAAATAACAATACGTTTTCAATGTGCCAAACACCAAGTAACTAATACAAAACTTGAATCCTTTTCAAGTCAGTATGCACTTGCAAAAATTAAGTCTGCCATTTAAACAATTGATATCTGTATGAAGTCAGTACAAGCCATTTGGGCCACATTACTTCAAAAAAATAAGCTTTGGTTATTATTTTTGAGTTCTTTATTATACTTTAGTCATTTTGTTTCAGTGGAATGAAAACTAGGAAATGCTGTTTCTATGGTTTCAAGTGACAACGAAATTCAAAAAATAGTTTGTAATGGAAATGATAAGAGGTGCAATGAAACCAATGACTGTATCAAACAGACTTCCAAAAGGAAATGCGTGTACTGCCCAAAAAAAGAGTCATCACTTGTTGAATTAAAAAATGCTGGAGTCATGAAAGCACACGTGCTGCTTTCCTGCCTTTTCTGATGTTTGAGTTATGCAGTACTCAACCTCACTTCAGTCTAAAACTAGTGGTCATTTTCACCCCTTCCCCGCTCAAGCATTTAACAGAAACATTACACACAGTTGCACTCATTTTATTTTTTCACAGATTTTGTATGCTCGATTTTTATTACTTATTTTAAAAAGGATATATAATTTTTTTTAAACATAAGAATTGTTGTCTATTTCATTGGTTCATTTTATGTCTATGTTATTGGTTCATTACATTTTCTGTAACTTTATCTTATACTGTGAGGGATGTTTTGGTGAAAGCCTACATAAAAATGTTACAAATAAAATGGTTAGGAATATTATTATTATTATTATTATTATTGAATAGAATGAATTATTACAGCAATCTACAGTATAGACAGCAGTTATGTTACTGCCGTGATCGCATATTGGACTTTTTAAATGTAATACTATGCGAGCACTAATCAGACTGCTAGTTTAGTGTATTATATGACATTAATTATATGGCAGTGTAATTCATTTTGGGCTAAATTGTTCTCTCCTTATGTGTACTGCTTCTAGGTGTCTGTTTCTTCTGGAGAAGTGTGGTTCTGTGTGGCTCTGTAGTAAAATGGCATATGTTGTTATTATTATACAGTACCAGTCAAAGGTTTGGACACACCTGCTGGAAACTAGGCTTATCTCATAATTTACAATGTTTCACACCAACTCCTCTGAGACGGAACTCGCCAAGCCGTCGACTGCAACTCCGGTACACACAGAGCCTCACTTTTACGCGGCGAGTTCATGTTTATTTAAGTAAAAACTGACCAGTCTTTTAAATCACCATTTCACAGGACTGGTGGGAAAAGTTACCAGGGTTTGTGATTTCGATATTCCAAAGTAGCATGTTCCTTCGATATAAAAACGCACTTACCTCGTAAGATCTCCCAGCCCAGCCTCACGATGTGTGACTGATCATAGTGTATGTATAACGTTGTGTGAAAAGAATAGGCGCTACTTTCACGTGGTGTATAAGTGGGTGGGTCTGTTCAACAATTGCTGTGTTGTCGACCAGTATGTATAGGTTTTAGCACCCTATACGGAAGGGGGCCTGTAGCTGCTGTGGTTTCAACAATGCTCAAGGTTGTGCAGCTTTCACTTGATTACCAGTTATTAGTTTCCAAGTGCCTTTTTTTCTTCTAATTTTTCCCCGTTTTTCTCCCAATTTGGTTGTCAATTATACCCTCTATTTATCTCAATTCACCCTCTCCCACGAGCAGTGGCTCCGTATTGCCATGAAAAGTTAGGATGATTGTAAGGGCCCGTGACTGAGAGGGGGGGCGTAAAAAATTATTAGAACATTAAGTAACAAAATGCAACATGATATCATCATTAAGAGAATATTTTATTTACCATGTACTAATAAAACGAATGATTTATTTTTGTTTTTGGCAAAAAGTTGGCTGGCATACAGCTTCTGTATTGCCAACACCCCCCCTCTATTTACATGAAATGGTTCGGTCCAGCTGGATGCTACCTCAACTTGTCACTGCGCGCTACTCTAGGCAGTGAGTTGCAGGTGAGAGTGATAGAGCATTATGTCTCAGTCAGCAAGAGATAAAAGTGTATTCCAAAAAAGAAAAGAAAAAAAGAAATACAGGAGAGAGACAAGAAAGGGCGACAGTATGTCACCCAATTCTTTACAAAGAAAGGTGGGTGTAGTCTTTGAGTGGTGGAAAATAACCTGTTATCTTATAGTCCAAACTTTAAGTGAAATAGCTAGGTTACTTTTGCTCCCCTACCATTAGCTAGTAGTTACTATTATGTTTACATTTTGCTCCTCTTTTAGCTGACACATTTAATCAATGCAGGCAAACTTTTAGCAAGCTATTCATACTAAATCAGTTGTCCCTGCCCCTGCCCAGTGGTCTCAGAAACAACAACAGATGCAGCAGCTTCAGTCTCAGCAGCAGCCATGTCTCCCCAACATACTACACACCCTTGGACATCATTATGAAAATACAGCGGTAATACCGTATACCGAGGTATCATGTGAAAAAGATACCAAGGTATTAAAAAATGTATACCACCCAACCCTAATGCAGACTGAAATATGGTAGTTTACTTGGTGGTGATAGGCAACTGCAGGAGATTTTGGTCAATATTTTGCAGGATTCCGTCTGTATTAAGTCAACAAAATGGTAGTAACTGAAATTTTGGTTATGATTATGTTAAATGGTAATATATTATAGGATATATAATCACGTGTGTCATGTATGTACACTCTACAGAGCCAGGGCCCTCTTCCAGGGACACAGTTTGGTCAGGGAGTGTGGAAGTGGAGGAAGAGGAGAGAGACAGTGCCGGCAGCAGTACCAATGATGATGAGGATGGAGGGCCCAGAGGAAATGAGAGGGAGAAAAAAGAAAGTTACAGACAAAGTGAGGGTGCTGCTGCAGATTATCGATCGGATGACCCAGGTTTGTGGCCAGAAAAAATGACTGACATGGACAGGGAAACTGTTGTCAGGAAATTGGCCACAAGAGAGGAAAACCCCAAAATGCCACAGGATTCGGAGGGAAGGCCATTTCCAGAATACCTGAAATATACAAAGTCAGCCAATCAAAGGGAAAGGGTCAAGAGGGACTGGATAATTCACAGCCCTAGTACCAATGCACTATATTGCATACCATGTGTGCTTTTCTCACATGAAAAAAAAGACCTTCCCTTAGTGCACTGAATAGTCAACATGGCTATAAAATGTTGGATGTTAAGTGGCATCGCATGTACGATAAATTCCCAAGCCATGAGGGGAATAAGGCACATAAAGACTGCTACTTGACGTGTAAAATGTGCAACAATCTGTGATGGTAGGTAGTGGCATTGACTCTTAGTTGCAGAAGCAGATTCAAGTAGAAATAGTGAAAAATAGAACTCTCTTGCAGAGAATCCTCGATGTAACGCTGCACTTGGCATCAAGGAATTTACCTTTCATGGGTAAAACCAAAGACCTAGATGACATCCACAATGGCAATTTCCTAGGCACACTAGAGCTCTTGTCTCATTACGATCCACTGCTGAATGAACACTTGCAAAAAATCAGGGACAAAAAAAAGGAACCAGGCTGACACATTATCTGAGCTCTGACATTCAAAATGAGTTCATTGAGTTATGTGGCAAAAGAGTTTTAAAAAGAATTCTAAAGGAAAGGGAGGATGCTATTTATTATTCTGTCATCTGTGATGCTACGCCAGACATTTCCCATACTGAGCAGAATGTTGTGCTCATAAGTTATATGTCAGTTATAACAAAGAAACAGATGACCGGGAGATCAATGAACGGTTTCTGGAATTCAAGGACTTTCACAAGAAAACAGGAAGTGAGATAGCAAACATGATAGAGAATGTGCTTCAGGACCAAGGGATAGATATCGGAGATTGCAGAGGGCAGGGATATGACAACGGGGCAAACATGCCAGGGAAAGTCAAGGGAGTCCAAGCCCAAATATTAAAGACAAATCCTCTCGCTACATTTTCACCTTGTGCCTCCCACACCTTAAATCTTGTAGGTGTGCATGCTGCAGAGACAAGCACAGAAGTATCAAACATTTTTGGCAGCATCAATCGCCTTTACACACTTATTAGTTCCAGCCCAGAGCGATGGGCCATCTACAAAGAGGAAACAGGTTGCTCTTTGCATCGCCTCTCCGATACCCGCTGGAGTGCAAGGATTGCCGCTGTTAAACCTGTAGCAAAACACCTACCTAGTGTCATCAAGGCCCTTGATAGCATACTCATGAAATGCAAGACCAGGCCAGACCAGGCCAGACCAGAAGCTAGTGGTCTGAGGAACTACTTTATGTCATTCAACGCTATTGTCCTCCTCACTGTCTGGCTTAAAGTACTGCAATGCATTGAGGATAGGAATGTGATTCTCCAGTCAGGAAAATTCTCACTTGACACAGAGGCAGCCAATATCAGAGCGTTAAAGAATGAGATGCAGGCTCTTAGAGATGGATGGGAGGCTCTCAAGGTTCAAGTCTGAGTCACAGATATATACAACAGTGATTGCTAAAACTCCCCGACAAATGGAAACAGTGATTGCTAGACAAATGGAAGTGGCACCTCAATTTAGCAAGGAACAAAGCCGCCAGAGGAAAAGGAAGAGATTCCATGATGAGACCTCTCAAGAGGAGACAGCTCAGGACAGTGCAGCAACAGTGTTTCAGAACACAGTGTTTTTTACTGCTATGGACAAAATCATAAGTGACTTGGACACTAGGTTGCACACCACTGCAAAAATTGTAGAAGATTTTTCTACTGTTCTGAAAGTTGGGCAGATTAGTGCGGATGAAGTCCCTTCTGTGTCCCAACCACTGATCATGAAGTATTCCAGAGATCTTACACCTTGAGTTTCAAAATGAAGTAAGACACCTGAATACTGTATATGCTGCCACTTTTCCCCCTAACTTGACCCCTCTTGGTCTCCTGAATGCAATTTATAAGATGCAGCTGCAAAGCATTTTTGGAGAAGTGTGCATTGCTTTACGTATATTTTGCACACTGCCTGTGACTGTTGCTGGTGGCGAGAGATCTTTCAGAAAGCTAAAACTGATAAAAAACTATTTGAGGTCCACTATGACCCAGGACAGGCTTTGCAGTCTTGCCATGCTGTCCATTGAAAGTCAGTTGGCTAGAAAGTTGGACTTCAAAGACTTGATCAGTGACTTTGCTAGCAAGAAGGCTCGGCGCTGGGCTCTTGGTGAGTAAGGCTGAGCAAGGGCCAGTGATAACTGTTAAATGGCATGGCTGTAGATATTGGATCACTACACACATGATGCCCGCACAGGCTGAGAACAAGACTAAGTACAGACTGAGAACAAGACATATAAATATCTCAAAGTAATGGCTGGATTGCCATAAAATTTGTTGTGCACAATCAAGACCCCAAGTGTAAGAAACCTTTTGATTTGGTGACCACTTGACCTTTCCTCTAGTGCTACCATCAGGCCTTTTTATTTCCATTTCCACTTTTACAGCTGTTTATTTTGTAGTTGGTATGTATACTTCGTTCAAAAAATATGCTGCTGATTTTATTCATTTGTTTGTTATATAATTCAATAGATAATCTTAATTTATTTTAATTGAAGAGGTTAATGTATATTTAAGTTATATTTATTTTAAATTATTCATTACTCTGAAGATAATTTTCCATTCTAGAATTGGAGCAAAAAATAAAGGAATTTGGTTGTTGAGTTTGTGGAAAAGGGTTCAGTAGGAACTCTGAAGGGATTTCTGTAGAGACACACAAGAACTCATACTGGAGAGAAACAACCTTTAGTTGTTCAGTTTGTTCAGTTGTTCAGTTTCAAACCGCGTCCCTGACAGGCAGCGCACACCACACCAGACCAGCCAAAGTGTGGCCAAGTGCCTTTTGATGGTGTAGGAAACTACTCACTGCCAAAAAATTTACATTACTTTTCAGTTGTTTTTTTTTACCTCTGGCAGTTTACCGCTTACCTTTGTACCATTTCAGGTTATTCACTGGACTTGAACTGCTTAAATTTCTGTAAAAACTGGGAAAATGGGGGTGTTCTAAAACTTCTGACTTTTAACAAACAACTTGCAGTCTGTCAGCTGCTGTTGAGGTAAATTGAACAGGTTTTGCTCACAAACACTGAATCAATACAAGGTGCTGCTGATTGTTCTTCCTCTGTGGTTGGCAGCTCAGTTTTAGCTCAAATGAAAAACGTCAGTTGGTTGTCATTTCAGCTTGGGGTATAAAATAGATTCCATAAAATGTTTGTCAGTTGTAGTCGGAATGGATAATTACCTTGATTTGTTTCACTTCAACTTTACTGTTTGGTTCCTATTTTAGAAAAATATCAATAATCCGATGAGGAATAAGGCTGACAACACAGCACATAGGACTCTAACCCATCCATTCAACACCTGAAAGATGACATAATCACACATTAATTGCTAAACTTCTCCCCTAATTTTTTCAATAATCTTTTGTCAAAAAATAGTCTTTCTTTAAAGTTTAAAATCTGGATGGTGATATAATTCAATATTTTAGTGCAATATCTTCAGTCTGCACTGGGTTTATTATTGGCTATTACAATAACTGTGCTGCAATAGTTAAACATGTGCAGTTGCAGTCTTTTAGAATAGGGCCGGGCATTCTAGACTTCAGACATTTCTTAATTATGCCTATCTGTTATTTAGTTGTTGTTTTATTTACTTACTTATTCATTCATTAATAACCAGGTAGGTCAGCTGAGACCTGAATTCTCATTTACAGTGATCACTTGCAGAATCATAATGGGCAGGGAGGCAAGGAATTGGGTAACCAATCAAATGTAAGGGGATGAACTACTGTCCCGATGTACAGAGCTAGTTTAGGAATTTGACCAGGATACCTGAATTGGATTTGGGCTTGGCCCAAAGGGAAGAGTGCCCCCTATTGGCTCAGGAGCACAACTTCTAGCAGCAACTGGTTTTCTAGGATGTCTCAAAATATATTTCCATCTAGGCCCAAACCCAGTTAGTTTCAGTTGTTTGACACAAGAAGGCTTCTTGATGGCACAGCTGCTCATTAGGCTTATCAGAATTAAATCACCAGTTGATCCTGGTCTAATTCAGTTGCAAACTGAAATTCAAACTGAGATTTCCCACCATTTATCAATCATAAATTGGTACCATTGCGTTGTACTTCACCTCATGACTATTGGATGGTGCAGACTCCCAGGTCTATAGGGCCAGCTGTTTGATCAGCTGTGGTCAGCTGTTTTTTACATGACAAATTTGAATACAAAAAGGAGCACACAGTTGTTTTGTTGTTACCCAACAATAATTTGCAAGTAAATGAACACATTTTAAAGTGACTGCACCATTTATTTTAACTTTTCCTGTCCTTGATTAAAAATACAAACGGTAAAAATTCTGTATACCAGCTTACTATTTCTTTAAAAATGTTTTACACATTTGAATGTAATATTGCTGTGGGTATAAAACACATCACTTAAGACCACTTCATGATCCTCTGGTGCATGGCATCTCTTCCGGTTGTAGCTCAGAGAAAGTGTCACTATGATAGGCCAGTAGCCCATATTAATTATAAAGGGGGCAGTGTTTTACAGCATATATCAGTTCCTTCACCTGACTGTCAGAGGAGGCATTAAGCAAGCATTCCATGTGAGTAATGCTTTGATGTATTATTTGTATTACTTCGCCATAAGTATAAGTGCAGCCAACAGCATTATGATTCACAATTGCAGTATCCTTCCTTAATATTTACACAGCAACTTATAACAAGCATATATGAGGTACAAAAGCAAATACCTACACATTTCAATAGTCATTTCAATAAAGTGCATTATATAAAATTACTATTCACTTTTTTGTCATATTTTTACCACAATTTGTAATTCCCAACTGTAGATCTATCCGATCACTGCAAAATGGCCCATCGGTTTGGGAAGGCTGCACACGGGCATGTGGCTCTTCCAAAACAAACACAGCCAGCCAGTCGCCTCATTTCACTTTGTAATTCTCCAGCTGAGCTGTGCCAGCCACTGTGCAGAAGGACTGTATATCACACGGACTGTACATCAGCTGGCACAGGCAGATTACAGGCGCTTGACTGACCAGAGGAGTTGCTAATGCGCAATAAGGCAGCGGTTACCCTGCCAAGTGAAATCCTGAGCGATGCTATGGCTAAATATGCCCTGCCCCATTTGACTACGCACAGTGGGCACTGATAATTATTCACAATTATATATTTATTTGGCAGAAACACATTTGCAGAGCAACTTACAAGGCTATATGGCACAATACATTAAATACATATTGCAGGAGCACCAAAACAATTACATGGGAACTGTAACTTATAGGCTTACAGTAAAGAGACATACGACTGAAAGAGTATAAACATTAAAACATAATTATAAAGCTCTGTTTATACCGCTATCTGATCAACACACCTACATCATAATGATGTGAACATGGAGCCTAACAATGACTTACAAACACAACATTTATATTTAAATCATCGTGACTGCATGATGCCCATGTATATTCCAAGAGCAACGCAAATTTACATTCCACTACCATACCTGGCTATCATAGACTGCTACATGTAATGCATTCAAACCTGTCATAAAGGGCATCTAAGGCCGTGCGCTCACAAAAATATGCAGTTTACAATGATCATTTCTGTCAACAAATTTTAGTCTCCAGGTGAGAGCATTTCATTACGTTTACCATATATTGTAGCACCAAAAATGTGTGAAACAGCATTATCAACAAATACAGGTAGCTAGGTTGCCAAATACTCGCTTATTAGCTAACTGCGAAACCAACAGGTTTAGGATCGGATCTAAAATTGCAATGTTTTTATAGAACAAAAACAATCAATAAAGTCTCCATGCTAAGATTATACTGTTCATAAATATCATCTTTAAAAAATGATTAGCCATATTTGCAATTGTATTTTTAACTGTGATTTTTGTACACATTTTCTCAACACACTTGTTTGCCAGCTCACAGATCTGCACTTTCCTACGAGCAACCACGCACGGCGCGCAGACCCTCTAACGCTGAAGCACTTTCGGGAAATGTAGTTGTTGATCCTTTCAGTTTGTTTGCCGTGTATATCGCTACAGATTAAATTAGACTTCAGTACCCATAAGGCCTTGCGTACAACAAAACTGCATTTTCTTTATTATTCTGAAGTGAACATATTGAATAAACTAAGGATGTGTGTTTGAGTGGTCGTTATACATATGCAAATTGCATGTCATATTTTAAAACGCAATTTTAGCGTACAATACATTTAAAATGGGTTTAGACATATTTCTAACGTGGGCTGAGGTTGGGTTGGGTCAGTAGTTCCGCTTCCCATCCGCCATTGCATATCCCCGGTCCAAGAAGATAAAAGAATACAACGGAGACAAGAAAAACAACTTATTCACTTGAAATCAAATGAAAAATCCAGTTCACGTAGGAATTATAATAAAGCATCGAATATTATCAAGGACCGACAAACTGGTTAGCGGTGCTCTGAGGAGGCGGAGCTAACTTCTAGGAGTTCTGTGGGAGTTTGTTCCAGAGTTTTCCTGGTGAGTACCTAGATAACTGTTAATGCTATTTTAGTTTTAAATTAAAGATGAGATTCATATCAGAGTAGTCGTTCGTGAAATTATTTTGTCCGAATTTGGATGAAAAGAGGCACAATGCTTGATTAACAGGCGTGCTGGCTATGATCAATCAGATCAATTGCCAACTAGCTAACTCAACAAATGAGCGACTGGTAAAACCCAAGCACAAATGCATGCTGATTAAACGTAGTTTAAAAAGTAGCATTCAAAGTACCACAAATGTTCCACTTTGAGATGGTTCGCTACCTTTCGTTGTTAGCTAGTCAACAAAAATTGCGGGAGCTGGCTGGCGAGCCAAGTTGGAAAGCTATCTAACGTTAGCTGGTTCGTCACGCTACGACACGTAGGCTCACATTAGTTATTTTATATTTGTGAGTATTCTTGCATTTGCCATGCCTTGATAACTAGGTAGCAGCAATGCTAAGCAGTAACCGTTCATTAAAAACCTAATTGTCAGTGTAAGTGTCCCTTCACAATAGCTGCCTAGCTCTTTGATGACTGACAAACTTGGCTGACTTTTCGCAGCCGAACTTTCCATATTTAGGTGAAGAAATAAACGAGAAATGTAATCTTTTAATATCAATGAAAATATACTTCATTTTTGATTAAAGAAAAAAACGTTCATAACCCGGGTAATCTGACTTTAGCCATCAGAATACCCCATCATGGTGTAGTAGTCTAGCATGCTGTCATAGCGATAGTGGTGAAGTTCAGTAATAGTAAACAGCAATAGTGTTAAAGTTAACCGCTAGCACATTTATAATATGCCGGTTCTCAGTTGAGAAATCTGAGACCAAGCAGAAAAAATGCCTAGGATTCAGTATTAGACCAGTGTCTCCCTCTGTTTTATACTATCCAATGTCAGTGATTGCGATTCATTCCGAAAACCATGCAATTTTGTATGTAGTAAAGGTAAGCCTCTTTTCTTGGCAGTGCATGGGACATCATGTGCTTTTGTAGGAGATAAAATGGGTTCTCATTTTAATTTCCTTACAGAAAGCACTTGCAGAAACATTGCATTGCTTCCCTGGCCTGGTGCTCTGGTGTGAAGCACACAACATATTTTTTACTCTCCTCTGGAACCAGCTCATCAAACTCAGTCAGGATAAAAATTAACACCAGAGAAAAGGGACCCTGCGTTGCTATGAAACCATAATGTCTGCAGTGTGAGGTGTCAGCCAGGCCAGTGATGACGTTAGCTTGCTAATGTCTGTAGCTAGCTGTTTATGAGAGGAAGTGGAGGAAATTGCACATGGAATTTGCAGAACAGCATCCTGGGTGTGTGTGGGGTTGGGGGGCAGCCGCTGATGGCTGTTGACCACTAATGTGTAGGTGCATGTTTTTGTAGGCTCAAGTTCTGGGGCAAATATGTACTGTCCCAAAAGGCTTACTTCACCAGACTCCAAGGGGAGATGGGACCTAGAAATGGGGGGTTGTGAAAGAGGGGGAGTGCCAGTTGCCAGTTGCCTCACACCAGGAAGCCGGACTCAGAACTTCCTTTTATAGACGCCGCAAATACAAAAGGCTCCCGGTACCTCTTCCTGTAAACAGCTCCTCTGCGCACCGCAATCTGTGGCAGCCCTGCATGAGCGCCGTCCGCCAATCGGATTGGCCAGAACGCCACGTGCCATGACTGTGGAACTCTGACTGGAAGGAAGTCCGATTTTTCTTTACGTAATGCAGCAGGCGCCGACGAGGGCCACTTCGATCAGTAACGCAGCATCTGCTGATCACTGGCAAAGGTTTTCTTTGACCTCGTAACTTTGCTCCAAAGTCGTATTTTAATTAGCTGTACATTGTAACTCAACCATGGGCACACCAAGGCTTCTGTTGACCATGGTTTGTATTTGCACAGTCAAAGGTTAAAAAACTTCTGCACACCTCTCTCCATTGGAGTTTTGTCCTTGCCTTGGATTGGCAGGAGAATCAGCCGCTGCTGGAGCCTGAGCCTCGGCCCAGTATGGATGGAGGAAGAATTGTGCAGAGGTGTAGAGAAGCAGACGCAGGCGTTGCGGAGCAGCTCTGCTGTGTTGGATACATAAAGGGGACGTTGCAGGTGCTGCTTTGGGTCATGTGGTACGAGGTGGTCCAGACGGTTGGCACGGTTACGGGGGAGGGAGAGTGACCTCATTGTTTACACTTATTTTCCCAAGCGGAAACCAAACACGTCTACCCCCCCCAATCCCACCCTGAGCCAGAGGTCCCATCGGACAACAGAGGGCCTCTAATGGCTGAAAGATGGAAGCACTTCCCTGTTGTTGGGGGGGGTGGGGGGACCACTTCCTGTTCTAAAGTCCCCCTGATCTTTTGTCTTCACTTCCATATTGGCCATGGAAGGTACTGAGAACTTTCCATGTGCTACGTTTGCCTCCCTGTCTGTCTGGTTTACGCATGTGGCAGAAGTCGACGCATTCCCAGAATGTTGCTGTTGCTGAAACCGTCTACAGTTATCAACCCCGGGAACCTGTGTGTCAGCGTCTGTGTTGGTGGGAAGGGAAATGGCTGAACTGAAAAACAGCCTGGCCATTATGAGTCATCACGGAACTAGAGAGGGGAGGGAGCGTGAAGAGTGTAAATTATGATTGATAAAGCCGGTGTGGCTAACCTGCAATGTGATTAGAAATGGATTGTACCGGTAATGAAGATAATAATAAGAGATTGCATTTATATATTAACCTTTCAAGGAACTCAAAGTGCTTTACAGTGAGGGGGCCGGGAATTCACCTCAATGGCCACCAGTGAGTAGCACCCACAGGTGCTCCATGGAGCTCTGTCAAATATTGAACAGCAGGAGAGCAACCATTACAGTGAAACAACACAGTTTATTAAAGTATTTAAAATAGCCAAGTGGCTAAATACACTCCAACAACATTTTACATGATGACATTCTTACATTTTAGGCATTTAGCAGACGCTCTTATCCAGAAGAAGACATCGTGTGTGCACCAAATGTTCGAAGCCAGTGGGAGTGCTCTTTTGTTGAAGTGCATTTAGCAGCTCGACAATTTTAAACACTCGGAATGAACTTGTTCCACTGCAAAGGTTGCTCTCCTGCTGCTTAACTATATTGAAAACTGATCACATGGCAATTATTTCCTTCTGTGTTTGTCCTCTGCCTGGGTTTCCTCCGTCCTGGAGGTATTTGTGACTTGGGGTGTTTCAAATTAAGCTGCCTGAAGCATTTAGTCTGAGGAGATGCTATCTCGCGAATGCGATGTTTCCAGCGGAAAAGTTGTGATATGGCGTACCTGGAGGCTCTCTGAAAGGCCCGTCGAGCAGGCAGGCCCGCTATACCACAGTGCATTGCTTCACCAGATGTGGCAGAGCCTGCTTAAGATGTGGGGGATGGGAAAGAGGGCCTGTTTGTGTGTGTCTGTCTATCTGTGTCTGTGTTTTTGTGTCTGTGTGACACACACTCATTCACTCTGTGGGCAACTCCGGGCAACTTCTGAACTTCCTCTCACTGTGTGTGACTAATGCAGGTACACACCCACACCTGTGGCTCTGTCATTCCGTGGGATCGTGTTGAAACTCAGCCTTTCCGTCGTTGTCATGGATACAGCCTGGAAGAAGTATGCCAACCCGTCTCCAGGTGCAGAGCATGCCTACTGCTGTCTGGGCGTTGCTGCTCGCTGTCGAGAGTTGCCATAGGAGTCCAAAATATTGCTTAAAAAAAACAATAGATCTCAGTTCAGAACAGAATATTTCTGAATTTACTAGGTATGTCATATTTGGAGGTTCCTTCAAACGGCAGCCAGTAAGAAGTAATTGTGATCAGACTTTCATTAAACACTGGTATGTAGAGATGTTTTAGTGGACATAGATTAAGAAGTATAGCGAGAGAGGGCATGCTGTGTAAAGGAGTGAAGTCAGGTTTCATGGTAAAGGCAAGGTTGGAGAGCTTCCTTGAGCTGCGCTTTCACTGACATTCCCTACCTGTAGGTCCACTACTCCAAAGCAGGAGATGTTTCCAAGGCAAATTGGCCTGGGCCAATGGTATGTTAGCCAACCCAAGATGCCATAGTATGCTATAAAGCCAGATGAGTCATACCCGATGACTAGATTAAGTTGCAGGCCTGTTTTTCCTGTGTGTACCTCGATGTTCACCTAGGATTAAGCATTGAAGTGTTTTAATGCTAACAGGGTAGCCACAGCCACAGTCTTTTTTTCACATATTATTGATATTTGACATTAGAAAACAAATGTTAGCCTAGCTCCTGAAGTGCACACAGCCGTGCTTGCGTTGGAGTGCCACACAGCCCAGTCGGGTGGGTAGGTGGGTGGAGCCCAGACTCTGGATGTTTTGCTGGGACGGGCGCAGTCGGGCCGCGGTGAGAACCTGCAGCTCCGCCTCCCTTCGTGGCTGTACTCGCAGCATCTGATCCTGCAGAGGAATGAGGGCCGCCTGCCTGCCTGGACTTGCTTCCCCTCTCTCTCTCTCACCCTCTCTTCCTCCCTCTTTCTCTTCCTCCTGCTTTCTGTTGCTCTCTCCCTCCCTTCCTCCCCCTCTCATACTCCTTCACTTCATACTTCTCCATCTTTCTCTCCCTCCTTTCCTCTCCCCCTCTCTCCTCCCTCTCCCTATCTCTCTCTCTCCCCCCTCCCCCTCTCTCGATGTGATGCGTCTGTTTGAGGGACCCGCCCGTAAACCCTTCCCCGGTGAGCGTGGAGTCCGACAGACGGAGAGCAGCTCTGAGATTCTTGCGGGGCGTTCAGGGTGAGACTACGAGGCTGCTGTTGTGAGGCTCAAACGCGTTTATGATTTTATTATTCCTCGTTTGTTTAGTTTTTCGGTTTTGCTGTGATGAGTATTTTAGTATTTAATGCTCCTACTGCTGCTGTTGCATGAACAGTTGAGGTGGATGTTCGATCAGGGCCTTGCCTGAGCAACGCTGTGTAAAACGACAGTGTGTGACATGCGGAGCATCAGACAAACACAGCGTGTTTGTTCTCACTGTGTGATCCTTCAAAGTCGTTGGATGTTGTAAAGGGGTGAATTGCCACCGAAGCAGGTTTATTGCCACGGTGAAGACGTGGGCTGTCTGGGTGCTCTGGAATGGAATCTTACTCTGACTTACCAGCGGACAGGCATTACTCTAGGATCCTGTACATAGTCCATGGCTGCGACTGGTTCGTACTGGTTTCAGGGCGCACAGAACACTGTTTTACGAAAGGCATCAGGGGCGTGGCCCCTAAATTAATTTTGTATTTTGCACAGTTTGTATTTATATATAGTTTGTTTAAATTTGAACAAAAGCTTGGACGTGTTTCTCTATTTTTATTTACATTGCATCACACAGTTGGTGGTGCTATGTGGTTAGATGATGCAACGATGTAGATGTACTACTTTACTGTTTAATTTAACATTGCATTTCCCCACACAAAGCGAAACCATTAAACTCGTATAGCTAGTGCAGTCCATATTCAGTGTTGTACCTTAAGCAAATTAATTGTGTTTTTTTTTTTTTAATAATTTTATTTTTCATTTTCAACCAACTTGGATACAGAACATGGTCAGTATAAAACACGGAGATCTACATAATCCACCTTGGCTCTTTTTCCCCCAATCCCTCCCACCAGCCCCCCAAACACTAAAATAACAAAGATATACACATACACAACAGAAAAACAAATAAGTAAAAAACACACAAAAAACATTTACATCTTCGAAATCTCTTACATGTCAGTCACAACTTGCCATGAAGATTCAACATAGTTCTACAGAGTCAACTATGGAAGTGTACATATCTTTACATTTTCCATATACGTCAGAAAAGGTTGCCACATCGGACTTCCGGATGTGCTTTGCCGTGTGAAGACGTGCGTGGAGAGGCTCCGTGGAAAAGTAGTCAAAAGTTGTTAATATCGCTCTATTTATATCTCCTTTCTCGTCTTAACGAGTAGGGTTTTGTTTTTTATTAGTTTTTGGGGTCAGTGAGTAAGTTTGTTTTGTGTAATTTGGGATCGAAAATGACTAGTCGATCTTCTAGAACGGGTGGGGGGGCAACTAGCGCAGACGACATGCCTCAATGGGCTAAAGAGATGATGGCGGAAATTAAAAAAGTCAAGGAAGAGATTGCGAAGGGGGAAGAGAGTCAAAGGCAGAGATGGAGAAATGGGCGAGAAGTTTGGAGGAAAGCACGAGGGCCCAGTTTGAGTCGTTGTATGGGGAGGTGAGGCTGGTCGGGGAGAAAGCTAGCAACTTAGCCACCAAGATGGACGAACGGGAGAGGGAAGTGGATGAGACTTTGAACGGTCAGTCGGATGCCATAGCCGGTTTGGAGGGGAGGTTGAAAGAAATGGAGAAAGAGATGCTGAGACTAAAGGGACGGAGTGAAGACCTCGAGGCAAGATCACGTCGCAACAATATCCGTGTTGTGGGGGTAAAAGAGGGGGAGGAAGCAGGCAGAAGTCCGTCGGATTTTGTGGCTAGCTTGTTAAAAGAAAATTTGGGTCTGGCAGCAACGCCAACGTTGGATAGAGCGCACCGGACTCTCGGGAGACGGCGAGATGGAGAGGGCGCCCGCCGAGAGCCTTTGTAGTGAGGTGCCACTACTTCACAGAGAAGGAGGAGATACTGAAGAAGGCGAGGAGTTGGAGAGAACACCTGAGGGTCGGAGGGGAAAGATTCACATCTATCCAGACTTCACTCAGGAGGTGAATAGTAAGAGGGCGGCCTTCAAAGAAGCGAAGCCTGCTGCGGACCCGCAAGGGGTTAGATACGGAATGAGGTACCCAGCAACTTTGGTGATTACGCCGGAGGGATTGCAAACGAGACTGTTTGAGAACCCAAAAGATGCCGTGGAGTATATCAGGAAGGAGCTGAACGCCGGGTGAAATTTACGGACTTGTCTGAGTCTTTGGCTAGTTAGCAGATATGCTACCGGAGGTAATACACTGCTATAGAATGGGAAGTCTGTTATGCTGACGGGGTATTGTAGACTTGATTGAATGGTTACATGTAGAGTCATAGTTAGCTAATGTTAATATGCTACCGGCGGTAATAGACTCACTGTTACTGAGTGGGAAGATTGTTATGCCTTCTCTATTTCTTGTCGGGGGGAATTCGCTGGTTCGCACCCTATATTTCTATTTTTATTTTTAGGTTCTTGGCGTTGGTTGTTCCCCCTGCTCGCTTCCTAGTTAGGCAGTTATAAGCCAGAGGAGCGATGTTATAATTTTAAGGCTTAGGCCAAGGGGGGGATTTGTGCGGAGCCGCACACGGTAAGCTTTGTGTGTAGGAGATGGTGGACCGGTTGGCCTCAAGAGAGCGCGTTAGAGTTAGGGTAGGCGTTCTTATCTGTTATGTGTTGCATGTCTGTTGTGTTTGTATGTGTACCCCCCCCTTCCTTCCCAGACCCCCTCCTTTTATCATTTCTTTTTTGCTGCCAGATCTCCAAGGTTTGATCCATGAAGGTTTTTTTCAGGGGGGCTCGGTGGCGACATCTGGTAACAGGTTCTTGACATGGCAGCAAACGAAAATGTAAACAGTATGGACACAAAACTGTTGAGCTGGAATGTAAGGGCGATCAACAAGCCAGCTAAGCGGGGTAAGGTCTTTTCACATCTGCGTGAATTGGGAGTAGAGATAGTATATTTACAGGAGACCCACTTATTGAACAGGGACCACCGCAAGCTCTACAGGGGGGGGTTTAACCAAATTTATCATTCGAATTTTGATAGCAAAAGTAGGGGAGTGGCCATTCTTATCCACAGGAACGTGCAGTTTATAGAATCAACTACTATAAAGGATAGGCATGGTCGATATATAATTGTAGTGGGGAAATTATTCAACATGCCGGTTGTGTTGGCGAATATCTATGCGCCCAATTGGGATAATGTACAATTTTTTAGGGATCTATTTTCGACGTTACCTGATTTGGATACCCACAGTTTGATTTTAGGGGGGGATCTAAACTGCGTTTGCATTCAACCCTGGACCGTTCTAGTCCGACAGCCACGACATTAAGTAAATCCGCGCAATGCATTAACTCTTTTCTTCAGGCATACAGGGTATTTGACCCGTGGAGATTCAAAAATCCGACCTCTAAACAGTACTCCTTTTACTCGCCGCCTCATAAGACATACTCCAGGATCGACTATTTCTTATTAGATAGTAAATTGACCCCCCATAGTAACGCATATAGAATATACCGGTATAATAATATCCGATCACAGTCCAGTTTTATTGAAACTTCGCTTTCCTGACAGCACACCGCCTCGGCGGACATGGCGTTTAACGCCAGGCTATTGGCAGATGGTAATTTCACTAAATTTATAAACTATCAAATTGACTTTTTTGGAATTAAACGAATCCCCTGAGATTAGTTGTGGCATTTTGTGGGAATCCCTGAAAGCCTATATACGGGGACAAATTATTTCATATACTGCAGGTGAGAGGAAAAGAAAATTGAAGCGCACCACAGAACTAATGAAAGCAATAGCAGAAGTTGATCAGGTAAATGCGGTCACACCCTCGGAGGAACTACATAGAAAGAGGATCTCACTCCAAACTGAATATGACGTCTTGATGAGCCAGCATGAGGAGGATTTGTATCTTAGGTCAAGACACAACCTTTATGAGCATGGTGAGCGTGCTGGCAAGCTCTTAAGTCACCAGATGAAGCAGTCGGCAGTGGTGGGTATGATAACAGAAATAGGGGAGAAGCAGGGCAATAAAATCATAGATCAAAAGGGAATTAATGATCAATTTAAATCCTTCTATGAGGATTTGTATACCTCGGAAGTGAATGATAGTGAGCGGGTGGAGAGATTCTTTGAGACTTTGGAGCTGCCATCTTTGGAGGAGGCAGACAGGGTGAGTCTAGAGGGAGGGGTGACTGCAGCCGAGATAGAGAGTGCAATTCGGAGAATGAAGACAGGCAAAGCACCGGGTCCCGATGGATACCCAAGTGAGTTTTATAAAATGTTTGCTCCCAAGCTGGTGCCGCTGTTGTGTAGAGTATTTGAGGAGGTCCTTGATAAGAAGGCTTTGCCCCAATCTATGACACAAGCAACTATTTCGGTACTCCTCAAGAAAAATAAAGACCCGCTTAAATGCGAGTCATATCGTCCTGTAAGTTTGCTAGGCTGTGATTATAAGATACTAACCAAGGTACTGGCGGCTAGAATTGAGCCGGTTATGAGTAGGATAATACATCCGGATCAGACAGGGTTCATTACTGGCAGACAGCTTTCTAGCAATCTTCGTCGTCTGTTTAATGTGATGTACTCGCCTGAAGACAGCACTGAGCCGGAGGTTGTCATCTCTTTGGACGCACACAAAGCCTTTGATAGAATTGAGTACTTTTATTTGTTTACAGCCCTTGAGAGATTCGGTTTTGGTCCTAAGTTCTGTTCGTGGGTTAAAATCCTTTATGAGAGCCCTCGGGCAACAGTTAGAACGAATAACATGATCTCAGATCCTTTCCCCCTTTCCCGTGGACGAGACAGGGTTGTCCTCTGTCTCCCTTGCTTTTTGATGTCGCCATTGAGCCCCTTGCAATTATGCTGAGGAGTGCTCCTGAACTGGGGGAATATGCAGAGGGTACAGACCCATAAGCTTTCTCTACGCGGATGACCTATTACTTTTTCTGTCAAATCCAGTTGTAACCATTCGGTGGCACTTTGTATTATTGAGGAGTTCGGGAGGGTCTCGGGTTATAAGATCAACCTAGGGAAGAGTGTTCTTTTCCCTATTAATGAGCAGGCGAGGGGACTATCATTCCAGACCTGTCCTCTCACAACGAATAGAGACAAATTTACATATTTAGGTGTGTGTGTAACAAGCAAATATAAGGATTTATTTAAAAATAACTTTAAAGTAATATTGGATAAGGCTAAATTAGATATGGAAAGGTGGTCAGCTCTCCCCCTGTCGTTGGCAGGGAGGATAAATTTGATTAAGATGAATATAATGCCAAGGTTTCTTTTTTATTTCAAACATTACCAATTTTTATCCCTCAGGCATTTTTAAGGAATTGAATAAATATACGTCCACCTTTATTTGGAATAAGACAGTGCCCCGGATAAGGAGAGAGTTCTTGGAGAGGCGGAGAGAGGAAGGGGGTCTGGCCCTGCCAAATTACAGGCATTTTTATTGGGCGGCCAATATACACAAGCTGTTATTTTGGGTCTCGGAGGTGGATGATGGTGAGGTTCCGGTGTGGGTGCATATGGAGCGATGTGCGTCTAGCCCGGTATCCCTGCGTTCCTTGGTCTGTGCCCCTCTGCCCTTAAGCAAGCACTATCATACAAACAACCCTGTGGTGCGTGGTTCTATTAAGATCTGGGCCCAGTTCAGATCATACTTCAGGATAGGGGTGCCCTTCCATCTGCCCCCATTTGTGGGAACCATTTGTTTATCCCGGCCCTTGGTGGTGCAGCATTTGGAGGGTGGTCTAGAGCTGGGGTGAACTGCGTCAAAGACCTCTTTAGGGATGGAGTCTTTATGTCAGCTGGACAATTAGAGGCGGAGTATGGAATCTCCCCAGGGCCAACTACTTCAGATATTTTCAGGTTCGAGACTTTGTGAAAAGATATTCTCCCCATCCCTCGAGTTGCCACAGGGCGGATGGATAGATGACCTATTGGGCATGGACCCAACACTCAAAGGAGTGGTTTCCATGCTGTATGGGAACATTCAGAGGGTGTCATCCCCATCACTCGACCGTATGAAAACAAAATGGGAGGAAGAGCTAGAATTGGAAGTGTCGGATTTTGATTGGCGATGGGCAGTGGACTTAATACATTCTTCCTCTGTGTGTGTAAGACATGGGCTGATACAATTTAAGGTGCTCCATAGGCTACATTTCTCTAGAGACAAACTGACAAGGATCTATCCAGGGGCTGACCCAGCTTGTCCTAGGTGCAAATGGGTACCAGCTGACTTAAGTCACATGTTCTGGTCTTGCCCTAAGCTGAAAGAGTTCTGGGCAGAAATTTTTAGAACTTTTTCATTCATCTGTGATAAGGAGATAGAGCCCAGTCCTCTGACAGCCATTTTTGGTGTAGCACCAAGTGAAGCAGAACTGACAATGAACCAAAAGAAAGTGATAGCTTTCTCCTCATTGCTGGCGAGGAGACTGATCCTGTTTAATTGGATAAAGGCAGCACCGCCATCTCATAGACGTTGGGTGGAGGAGGTGATGGCACATCTTAAACTGGAGCATCTCAGGTTTACCTTAAAGGGTTCTACTAGGAGGTACTATAAGGTCTGGCAGCCTTTTATTTTTTATTTTGATCACGAGTTCCCTACCGCTTCGGCGTAGTTGTAAGCCAGTAAAATATATTGGGTTTAGATGGGAGCTAGTGATCCCCCCCCCCACCCTCCCCCTTCCCTCCCAGAGTGTTTGGGTTTTGTTGTGTCTGGTGTGTTAGTTTGATTTGTGTTGTGTTTGTAGTTTAGATTTATAATTGATGTATATCATTTGAGTTTCGTTGTACTGTATAGTGTGGACTGTTGTGTGTTGTTGATTCTTGTATGTGAAAAAATCAATAAAAAAAAAAAAAAAAAGAAAAGGTTGCCACATCTTATAAAATCTATCCGTAGAGCCTCCCAAGGTACATCTCATCCTCTCCAAGTGTAGGAACCCCATCACATCTCTAGCCCACTGGACATGTGTGGGAGAGGCCTCCTGTTTCCACATCATAAGTATTAGACGCCTAGCAATTAGGGTAGTAAAAGCAATGACTTTCGAGTACTTTACGGGAATAGGCATATCCTCTGGTACCACTCCAAAGATTGCGATTGTGGGGGAAAGGTCAATCTTGACTCCAAACATTATAGAAAAAGTATCAAATATAGATGTCCAATAGTTATATAGATTTGGACAAGTCCAAAATGTATGAAAGAGAGAACCCGTCATCGTCTTGCACCTACTGCACAAAGGATCTGCCCCTGGATAGATCCTAGCCAACTTTTCCTTTGAAAAGTGCAGACGGTGCAACACCTTAAACTGTAGGAGCCCATGTCTGGCACAGATCGAGGAAGAGTGAACATTCCGGAGAATAGATTGCCAATGTTCATCCGAAAATTTCACAGACAGATCATCCTCCCATTGAGATCTAATAATAGCGAGAGAAGGGGAATGTAGGGCCGACAGCATATCATACAATACTCCAATCACTCCCCTACTGTATACATCAACATCAAGAAATTCATCTAAAGTTGTTTTTTCAGGCATGTTTGGAAAATGAGGACATTTGTTGCGTACAAAATCTCGAATTTGCATATAACGGAAAAAATGAGTTCGAGGAATGTCATATTTTTGAGTCAGCTGAGTAAAAGAGGCAAAAACCTTGTCAATATACAGATCTTTAAAACTAGATATACCCTTATCGCTCCAGATCCTAAAAGCAGAGTCCAATAGAGACGGTGGGAACATGTGATTACAGTGGATTGGTGCCCGAGATGACATTGATTGTAGACCAAACCTTTTCCTACACTGTACCCAGATTCGAAGAGAGTGATGCACTACCGGGCTATATCTGTAAGCGTCCATTTTTAACGGAAGGGCTGAACTAATCAAAGCTCGTAACGAGGTTTTGCCGCAATGGGAGGACTCGATGTGCAACCACGCTGGAGTCTCAGTCGACAGATCCCCCCCCCATCCAGTAGAGCATATTACGTGTATTTGCTGCCCAATAATAAAATTGAAAATTTGGCAAAGCCAGCCCCCTGATTGTTTCGTCTCTTGTAAAAATGCTTCCCAATCCTTGGAAGTTTGCCATTCCAAATAAATGCAGAGATCTGTTTATCTAATGTGTTAAAGAATTTTCTCTGTAAATAAACTGGGATGCACTGAAAGAAATATAAGAATTTGGGCAGGACATTCATTTTAACAACGTTGACACGGCCAATTAGTGATAAAGGAAGCCTGTCCCATCTTTGAAAGTCTGATTTAGTACGTTCCAGGAGTGGTGTGAAATTTTCCCGTATAGATTTTTATGTAAGCGAGTAACCTTGATGCCCAGATAAGTCAGATGATCCGCCACAACCTTAAATTGAAATGCCTCAAATGAGACCTCCTTAGCTTTACTGTTAATGGCTAACAACTCACTTTTGTGCATATTCAATTTATATCCAGAGATACAGCCGAAATCTCTGAAAATGGTAAGAGCATGGGGGAGCGATTCTAAGGGGTCAGACAGATAAAGCAACAGGTCGTCGGCATAGAGGGATAATTTGTGTTCTCGGCCAGCCCTATGAATTCCCTTGATCCTGTTTTCCGCTCGCAATTTAATAGCTAAAGGCTCTATAGAGATCGCGAACAGGAGAGGGGATAAGGGGCACCCCTGTCTGGTTCCGCGATTAAGTGGAAAATAGGGGGAGTATACATCATTTGTCTTGACACGAGCCACGGGCGAGTTATACAGGAGCCTTACCCACGAAATGTAACCTTCACCTAGACCAAATTTTCCAAGAGTATAAAGCAAATAATCCCACTCCACCCTATCGAACGCCTTTTCGGCATCAAGTGATAGAGCAATCTCAGGTGTAGAAGATGAAGGGGTATATAAAATATTAAATAACCTACGCAAATTAAAGAAGCCCTGTCTACCCTTTACAAATCCTGTCTGATCTGGAGATATCATAGAAGGCAGCACATGTTCTAATCTGAGGGCCAGAGTTTTAGATAGTATTTTAAAGTCCACATTTAAAAGTGATATTGGGCGGTACGACGAACACTGCAGCGGGTCTTTATTTGATTTCAAAAGAAGTGAAATTGTCGCTTGCTGGAGAGTAGGAGGCAGGCATTTCGAGTCGAAGGATTCCGAGTACACATCCAGCAAGAGCGGAGACAATTTGTCACTGAATACCTTAAAAAATTCCACCGGAAAGCCATCTGGACCGGGTGATTTACCAGACTGCATTGATTTGATAGCCAATTTGATTTCTTCTAAGGTAATTTGCTGATCAAGTTCACTTCTGCGGTCTTCCCCCAGAGTTGGAAACACTAGGTCCTCAAAAAATGCATCAAACATTTTGGGTTCATTTAACGAGTCCGAATTATAAAGTTTAGAATAGAAATGTTGGAAACTTTCATTTATTATTTTAGGGTCCTTAGAAGTGTGCCCAGATTGAGTTTCAATTTCAGGAATCATGCGCAAGGCTTCTGATTTACGAATTTGGTGGGCTAAAATCTTGGATGGTTTTTCCCCATGCTCATACCATGACTGTCTAGATCTGTGCAGCAGCTGTTCAGATTGTTTGGTGGAGAGTAGATTGAATTCCGTTTGTAAGTTTAGTCTTTGTTTGTAAAGGTCTGGAGACGGTGCCACTGAGTGCTGCTGGTCCAACTTCTTAATGAGATCCGCTAATTCAATTAAGCGCTTTTCTTTTTGCTTTCTAATAAACGAACAGTACGAAATTATATGGCCACGTAGAAATGCCTTTAAGCTCTCCCAAATAGTGCTGTATGTTACATCAGCAGTGATATTTGTTTCCAGGAAAATGTCAATTTGCTGCGAAATATGCTGGACAAAACAGTTATCAGACAATAATAGGGGACTGAGTCGCCATGTATAAACCGAGTGCTGGTTTGGAAAGCTGAGCTCTAGAGTAAGGGGACTGTGATCCGAAATTACTATACTATTATATGTGCAGGTTTTAACATTAGGGAACAATTTCTGGTCAACAAAAAATAATCAATCCGTGAATACGTTTGGTGAACGGGGGAAAAGAAAGAATATTGTCTAGCTAATGGAAAGAGAGATCGCCAAGCATCAACAGCACCGTATGACTCCAAGTAAGACTTTAGGACCAAAGAGGACTTAGACGGTACACAGGATCTTGTCGAGGACCTATCCAACATTGGGTCCATTGCGGTATTCATATCTCCCCCAAGAATCAACCGGTGAGTATCTATATTGGGCAAGGAGTAAAGGAATTTTTGAAGAACGTGCTATCATCCCAATTAGGGGCGTATACATTCGCTAAAATTAAAGGGGTATTATATAACGAGCCAACCACTACCACATAACGACCATGTGGGTCAGTATTCACACTCGAAACAATAAATGGTGTAGACCTATGAATAAGAATTGCGACACCCCGTGCCGCATTATTGAACGTCGAATGGAACAATTGACCAACCCAATTTCTCTTAAGTTTCAAGTGGACGATTTCTCAGATGCGATTCCTGAAGAAAAGCTATATTCACCTTGAGGTGCAGAAGATGAGACAATACCTTATTACATTTGAGTGGACGGTTTAGTCCTTTGACATTCCAACTGATAAGGTTGACTTGGCAACCATTAACCTTCGAGGTTGAAGTGGAGGGTGTCACCATTCTAACTCAATGGGGGAACATGAAAACCCTGTACACACATTGCACAGGTAGACTGTATGAAAAAGAACAGTTGCATGACTTCAGAGCAGGAGAAGATGTGTAACAAAACAAACAACAAAAAAACAAACAAGAACACAGATAACAAAACATTAACCCCCCCTCCCCAATATATCCCCACGTCATCTCTAAGACAACCAAAAAGGCCCAAGCTATTGTAGCTTCTCTCGAGAACACAACACTCAATACGACCATAGTCCTACAGTTAAAAGAATATTGTCCAAAGCCATACCCCATGCATTCGAACATTGCAAATAAGGCCAAACAACAATTATTATCCACACATAAGATAGAAGTGAGAGCAAAATAAATAAATAATAATGTTATCAAAAGAAGAGCAATATTATAAAAATAAGAGCACTATATATATATATATATATAAACATACACATATATATACATACACACACATACCAAAAAAGAAAAAAAAAAAAAAAAAAGAAACCCCGCCCCCCCGGAATGTCCAGAGACTGAAAACAAGTAACACGGTAATTAGAAATGGGAGGTGCTTTGTTTAAGTCTATTAATGAAATCAACATTAAGCTAAGTCAACAACAAAATAGATTATTGACTGTGTTTAGTCAATGTCTTGGTCAGTTATTGTCATTAGCCTGACCGCCAAAAACATTAGAAAATCTACTAGCTAGCCAGCCAGCCAGCCAGCATTCTTGTATTATTACTTGTTGAGATAACGTTAGCAAGTTACCACATTTGTTTTAAACAAGCACAAACCGCACCAACATGTTTAAATGTTTAAATCTATTAGCTAGCTAGCTAGCCAGCCAGCCAAACACATTTTGTTTCCAAAAGGGAGAAAGTTATAACACCGCAGTTAAACTGCCGCAGTGCTAGTTCCATGTTTCCATATAAACAGAATAAACAAAACCCAACGGGCTGCCTGTAATAAGTGAACTGAAATTGAAATTACGGCCGGCTTAAAACATAAACAGCAAAGGTCCAGTGTGAACACGATCCTGGCGAAAAGTTGTCGTTTCAGTAACCATACCGGTATGGCCATTGTTATTGTCCAGCTGACGGCGAAGGCAACAAAGTGGAGTTTATGAACTAGAAATAACGTTAGTCCCCCACGCTTACCACAGGACAACCAATGCTAAAACTGGGTCTGGAAACCGGCTACATCTTGTCTGCGATGAAATCCTTCACCGCCTGCGGGGTGTCGAACATCTTCTCCTGCCCCTGGAAGGATACTCGGAGACGGGCAGGATATACGAGGCCATAACGGACCCCTTCCTTTTCCCGAAGCAGCTTCTTCACCTCGACGTACTCAGCCCTGCGTTTATTCAGTTCAGCACTGAAGTCGGGAAAGATCATGACCTGTCTGCCTTGGAACTCCAGCCGTCCCCTCTCCCTGGCTAGACGCAGAACCTGCTCCTTCTCCTGGAAGTAGTGGAATCGTGCGAGGAAAGACCGAGGGCGACCCCCGGTCGCTGGTACTGGTCCCGTTCGATGTGCGCGATCCAAAGTCGGTGGGGACTGTAAGCCGCCTGGTCCCCCCAGGATTTCAGCGAAAAGGTTGGCAACAAACTTTGTGGGGTTCCCCGACTCTAAACCCTCCTTCACATGCAGAATGCGTATGTTGCACCTCCTTCCTCTATTCTCCAAGTCGTCTGTCTTAGCCTGCAGTGCTTTGTAATCCTTATGCAACTGGTCGTATCGCTTCTCCATGGCTTCCAGGCGGGTGTCCAGGCAATTTAGGCCCTCTTCGTGTTCCTGTAGGGGTGCCCTCGCAAGTTTCCAGAGCCGCTTTAAGTGGGGAGACGGCTTGCCTTATCTCCTCCTCAGCGCATTGTTCTCCTCATGAATTACGGACTGGACTATGTCACGGATGGCGTTTAGCAAACTCTCGTCCACAGCGTTGCTAGCATTAGCCGCCGGGTTGCCAGCCTGACTGGGTTTGACGGTTTTCGGGGCATACTGTCCAAAATGTATAAAGAAAAGTTGAAATAATGTGCTCTCTCTCGCAAATGTAAAAAAATAAAGGCTGTTTTGCCGAAAATTCACATGATATATAGCTTAATCATTGTCAGGATTCAGGACCTCGTGGTTCGTGCGACTACTCCATAGCGCGCCCCTAGTGTTCCATCTAAATTAATTGTGTTTTGACATTTAACCCCAACAACAAATATATTCCAAAGAATTTTCTAAAGTGAGCAAAGTAAATGTCTTCATTGTGTGACTTGCACAATGGTGTGGCATCAGTATGAGTTTGACATTACCTTGAAAATACAAAAATGAAATGACAATCTCTCTCTTACTTCAGTGTGTTAGAGTTCACAGTTCAAGTAAAATATTTTGAGACTTCATGAGTTGCACTTTCCAACATGATACTTTATCAATCCTATACTGGAAAAAAATATTTGTTTTTGTAATAGAGTGGGGCATTGCTGTTACCTTTGAAGTTGGACAAAGTTTTGAAAGGCATATTCAATTCGGGCTTTCTCAGTTTAACCCGATTACTTTTTTCGATTGGCGGTGCTTTATCAGACTTTATCAAGTTGAACCAAATTCCGGAAACCCTAGCCATACTGCAAATAACACAAAAGTATGACTACATGGAATTGAGTAGGTCATTATACGCTGTAACTTGCTAAAAACCATCCGTTTAAATGTTGTAGACATTTTTTCCATTACATTTTAGGCATTTAGCAGACGCTTTTATCCAGAGCGACTTACACAGTTTACATTTCTTTACATACAATCCATTTATACAGCTGGATATTTTACTGAAGCAATTCAGGTTAAGTAGCTTGCTCAAGGGTACAACAGCAGTGCCCCACCTGGGAATTGAACCTGCAACCTCTGAGTTACAAGCCCAGCTCCCTAACCATTACATTACACTACACTGCCAGCTTACACTTTTCCCTACTTTGGAAGTCGGTGTAGCCAACCCTTTTGGTTGTTCTCGGAAACGGACTCTCACTCTGTACTGTACAGTTTAACTCAGCCATCTGTTGATTTAATTATTCAGCATTCTGAGATTACATGACACGCAGACACTGAAAGGAATATTGTGCCATTTTTTTTACATTCCTCGTTAGCAACTTGCCCACTTTTTTGATTTGTCCATGTGTTTTTGTGCATATACCCATTATTCCCATACTTGGATCATTTCTGTTTGGAACTATCCGGTCAGCCACAGCACAGTCTGTGTGCTTCCACAGTCCAGGCTATACACTGGCCTACAGGCGAATGTATCAATGAGAAGGTAGTTCGTCAACAGCATTAATCCAATGTACAGCATAATAACGATGCCGTACAAAATTGTGTTGGACTTTGTCGGGGATATTTTCATGCTTTTTGGAGTACGCTAAAGGGTTCCCTTTCCACTCTCATTCATTTTGGCTAAGGTGGCTAATGCTAAACGAAAATAAACTGGCTGCGTCTCGCCAAATAATTGGAATACGCACAAAAAAACATCCTGGACCGATCGACAACATTTTGGGTAAGTGGAAAAGCAACGATGTAAAGAAAGGTGGAATATCTGGAGTGGAGGCGCGGCTCATCTTCTCCTCAAACTGTGGAGTTCGTCTTGAACACTTGGAGGACTTATTTTTAAAAACTGGTTGCGACACGTTTCGCTTCAGTCAGTTTGAACCCGATTCAAATTGCTGCTGTGCGACACGCCTGTAACCCTCTCTCATTCTCTTTCAATTCACAGTTGTCATCTTTCTTCCTCTCTCTATATATAGCCCTCTTTTTCCTTTTGATGTCCTTTCTTACCCTGCTCTTTCTCTTCCTTTTTTTCCACCCCTCTCTCTTCCCCTTTTTTTTTTTTTTTTTTTTTCTTTTCTTCTTCTTCTTGTCGCTCTCTCCCTCTACCATCCTCTCTCTCTTTCTCCACTCAGTCCCGCACAGGTGTATGGACGTCCTGTGTTGTGGGCCGATGCAGTCTATCTTCTGCAGGTTGGTCTTTGACGACAGGCACACAAAGTTGGGTGGAAAGGTGTGTCTCGGAGGCCCGACTGGCCGATGCCTTCCTCTTTGTAGGTCAGCTGTGATGGCCACAGTCTGTGACACGCTCTTGTATATTAATCCTGTGGCAACCGCTTCCTGCTTCAAAGCTGAGGTGTGTGCGTGCGTGCGTGCGTCCTTGCTTGCTTGCTTGCTTGCTTGCTTTTCTGCACACCTACTTAGAGCTGAACCCTCGGTATTTGACTGACGACGTTGCAGCCACGCCTCAGTCTTGTTTGCTGCTTGTGAGTTGGCGCTGTTTGTGGATGAACGCTCTGTTTCTACGCGCCAGCATTGCTTTCTCTGTCAACACAAACGCTGCCGTACTCGCTGGTCTTCATTGGTTCTCTGAGCGTTGCGGACTGTTTTTGTTACCCCCGTGGTTCGATCTTCAGTGGCATGGCCTTGCCTGAGAAGCGGTCAGTGTGGCATGTCTCCCGTTTACATCCTTGCAGAGCGGGCATCCCCAACCCTTGTCCTAGATGGCCATAGGATCTGATGGGGGGTTTTTTTCACCTTAAAATCCTCAACCAATTCAGACCCAAAGAAGCAGGTGAAGTTGTGTAGTCGACCGCTTAATTGTTTCATTGAGTGCTGAGCAAGCAGCCCTTCCTGTAGCTCTCCAGTACCGAATACCGGCACTGCAACTAATCAGCGGTCAGATTGTGGAAACATGTAATGCCTGGTTTTACACTCCAGATAGGATCCAAACGGTTGAATCATCACCAAGGTGCTTCCTCTGCCTCTATCTGGAATGCTTTGAGGTGGATGGCCCGTTTCCTGATATTGTGCCCTTATGGTAGACCTTCTATGCATGTGCTTTTGGCAACACGCGTGCACGCTTGAGATGCCAGTACAGCGAATTGTAACGAGAACGAGAGCTTCACCCGGGAGGAGGAAGAAGAGAAAGGCGGTCGAGCTGTGGTCAGGCGCACGCGAGCATTCACCTTATTAGGAGCCGCAGGGGAGCGGGGCGACTGCGCGTCACCCTCCCGGCGACCGCGCTGCGGCGCTCCGTAACCTCGAGGGGTGCGCTGAGGCGACCCCCGCCTGCAGGCTCGGGGCTCACGGCCTCACCACAGGCCCTCTGTGTTACCTGAGGAGGTCACAGGTGTTTGTTGGCCAAGTCAGGACACCACCTCCCCAAAGGGATGGTAAGAGCTTAGCGCTTTCTAAGATCAATTTCAAATCCAGAACCTTTGCAGGGTTGTTGTTTTTTTTGTTTGTTTTTTTCCCAATTGCCTCTATTTATTTCGATTAACCCTCCCCACACGGGTCCGTCGCTCGACTACTCGAGGCAAGCCAATTCTCCATGAGCAGCGACCTCCGCTTTTCCTTCGAAACGGAACTCACCCACCCACACACATTCTGGAGACTCCCTTTTCCGTGCTTCTCGGCGGGCCCGAGCCGGCTCTCCCTCCCCCCCCCTGGGGCGGACAGCCAAACGCCGCCCCCGCTCGGGCTGACGACCAGGGCCGGTCTGGTAGAGAGGCGGGTTTCGAACCGCATCCCTGATAGGCAGCGCACACCACACCGGACCAGCCAAAGTGTGGTGCGTTAGACCGTTACGCTATCCGCCAGTCCTTCTTTTCTTTTTTACTGATCTGACTGAACAGAAATTCAGCCTTGTCACCTGCGGCCGAATGCAGCAGCATGGATGGTAGAGAGAGTCTGGAATGGGAAGTTCTAGCATTCTGCAATATGATTGGTTCTAGCTAGTTTTAGCTAGCATTATGCTGTAGGTCAGTGGTTGGGTTGCCTTGAATCGCCGTCTCCAGTTGAGCCAGAGCCCCACCTACACAAGATCGTGATTTGTGAAAAGAAGTAACTGACCATTGATTTAACAACAAAGCACCTCCTTGGTAGTTGGGTGGGCCTGTATCACATTAGAGTGTCAACCTGGTAAGGCCCATAGCACCATAAGTTGAAAGTCAGGTTACTGGATCACTAGCACACACTACGCATTGTAGGAAATCATTCACTCTGTCTCCGGCATCTTCTCTGTGCAGAGAGAGGTCAGGTGTGTCATCATTCACGCCCATATTATAAAAGTGTAAAATTGTAGGTCTTCATGGAGGACAGAATAGAATGTACTTTTATTCATCCACAGAGGGAGCATTTACCTTACCAGCGGCAGCACATAGTTGTATAAAAAAACAAATAAATTGAAGGAGGCTCCGATGCTTGGGAGTAGCCGTGCATGTAGTCAAGTGAAGCTCTGTTTGTGGATGTGCAAGTACTTGCAGGCCATTAAATATCAAAGACGGAATGCTGCTTTATTTAACATTCAATCCCATCAGTGCGTCTCGTCAGTGTTTGTACAGTGGCCATCTCACAGTAGAGTTATCCTCGACTGCAAATGTCTAAATGTCTGTTTAGCAGTGTGCGTGATCCATGACAAAGCTAGTCACCTTCCCTATCAACATCACTGTTTGACTAAAAAAATAATTGGTGATTGCAGATTTTTGACATTGTGTAGAAGGGTTTGAAACTAGCAATGGGACTGAATGTTCAGTTACTCCACTATTAGGCCACAATTTTTTTACTTGGGGCATGGAACAAAATTCTAAGAACCTAAGCCTTTGTTCCTCATTTTCATTACCCAGAATACCTGTGAATGCGCAAATACAGTGCTGGGGGAAGGGGGAGAAGCAGGGTTTGATTGTTCTGATATTCAATCTCTGGAGCTGTAGAATGAATGAATATCAAGTTAATGCCCATCCTCATTAATAATGTGGTACAAACAGTGGAAGTGAAAGTTCGTTAGGAGAATTATTTTCTTGTGTGTTGTGTGTGTGTGTGTGTGTCTCTGCGTCTGTCTCCTCAGCCTGTCAGACTCTTCCTGCAAAGGAAATCTTTAGGTCACAGTGCACTGTCACTCAGAGATGACTGCCACCCCCACTGCTTCCTGTTACATATCACAAAAAAGACAGTGACAGCTTCCTGTCAGAGCTGGTGTTTTTCTCTGAGGTTGAATTTTTTTGTTGTGAAATCCCCATAAGTAAAAAGAATCATTTAAGGATAGGCCGACACATTTTTATTTTACGATTTTCTAAAGTGTACATTTGTCTTCAGATCTCCTAAATATTTTTCTCTGAATTTTCCTCTTTTTTTATTTATTAGCATTTATTTTTAACACCTCCTCCCCACCCCCCACCCCCCTAGTACAGATGGATAAAGGATATCTAAATTCAACAGCACAGACGCACACTATCCGGTGTGAATGTAGAATTAAACCAGTAACCACATTCAGGGCTCACTCAAGGTATTGAATTTATAATGCCTTTCTCTAGGGCACAGGCCTTGCGAGGCTTTTATAAGAGGAAGATGCGTCAGCTCTCAGGCTCTTCCTCTTACTGTGGTCAAGCTATCGTTCATCTTGAAAATGAAATTCATGCACATTCTTGCGTTTTGGGGAAACAAGTCGGAAATTGCAACAATGCTGAGGTTACACACCACACGCAGACCGAGACTGTGCGAGTCGGTTGACAGTGGAGCGAAATACAAATCAACATGCACATCCCCCTTTATGAACTTGTTAAAATAATTGAACAGCGCTCCCTATTTAAGGCTTTTTAGCTGAACTATCTAGAAATGACGTGGCCTTGGAAACGATTAAATACCAGTTTTTTAAATGACATTGAAAAACAAATTCCATGTTCTGAGGTCAGTTCGGTCAGTGGCTCTCCAATCACAGTGCATCGGGTGAGAGCTCTGTGCCCCTGCAGTCCATTGCAATGTTGACCAAAATGCTGCCGCTTTATTGGGTGATAGTCCGGTCAAACAGATGCTGGAGGTAGGGACCCTGGGTGTGTGCTTATGGGGTCAAATCAAACCCAGAGGAAGCCACAGGCCGAATGAACAGGAAAAGGCGGGGGGTTGGATGGGCAGGAGCGGCTCTCCGGTTGACCCCTGAAGATGGTGGACAGCTGGACACGTGCAGAGGAAAGATCTCCTGTCCACTAGCCTTGCGAGAGGCTTTTTTATATGCCCTTAGGGATACAACACCTGGTTGTAAAAGGCACTGCCTTTTATGGTAATCGCACCCATGTTTCAGGGAGGAGCCCTGTTCATCCCCCCTGTCAATTTAATATGACGAATCAACGATCTCTTAGAGGTGAGTGCTCAAACTGACAGCCATTTTCCAGTGGAAAAATCCTGAAACACAAATCAACTCATATAATTTAGCTTAATGAACAAATCTAATTTGACAGTAAGGGCCTGCAGTCTGAGTATGAGACTAACTGTCCGTTGTCCTGTGCTGATTTACCCTCGCTTACCAGCCCTGTGTCAAGCCTGGTGACACCCGTGCTCTACACGAAGATAACGTATACACAAACGCTGAGCAATCAAGTTGAGCAGGCGTTTCACCTGACCAATCAGCAGGCAGCGGGCAATTGTCATGATATTAGGATAACTTGGCGTGATGAGCACTGTTGCATGATGCTGGAGGGGGGCTCGCACGAAGGAGACGGACGAAGGGGCTCAGATTTTGAACCATCCCTCAGCCCGTTTCCTCTAGCCCCATCCATCCATCGGTCGAGCGGTCTGGATTGCTTGTATCGATCGGGCAGTGTGCATGGCTATCCGGTGTGTAATGAGTGTGACTGCTTGTTGGCCTTTGGCCGGGTTTCTGAAAATATGTTTGTGTGCGTCTCTCCTGTCCTGTCCTGCAGGTCGGTCTCTCCCCTCTCGGCCCCCCCCCCCCTCCCTCCTCCAGCGCGCCCCTGTCATGTCTGATAACGGAGAGCTGGAGGACAAGCCCCCGCACCCCGCCCGTCAGGATGAGCAGCGCCAGCTTCAGCGGCAGCAAGGACGCGCTGTCGGCCAATCACAGCTCCAAGCCCCTGCCCTCAGTCCCCGAGGAGAGGAAACCCCGCAACAAGATCATCTCCATCTTTTCAGGAGCCGAGAAGGGTGAGGGGGCGGGCAGAGGGCGGCAGGGGAGGGTACGGGGCCGTGGCGCTCATATTCTTTCAGTGTACGATATTCTGTCAGGTTCAGATAGAAGTGGCCGATCTGTGATTGTTCTCTTTCATCGTCTTCCAGGCCACGTGCTTGCGTGTACCGTATTGTATACCAGTTTTCGTTTCGATTCCGGACATGGGGCAGCGCCTCTGCACTTAGAACAAGCACTTCACCTCAAAATGTCAGAGGTTTCGATTCGTCAGATGTTTCGATTAGTCAGATGTCTACCATCCTGGTAGAAATGCAGCGTTGCGGGCCTCCCGGGTGCGTGGCAGTAACGGCGTCCGACTGGGACCCAAGTTGCCCACCGAAGCCACGGTTTGAAACCCGACTACGTCAGTCCGGCCCTGACCGGGAGTGCCGCTAGGGGGCGGCAATTGGCTGTCTTCCCCAGAGGGAGGGGGAGGAGGGAGGAGCTGGCACGATCTCGCCGAGGCGCAGTAAGGTGGCCTGGTTAACATAGTTGGGCGAGTCCAGTCTCGAAGGGAGCGGATCATTGCCTCGAGGCATTAGCTTGTCCCGTGGGGGCGGGAGGCGAGTTTGTGGGGGGAGGGTATTTTGAAAGAAATAGAGGGTATAATTGGCCACTAAATTGGGAGAAAAACAGGAAAAAAAATCAGAAACTTTTTTTTATTTTTTTTATTATAGAGAAAAGAAATGCAGCATTGCTGGGTTGGAGTGGCCCAGCAGGGTTTGACCTTTGTCTGACATGCATGTGACATGCATGTCATGTGACCCACAGGGGGCAGGAAAAAGGACAAGGATAAGGAACGCCCAGAAATATCGCCCCCCTCGGACTTCGAGCACACCATCCATGTCGGCTTCGATGCAGTAACTGGAGAATTCACCGTGAGTCATTACGCCCCCTCTGGCCACACACTGCACTGCACTCCTCCAGGGAACCCCTGACCCTATTACCCACAGATTCACTCAGCTTGGTCAAAGGGATCAACCAGGGTCTGTCTTTGGGCTGTGTCTTTATTACATGAATCGTTCCAGGGCCATCCCAGGTCACTTTGTTTAATTTGTATTTAGCTGGAAATGTACTTCAAAAGCATTTTGGGGGGATGTTCTTTTCTTTCCTTGTCTTTTATTATTATTGTCATTGCTATTAATTAACAGTCTTGTGGGTTTTAGTTGGTGGGTGGGAGTTGATGTGTCGGGAAACGGGATGCAATGATGAGAGTGGGGGAAGTTGCTTTGCTCAGTTTTTTTCCCCCCTCTTCACTTTTTCATTCACGTCAACATTTTATTTGTGTGATACATTTTATAACTGTATGGTTCAGTGTATTGTGGTTATGGTTATCACCAAATCACAAATGACAGCAAATGTAGCCTGCTTTCTGGTAGCCCAGATTTTTGGGGCCTGGCCTGCCCCCTGTGGAGACTGACCCCTCCCCCCCATTCCCCTCCCCCCACAGGGCATGCCAGAGCAGTGGGCGCGGCTCCTCCAGACCTCCAACATCACCAAGTCGGAACAGAAGAAGAACCCCCAGGCTGTGCTGGACGTCCTCAAGTTCTATGACTCCACTGGCAACGGCAGGCAGAAATACCTCAGCTTCTCCTCTTCAGGTGTGTGTGTCTGTGTCTGTGTGTGTGTGTCTGTCTGTCTGTATCTGTGTGTGTGTGTTTTCATCAACTGCACCAAGGGTATATATTTTAGCTTCTCTTCAGGTGTTTCTGTGTGTCCGTCTGTTCAGCAGCTCAGCTGTGCTAAGCATCGGTGTGTGTGCATGCAAGTATGTTTACTTTGTGTCCATGTCTGTTGCTCCGTAATGCTACCTGGCACAAATGCGTCAGCCCTTTGTGGAGGGTGTGTCAGGCCGGCAGAAATTGGCAGCTGCACTCAACCTCGGCGACAGTACTGAAGCGTTTATCATAATCGGGAGAGAACTGGCTCAGTTTCGGCCTTCTTACTCAAGCTCGCTCCTAATCCTCTCTTCTCTCCTCCCACAGATAAAGACGCACAGCTGGTGAGTGCAGTATTGATTTTTAATCACTAGATTAGAGGGCTAATCTGGTGATGGGACAGTGAGGCTTCCTGAGCCCCTTCGTGGGTGCAGCTACCGTGTTGCAGATTTTTGTGATCCAATCAAGACTTTGCTCTCGGCAGTGTTGTGTAATGGTTAGGGAACTGGACTTTAACTCAGAGGTTGCTGGTTCAATTCCCAGGTGGAGCACTGCCGTTGCACCCTTGAGCAAGGTACTTAACCTGAACTGCTTCAGTAAATCCAGCTGTATAAATGGATTGTATGTAAAATAAATGTAAACTGTAAGTCACTCTGGATAACAGCATCTGCTAAATGCCTAAAATGTAAACGTAATGTAAAATGCTCTCCTTTGCAAACTGTTGGTGTTTTGCTGAAATAGTGAAATGTTTGCTCCACCCATTTTGTGGTTCATGAAGCCTCACTCTACCATCACTAGAGACATTAACATGGTTATGGCATGCTAGTGTGGACCAGCCCAAAGTGCATCTCTGTGTGCGTCTGTCTTGTCTGTGTGTCTTTAATGTGGTACCAGACTGTAAAACACCCGGCTCTTTCAGCTTGCCAAGAAGGGCACGGAACCCTCGCCGGCCAACATCAAAGACATCGATGATGATGATGAGGATGATGAGGCCCGGCCCCCCATAGTGGCACCCCGCCCCGAGTACACCAAATCCGTGAGTACCCCTCCACGGCGCAGGCCCGGCGATCAGAATGAAAACCGTCGATCATCGCTGCTGTACAGTAGCATTATGGACAAAGCTTGATCGTAATTCTATCCACAGTGACCAGGTAGCATATAAAACGGACATTTATTTTTGAATGTTCTTTTACTGCAATCTCTTTTATTTTAAAGGGCTTTCATAGAACTGCCAGCTGCTTGGTTAGAGTGAGGAGGAATAGTGGATTATGATTATTATTATTATGATTATTTGATTATTTAATTAGCAAATTTCATTCGCATATAAAGCTGGGTCTTCCTGTATAATCAACCCACACATTGGAATGCTTCCTGAAAAGTGACAGTTTTCATGGTACAGCACACCGGGGGGGTGGGGCAGGCAGCGTGACACAGCAGCAGCACAGTGAGGAGGGGGTGCTCACTGTCCCGGTGTCTCTCCACAGGTGTATACCCGCTCCGTCATCGACCCCCTCCCCCCGCCGCCGCCCAGCGCGGACGCAGACTCTGCCTCCAAGGGCATCGACAGACAGAGGAAGAAGGGCAAGATGACGGACGAGGAGATCATGGAGAAATTGAGTAGGTCTACCCACCGTCCCCCTCTGCTGCCATCACAGCTGGAGCGGCGCTGGTAGGGGGAGTGGACAGTGACCCAGGCCCACGGTGCTACGTGCGAGGCCATTCCCCGTCGATTGAGAAATGTCATGCGCGCTCGGAGGTTAACATCAGTAGTTTTCAATTGTTGTTGAACGTGTACATCTGCTTGGAGCTTTAAATGTATTTTGTGTATATGGGCTCTGGGAACAATAACTACGAAGAAACTCGGACGCACTAGGAAATAATCTTCAAAGAAGATTTATTTTGCGTGTTTAAATCATGTTTTTTTCGTGCGAGAACTTGTCCTTTTGCTGACCTTTTTTTCCTCCCAAATTGGAATGCCCAATCGTGTTGTCAGCCACACTCGCTGCAATCTCCGCTGTCGATTACAGGAGAGCGTAGACGAGCACGTGCTCTCCTCCAAGATGCGCGAGGTCAGCCGCTGTTTTCAAATCCCGACACAAATCCCTCCCTCCCTGACGCTACCACCAATTATACGTCGCCCTGCAGGGCTGCTGACCAGAGTCGGCACTAACATGGTCTGTATTCGATACCAGACCCACAACACAATCCATGAAGAAGGTAACATGTTTTGTTGTTGTTTCTCATAGGAACCATAGTCAGCATTGGCGATCCCAAGAAGAAGTACACGCGATATGAGAAGATTGGACAGGGGTGAGTGTCGTTCTCCCGGCCGTGTCACCTTTTTTTTCTTCTTGCAGACGCTCCTCTACCAATGGGAACTGGTAGAGGCAAAATCCAAATCCTGTTTTAAACTGAAACGGAGTGTGTGAACGACCTCTCCTTCTACGGGCAAAACAAAGAGGATTTGGTTTCCAACTCAGGAGTGGAATATATGGGAGAGCGATGACTGTGCAACATTTCAGATGCTGATATCCTCCTTGTGCACAAGGGAATCGACCAGGAGGCGAGGGTTTGAGTCAGCGGTCTTCAGTTAATCGATGGATCGATCCTTTATGAGGTCCGCCTCCATCTGTGTGGAGTTGAAGTCATGAGGCCATTACTCTCTGTCCATGAGTGTCTGTAGTCATGCTTTGAAGGCAGACTGACAGTGTAGGGGCTGATTCAAATGAAACTTCTGAAATGATCACTTGTGTGACAAGGAAAAAATTAATAGATTTTAGGGTTAATGTTTGAGTCCATAAGCATCATGTTAAGCAAGTGAGTGCTTTTTTACAGTATCAAGAAATATGTAAAATCTTTTAAAGCAAAGCTACCGATTGGTATTCAATTAGTGGCAGTATGGTCTTATTTAGTTTTCCCTCAGATTTGTCCTAGTGTCTTACTGGCTGCTTTATTCTTGGTTGTATGTAAAAAATCTGTTTTACTGGATTAATTCTTGATGTTTTGAGGTTCAAGGCTTCTAATCCACATTTTAGTACAAAGTTTCAAAGCACCTCTATAAAGCCCAGTCCACCCTAGAACATGTCCCTAACAATGACAGTACAAATACACCAAGTAAAAGCCAAGTGTGCAAAAGCTTACATTAAGGTTCCACTTGGTTTGTGAGCTAACATCCAATGGGATCCATTCTTTATGATCTTGCATCCCCCCAGTGTTGTGATTGGATGGGTGAGCGTTCCCCTGTCTCTTCCAGTGTTGTGATTGGATGGGTGAGCATTCCTCTGTCTCTCCCCACAGGGCTTCAGGCACTGTGTACACAGCCATCGATGTGGCCACGGGGCAGGAGGTAAGCCGCTGCTCACACACCGCACCAGCCCATAAACATGCAGGTCCTCAAAAGAATGGAACCTGTCCCACCGCACAAGAGCATAAAACATTCAGTTACTGACTCCATGACTGACTTGCCAACCGACATGAGGCCTAGAAGAGTACCTGTTGTCCGCCAAATGAACTTAACGGCTGTGTCCCAGATTCTACAGACTCGCCTTTTCATGACTTCATAAACCGTAGTATAGGCACCACAACCTCCTGTTACCAACCAGAACCTGGAGCTGACCATCTGGTCTGCCTGTAGAATCTGTGATCGTGTGCAGATTGCCTGACTAGAACCCTGAACCATAGCCTGTGACTATATTGAGGCTTTGGGGAGATTTCCTTCTCCCAGAATGACCTGCGGTTGTGTCCGTTGGGGTGAGACGGGGTCACACTCAGTAACTGACGATCGTGCCCCAACCTGAAAGGGGAGGCTGTGAATATCGCTGCCTCTGCCTGACGATGGTGTGGCTGTGTTCTCCCATCAGGTGGCCATCAAACAGATAAACCTACAAAAGCAGCCCAAGAAGGAGCTGATCATCAACGAGATCCTGGTGATGAAGGAGTTGAAGAACCCCAACATCGTTAACTTCTTGGACAGGTGATGTGCGCCTTTATGAGGATGAGGATGAGGATGACCATGGATGTGGTTGTGCCGAAAAAGCTCATCTACTTCAGTATGCTGATGAAAGTATAGCATTCTTTAAAACTATCCTGTGTAAATTAATTGACTACATTTACATGCACACAATATTCCATCCATGGTCAATGTTCCAGTTAAGCCATATTCCGAATAAGCTGTTTATGTGGTCCAGAATGTGTAAACCTCCGCTATTATATCTGTACATGTAACGGAGTTGGTTCTGCCTGCAGCGAGTTTTGAACCGAGGGATCTCGACCCGACAAGAGAGCGATTTAGCCCACCGAGCTAAAGACTCAAGTCCCTAACTCCGGGAACTAATCACACTCTTATCGACGTCACATTCTGTAGCGGACGCTCAAGTACCAGAGCTCACCCGCTACATTCTCCCCCTCGAAAGTTCTGCGGTAGCAACCACGGCCCGACCGATTACCATCAGTCGTAGCATCTGAGTCACGGCACCAATGCAATGGAGTTGGTTCTGCCTGCAGCGAGTTTCGAACGATCTACCACAAGAGAGTCAGTCGTAAAGACTCAAGTCCCTAACTCTGGGAACTAATCACACTCTTATCGTCACGGCACCAATGCAATGGAGTTGGTCCTGCCTGCAGCGAGTTTCGAACCGAGGGATCTCGACCCGACAAGAGAGTGATCTAGCTCGCTGAGCTAAAGACTCAAGTCCCTAACTCTGGGAACTAATCACACTCTTATCGACGTCACATTCTGTAGCGGACGCTCAAGTACCAGAGCACACCCGCTACGTATACTTGGTGATCAGTGTAGTCCAAATAAGCTATAGGACACGGGTGTTGTCGTCTTAGCCCTTTTGCAAAATGGTTTATTCCGAAAATGTGTTATGAAGTTCCTCAAAAATGGCAAACAATAGTGTTAAACAGAGGATATAGTAAATGGATCTGCACTTATTATCTGCAATCTGCAATTTGCCATTTGGACCACACCAAAACCCTCGCAGACACTGGAGGAAAGTTTGCAGCCAGGATTGGTGGGAAAGAGTTGTAATGGTATAATTTATGGACGCAGACTGGAAAGAACATTTCCACGCGCCGTGAACCTCATGCAACAAATTGCGTGTAGTGATTGAGAGGGTTATGGGCCCTTGAGGTGCAATACTACGCACGCTGCACCACTGGCTGTGTGTGTTGCCATTGTCTTCTACAAATTGGGAAGTTGTGCCACAAATGAGAAGTATGTTCTGTCTCCCCGTCACTCCAGAAATGACATTTACACCTTCGTCCCCAGGTTCTGGCCCAATCAGTTTGGCGGTCCAATGTAAAAATATATATTGTGGTGTCCCCAAACTGGACCTTGCAGAGGGCGATGAAGAACACAGAGGAGGCAGTACAAAAATGTTCTGTCTCCCACAAAGTCTGCAATCCAGAAAAATGACATTGACACCGTAGTCAATCCAAAGGGGGTCCTCAAACAATGACCCCAGCCACAAAGTTCTGGCCCAATCAAAGCACATGGTGGCGCTGTAGAGATCCTAATGTAAAAAATATATATTTTGAAATTCACAAAAAATCACCTTTTGCAGAGATTTATAAAACCTGCTTCGGTTGCTAATCCTCTCATTAGGAACATGTATTTGTGCCCTATGCGTCACCACCATCGCATCTTCATTGGCTTAATTGTTGCTATGGCCCCCATAACTGCTCCCTGCAGCTGTGTTTTAATTTGAGTCTGGAGAGATGCTGTGTCCGGCGCCGGGCTCCTGTGCGTTTCTCAGGCACTAACGACAGGTTCGCTCTGCAGCTTCCTGGTGGGGGAGGAGCTCTTTGTGGTGATGGAGTACCTGGCTGGCGGCTCGCTCACGGACGTGGTGACAGAGACCTGCATGGACGAGCCTCAGATTGCAGCCGTCTGCAGGGAGGTGAGGCCGGGGAGGTTCTGAACTGGACTCTCTTTGTGATCAGCTTTTTAATAGATTTTTCTGGAAAAATAACTTCCCACACTGAGAGGAATTGCCCAGCCCAGCTGGTGAGAAATGTCCGCCCAGCGCTACGATTTGAAGCCCTGTCCCACGGCTTTTGGTTTCAACCAACCTCTGCAATCTTGGTCGTTAAACGCAGAAACGATACATGATTTATTTTAAAATAAGTTGATTTTAAGCTGAGATTAGTCATGTCCTTATCTCTTCGCCAATGCAGTGACTGGAACAGGGGTCCCCAACCCTGCTCCTGGAGAGCTGCAGGGGGCTGAGTAACAACCAAAGCCAGCTGACCTTGTGGCTCTAAAGGACCAGGGTTGGGGACCTGTCCTAGAGGAAGTGGCCTTCAAATATGGCGGTGTGACTCCCTCCAAACTAGTGACAGTGCCTTGTTTGGCCACTAGGTGGTTTGGAAAGGCCAGTTGAGTAGTCGCAGCCCTGTCACCGGTGCGTGTGTCGGGGTGTCGACGGCCAGCTCTTTGTCTCCGCTCTGACCGCGCGTGCGTTCCCCCCCGCAGTGTTTGCAAGCACTGGAGTTCCTGCACGCCAACCAGGTCATCCATCGCGACATCAAGAGCGACAACGTGCTGCTGGGAATGGATGGGTCTGTCAAACTCAGTGAGTGGCTTTCAGGAATGGCTCAGTGCTCTGGGCCGGTCCTGTCATATATTCCTGGACTGTCTTTTTATCAACTTACTGATTTTTCTGAAGGAATTGTGGGATATGGGGGTTAGACAGGCAATGGGAGGTCATTACAATTCAAGCTGCATGAATACCGTGTACATGTATAATATATATGCACATAGAAGATAATATATTGCATATATTCCAAGTATATAATAAAATGTATTTCCATTTGAATTCCAAAGGTTTCCATGTACTGTGTTACAGTGACTGTATACAATCTTTGTCACCCCTGGAGTTTATGGCTGCTAGTCAATAGCGAAAGCCACTATCTGTCCTGTGCTGGTAAAAATGCTCTTTGAGCGGGTAGTGTTAGTCACCTCACGCTAAGGGCATCTGCCTGACCAATTAATTGCATTGGTTTGATGTCATTAAAGATATTTTTTTGTCTGCACAAATATCTTGAATCTCAGTTTTACGCCCCGTACAAATGCATGTGAAAATGTTTACAAACCACTTTTCCATTTTTAATTGTATTTTTTTAATTACTTTTAAAAATGTAAAAGAAATGAATTGGACTGACATCTTGTCCTCCCTCTCTCTCTCTCTCTCTCTCTCTCTCTCATCCACATGTAGCTGATTTCGGGTTCTGTGCCCAGATCACCCCAGAGCAGAGCAAGCGCAGCACCATGGTGGGGACGCCCTACTGGATGGCCCCGGAGGTGGTCACCCGCAAGGCCTACGGGCCCAAAGTGGACATCTGGTCCCTGGGCATCATGGCCATCGAGATGGTGGAGGGTGAGCCCCCCTACCTCAACGAGAACCCCCTGAGGGTGAGTGAGCATCGGCCTCCTGCACGTGGCGGGGTCAGGGTGGTCCAACTGAGAATAGGTGGCCTGACACAGGGACTCAATTCAAGGTTTTTAAGATCTGGGCTGGTGTGCCTTCAAGGGTTTAAGATCTGAATAACGTCAGAATTTCTTCGATTAATGTCAGAAATTCTGACTTTATTCTCAGAAATGTATAAAATAAATGTTTTACACATGGCCGTAATCCTCTTCCTTATTATAGATCGTTTGATGTAAGCTATACGTGGGTTAATTTGCATAAATTACTAGATAAAGGACATGTCTGTCAGTCATGGCAAACAGAATGTCAGAGCGACTGCTGAATTGAAACTTCTTTTTTATTGCGTTCTTATAAAAAAAAAACTCACCAAGTACCTTTTGTTATTCAGAGCCTAACCTCCAAAAGGTTAAAAGTGTATTTTGACATTACTTTCAAAATTATGAACATTTCAGAGTTTTGAATGACCTTGATTCCTGATGCGTCCGTATCTCCGAGTTCCTAGTGTGTGTGTGTGTGTGTGTGTGTGTGTGTGTGTGTGTGTGTGTGTGTGTGTGTGTGTCTGTGTGTGTGTGTGTGTGTGTATATATACAGATGTATAATCAAACGTATATTTACGAGTTCCTCTCTTCCCCCCCGCTCACACAACAGGCATTATACCTGATCGCCACCAATGGCACCCCTGAGCTCCAGAACCCTGAAAAACTGTCACCCATCTTCCGGGACTTCCTCAACCGCTGTCTGGAGATGGACGTGGAGAAACGAGGCGGAGGCAAGGAGCTGCTGCAGGTGAGTCCAAACACACCTTAAACATGTCGTCATCGTCACTATTATTGTTATTATTCTTAGTGGTGGTGGTGGTGGTGATAGTAGTAGTTGTTGTTGTTGGGCCAAGCACCAATCAGGCCACCGCTTATTGCTGTAGCAACCAAAGAAGACATGTTTACATTTTTTTAGTTTAAGCATTTAGCAGACGCTCTTATCCAGAGCGACTTACAAGATGTGCATTAATACATGGTAGGAACAATCATAGTGTTTCTACAAGCTATCAGGAAGGATCATGAATAGTCATTTATAGCTGACATTTGGATGCATATTAGTCATATTAGTCAGGTGGGTGGTTACTTCATAGGTAAGGGAGAACTTCTCACATTTCACATTTAGAAGAATAGCCCCGGCCCAGTTGCTGAGAAGTGTCCATTCAGCACTACGATTTGAAGCCGTCCCATGATTGTTTTGTTTCAACAAATCTCTAAAATGTTAGTCACTAAAATCAGAAAACAATAGGGTTGTGAATGTTTGCGCTGTTGTGTTTTCCATATAAGGTCTTTCACGATTATTTAGAATCAACGCTTATTTTTCAAAACTGTCAGGAAGTCAAAGTTATTTTGGACCTGACTAAAATGTTGGACTGCTTGTGTGAATTAAAATTCCGCCTGCAATAAATAAAGTGCTGCAAAAGTGTGTGACCCAAACAATGGGGTGGGGGGTGAGATAAAATATGTTTTATTGGGTCCACTGTGACTGGGGGTTGCTACACTGATTTCTCCATCTCTCCCTTTGCCTGCAGCACCCCTTCCTGAAGATGGCGAAGCCCCTCTCTAGCCTGACGCCTCTCATCTTTGCTGCCAAGGAGGCGATGAAGAGCAACCGCTAGTCTCGCCCACCAACACTGAGCTGTGCCAACCCCCCCCCACAAAGACCACCACCTCTTCTCTCCAGGGCCTTATGAACTCTCTGGGTCCCCAGCTGTCGGGTCAGGCCCCAAGAACACTGATGTTCTCACTGTTTGAGGCCCAAACTCAAAACCCACAAACAGTCAAACTGTTTGAATCAGGATGTGATTTTTCTTCCCCCTTTTCTTAAATCACTGATGCCTTGACCTGGTCAGACCAGTATTCACAGCTGATTATGTGAATTAATTTGTGTACATTTCCTAATGTTTTTTTTTCTTTCTCTCTCTCTCCCCCCCCCCAAATCTCCAAGCTGTAGTCAGCTGTGGGTTCCTGCTTGTTTGTTTTCTGTCTCTACCTACCCCCTATGTATAGTGAAACTTGAATCTCATATCTCTGCTCTGTTTGTCTCAAGGATACTCTCCAGTTTGCTCACATGTGCCTGTCTGCTCACATTTTGCTCCATTTTCTTTTTTTTACAAAGGAGAATTATTGTTTACTGTATAAATTGAGCTATTTGTTTAATTCACAGGGATTTAGGGAGTCTAAACTTAAGATAAAGAAGAAAAAACAAGTTTGAATTATGTTTTGTATATTATGTACTTTGAAAAGGAAGCAAATGTGTAAACCACAGATTAGCGATCAGGACATTTTTGACTAGCTGTTTCATATGTATATGTATACTGTTTATTTTTTATTTCCAACTAACAATCTGACAGTTTGCCACAAGTTTAAGTATTTGCAATTGTTATCTTGATTAGTTTTTAATGTGATTAATAATTAACTGTATGTTCATGTATGTGGAGTCCATGCATTTTGCAAGTAAAAAACATTTCTGAAAAAAACAAGAATGCTGATTTTTTTAAATTTCCCATGATTCATATACATTTGCAGATATCAGATTTAAAGATCGAATTTATGTGGTTTTGCTGTAAGCGTTTGGGCTTGTTTTACTTATTGGTAGAAAAGGGAGACATTTTAAAGATCATTTATACAGATTTAATTTTTGACCCATGCCACCCCTCTACTCTCCTCTCTGCACCGGCTCCCCATCGCAGCATGCATCAGATTCAAATCACTGTGGCTAGAGGAACTGCTCCCCCTTACCTCCAGACACTCATCACACCCTACACCCTACACCCCGGGCGCCTCGTCTCTTCTCTGTCCTGACCCCTTGGTAAAACCATTTTCTCTGTATTGGCATCAAACTACAACCTACAACAAAACAATATTTTTCCACTGCTGTATATTTTAATGTTATATTTTATTTATTTTATACATTTATTTCCTCATACTCTTGCATGCCTCTGCGAGGTTGTTCTTAGTCAGCCTACCTGGCTGAATAAGGATTTCATCCACCAGTTGCAGGCTGAATTTTTTTCCATCATGGCAGCACTCATTAAACCAGGGTTACTCAAATCACGATCCTTGTGGGCTGAGTACTGCTGTTTTTCCACCCTCCCTTTACCTGGGAGTCAGGTGTGAAGACACTGGCCAATAAATTGCCTACCTGAGAGAAAAGAAAACCAGTACCGAATTTGTGGGCCAGATTTGAGTAACCCTGCATTAAACAGTGCATGCTTTTAATATCAAACAAAATGCTTCTAATCTCACCAGTCTTTTAGTTGCCACTGGAACATTTGAGAGGAGCAGAACTCTTGGTAATGTTTATGTGAAATCAAATTCCGATTGAGCGCTACCGTTTCAAGAAAACAATTTACTCTAGGGTTCCTCAAATTTGGCCCACGAATACAGATTCGATCCTGGTTTTCCTTTCTCTCATGCAGTTAATTGAACAATTAATGCAATTAATTAGCCAGAGCATCTTCACACCTGACTGCCAGGCAAGGGAAGTGTGGGAAAACAGCAGTGCTGGAGGACCGTGATTTGAGGAACCCTGATTTACTTCATTCGAGCAATAAACGTGTGCTATTTCAAATTTAGCAATGCCTTTTTAACCCCTCTAACGATGTTATTGTTTGATCGTTTTTACTTAATTTGACTGATTGCAAAACATCGGTCGACTAAATTTAGTTTAATTAAAGTGATAACCGTTCGACAAGTGTCCTTTATTTGTGGTCATGGGTGGTCGTGTTTAGATCTCAACAGCGCCACTCTGTGGCCGGAGTGTTTCTGTATTTGAAATGTGTTGGCGCCATGTGTGCTTTTGTGAGGATAAATGGGAACGTTAAGATAGGCCAGTTGTCATTTTTACGTTAGCTATACAACAGGAGTAGGTAACCATGGTCCTGTAGTGCCAGATGTTTTTGCTCCATCCAAACTAATAACTAGGTAGATTTTTATGCTTGCTTAGTGAACACAGGTGAGCATTTGCTGAAGGAAGTCGGTGTTTCACCATTCAGACTGAATATTATGGCTCAGATGCTAAATAATTGTTCAAACTGTAATCAAGTTCAGCTGGAACAAAAAACAAACATCTCTGGCACTCCAAGACCGGGGGTGTACATTTACATTTACATTTTAAGCATTTAGCAGATGCTCTTATCCACAGCGACTTACAAGATGCGCATTAATACATGGTAGGAACAATCATAGTTCGTGCAAGAGATCAGTGCAGTAATACAGCGGTAGACATTGCAGGCAGCTGCGTACCATACCTGTAACACTGGACAGTAGGGGTGTCTACCCCTACTATACAGTAAGTCGTTTGTGATTTACGAGCTGTTAATTTTTGATCATAGAATAACTTGGAACCATGCACTAGTTGCATACTCACATTATTTGGGATCCAGTAGAAGGTTTTGTGAACAGAGTTGTGGTGTGCTTCGCTGATAGCAAAAGGCATAGGAGGGGGGAGAAGAAAAACAATGTCCTCCCCGTCGGGGAATCGAACCCCGGTCTCCCGCGTGACAGGCGGGGATACTTACCACTATACTAACGAGGAATGGACATGTTTCCCCACAGAAAAGTATGCCTTTTGAGGATGCCTTCCTTTGTCTATATGACATTGAAGGAAGGGTATAATAAGCTTCCATTAAGGTTTGATATCCACATTGAATAAATTCTAGGTTGGATGATCGCGTAGTCTGTAACTCCACACATGAGGTGTTCTGTAGGAGCTGTCTAGCATTCGCTACCGTAACGTTTATTCACAGATAACGTAGTTCTGCTTCAGAACAGAACAGTGGCTTTGGTCACCAGGCATAACACGCATGCAGAGCAGTTCAAGGCTTCTAATCCACATTTCAGTTTTTACAAATAAAAACCAAACGTGCAAAAGCTTACATTAAGGTTCCACTTGGTTTGTGAGCTAAAATCCAATGGGATGCGTTCTTGACGATCTTGTATCCCCTTAGTGTTGTGATTGGATGGGTGAGCGTTTCTCTGTCTCTTCCAGTGTTGTGATTGGATGGGTGAGCATTCCTCTGTTTCTCCCCACAGGGCTTCAGGGACTGTGTACACAGTCATTGATGTGGCCACGGGGCAGGAGGTAAGCCGCTGCTCACACACCGCACCAGCCCATAAACATGCAGGTCCTCTGGTTGTCCCGAAAGAATGGAATCTCAACACTAATGTAACCATGGATATTTGGCATAAAGTCATGGATATATGGCATAAAAGTGACTTTTACTTTGATAGGGTGTTCCTCAAGCATCATCCCCAGGCCAAAACCGTTTTTTCTGTATCGGCATCAAACCACAAACTACAACAAAACAATATTTTTCCACTGCTGTCTACTGAGAACGTCTCCACTGACATCTTTTAATGTTATAATTTTTTTATAATCTGTAGAATTTTATAATATTTTATAATTATTTTTTACATGTATTTCCTCATACTCTTGCATGCCTCTATGAGGTTGTTCTTAGTCAGCCTACCTGGCTGAATAGTAGGCCTAATTGAATAAACATCCACCAGTTGCAGGCTGAATTTCTTTTGCGTCATTGCAGCACTCATTAAACCAGGGTTACTCAAATCACGATCCTTGTGGGTGGAGTACTGCTGTTTTTCCACCCTCCCTTTACCTGAGAGTCAGGTGTGAAGACACTGGCCAATAAATTGCCTACCTGAGAGAAAATAAATTCTGGTCCTGGAGGGCCGGTGTGTGTGCAGGTTTTTGTTTCTACCAATTACCCTGGCTCATTTAGCTAATTAGTTGGATGCGCCAATGCTGGTTCACTTGCAGATTAGACCACAGTAACATGCTTCATATGGGAACACAAGAACAGTCTTCAGCTGTCTTTCATGGGCTTATCAAGAAATTTGGTAAAATGTCAGATTGTGTAAATGATTGGGCCAATTAAATAATTATGAGCAGAAGTTGGCATGAAATCCAGAAACGGATGCGGCCCTCCTCGCCCACCTCTGTTATAATCTCACCAGTCTTTTAGTTGCCACTGGAACATTTGAGAGAAGCAGAACTCTTGGTAATGTTTATGCAAAATCTAATTCCGATTAAGCGCTACTGTTTCAAGAAAACAGTGGGCAAAGAGTGATTCGATTTACTCCAGGGTTCCTCAAATCTGGCCCACGAATACAAATTCGGTCCTGGTTTTCCTTTCTCTCATGTAGTTAATTGAACAATTAATGCAATTAATTAGCCAGAGCGTCTTCACACCTGACTGCCAGGCAAGGGAAGGGTGGGAAAACAGCAGTGCTGGAGGACCGTGATTTGAGGAACCCTGATTTACTTCATTCGAGCAATAAACGTGTACTATTTCAAATTTAGCAATGCCTTTTTAACCCCTCTAGGTATCCATACCATTAAAATTGGTCTCATTGCATACTTGGAAGTGGTGCTGTTGGGCGTTATCCTCATCCAATCAACACCAAGGTAATGGCACTTAGCATTGGCTATTGCTTATCATGGTTATTTTGTACCATAATCGTATTACTTTGTTCGTAGAAGCGAGGAGGCACTTTCTATCAAGATTGATTTTAAAAGTTGTGGCAACAAAAATAATTCGTTAGCTAAGAAAAGTGGCAAGCGCTCAATGGAAAACGGCTTCGCGAACCGACCCTCCGTCGTAAGTAAATCCATGACGTCTGTTGGCAAATTACGTTAAGTTTCGTTGGCCTAGTTATTGAGTAAAGAAACTGGCGTAGCTAAAATTTAATTTGTATTTGTCTACCTGAATTACACCTAAGAACCCTACGTAAAATCCCGATAAACATGGAAAGCGTTAGATTTCGAGTTATATGGAAAGCCATCTGAAACGTAGCTGGGGCCTACAACATGCGTTGAGCACACAGAATATTTTTTTTAACCAAATGTACAGGCATATTAGCCCATCGAATAAGTGTTTTACTAATTCGCTATGCACCTTAAGTCAAGAAGTTAATAAATGTATGTAATGAGGCATTTTCCGTGTGGAAATGTCGCCGAATGTTGCCACCCGCCAAGGCCTCTTGAACCAGTCTGACAGAAAATGATCATAAGTATTTCAAATTACAACCTTATTAACAAGGCCCTTTTTACTAGCCTGAGATATTGTCATCGCTGCAAATACTAGTTTTTCGCATGTAAATAATAATCATAAAAATAAATAAAAAATGCAGCTAGCCTATATTAGTGAACCAGGGATGAAAGCAGCTTTAGATCTAGGGAAAGTAACCATCTGGATCATCGCAGAACGACCGTCATGGTATTGGCAATAAGGCAATGTTACAAAAACGGTATTATTGTTTGATCGTTTTGACTTAATTTGACCCGATTGCTTGGGTCAATAAGCCAGTTAAGCTTGGTCGCTTGTCACAGAAATGTAGTTAAGTTAAAGTAAAAAACACCGGTCGACTAAATTCTAGTGATGTGCAGTTCGCGAAAGATTCGTTCGAATTGAACGACTATTTTTCCTGACTCGGGAGTAATGATTAGTTTTCTCAGTTGAGTCGTTCATTTTACTTGTTCGATTGACCGAGCGGCTCCGCCTACATCGCACTCCGCTTCCAACCAAAATGTTTTTAAACATGATAATTTCTCGCATTGTGCAAAGGCATTTGAATGACGCGATGTTGCAGGACATAACATTGTAAAACCGAAAGTAAACCCATTGGCTGTTGACTGCCTTAACTCGTGTTTTATGAGTTAACCGATGGGCATTAGTCTACCCTTGGCTACTGAACGAAATGAAACGATAATCAACTCTTCCAGAGCTCGAGAATAGCAACTCTTGAGTTCTTCTAATTGGGTACATTATCTGGTTGTGTTTGCTATCAGAACGATGCATTACAATGGTTTAGCACTCATGGGCCATCGGCTATCTCCACTCCACGGAACGAACGATACGTGTCTGAACGAGAATCACAACATTTTCGAGTCTTCGTTCGTCGGTAGGGGGTTCCTATGCGCTCTACGAAGTGGGGATTACTGAATCAAGTGAACGAATCGAAAGTTTCGTTCTTTTCGCTGAACGAATCATTCGCGAACGAGTCAGGAAAAAGAATCGTTTAATTAAAGTAAGAACCGTTCGACAGAGGTACTTTATTTGTGGTCGTGGTTAGAGCTCAAGAGCGCCACTCTGTGGTCGGAGTGTTTCTGTATTTGAAATGTTTCTGGGTTTTGCTCCATCCAAACTAATAACTAGATAGATTCATTTTTATGCTTGCTTGGTGAACACAGGTAAACATCTACCCCGACCAGGGGTGTCTACCCCTACTGTACAGTGTTTGTGATTTACCAGCCGTTCATTTTTATCATAGAAAAACTTGCATGAACCATGCACTAGTTGCATACTAACATTATTAGTAGAAGGTTTTGTGAACAAAGGGAGGGTTGTGGTGTGCCTCCCTGATAGCAAAAGGCATAGGAGGAGGGGGGGAAAAACAATGTCCTCCCCGTCGGGGAATCGAACCCCGGTCTCCCGCGTGACAGGCGGGGATACTTACCACTATACTAACGAGGAATGGACATGTTTTCCCACAGAAGAGTATGCCTTTTGAGGATGCCTTCCTTTGTCTATATGACATTGAAGGAAGGGCACAATAAGCTTCCATTAAGGTTTGATATCCACATTAAATAAATTCCAGGTTGGATGATCACGTAGTCTGTAACTCCACACATGGGGTGTTCTGTAGGAGCTGTCTAGCATTTGCTACCCTAACATTTATTCACAGGAACATAGTTCTGCTTCAGAACAGAACAGTGGCTTTGATCACCAGGCATATCACACATGCAGAGCAGACCATTTATCTCCCATTACATTTATCACGCTAAATGCGTTGACTCTTACAAGGTCATAAACGCTCTCCCAATTAGCTTGCTGTATGAACATACATGGTTCAATAGTAGGATTCCAGTGACAGTCCTTGATATCTGTAACATAGAGACAGCTAATTGACCCCCTGTTCGTGTGTGTGTGTCTGTGTGTCTGTCTGTCATATTTAGGGTGTCATATTTAGTTGGAGCGCCACCTTGTGTTCATGTAGGTAATGACAACACATTTTGTGAAATTGTCTTTTTTACAGATCTTGCTATTCTTGTTAGATTTATGTTTGTTTATTAGTTGATCCATACTTTCTTTACCATTTTCTGCATTCAATGAATGAATCTTGCAACTATTTTGGAAGCTGTTTACTGTATTTTATTCAATATACTTGTAAAGAAAAGAAGGGCTCGTCCGGGATTTGAACCCGGGACCTCTCGCACCCAAAGCGAGAATCATACCCCTAGACCAACGAGCCAACTGCCTGTATGTTTTATTTGGTTGTATATATTTTGGCATTCTCAAACAACAATTTTCCAAAAATAACAAAAATTGTGATTGTTTTATTAAATGTAAAAATGTTGGCATATTCATTGTCAAACATTCTATTTCCTCCTAGTGCCAAGCATTTCTCAGAGCTCTTAACCGGAAGGAGTCAACACTACACTAAAAGATTACAACTGTATGCCCCAGGCACTAGAACATTGCCACAAGGGATTTCTTGCTTTACCTCTTCTATCTTTGAGGAGGGTCTTTGGAATCTAGTCCATGTCTTCGGAATCTAGGAATCTAGTCCTTGTCCTTGAGCTGTCGTATAGATATTCCTTTTGCTATGTCTATAACCATCTGGAATTTCCCAATATTCTGTCTTCCTCGTTAGTATAGTGGTAAGTATCCCCGCCTGTCACGCGGGAGACCGGGGTTCGATTCCCCGACGGGGAGACTGTTCCTTTTTTTTTTTTTTCTCTCTCTCTCTCCATTCATTTACAATATACCCAGCTGCTGCAGAAGACTATCACAACCTTCATAGGCACAGGCATACAAACATGAAATGCAACATCAAGCTGAGAATCATACTACACACAGACATGCGTGTTCATTTACATCGTTTCTATCTAGTGTGATACTAAAAATGCAGTTTGCTGACACTGGGCTGTACAGTACTATTAGCACTTGCTAACTAGCTTGTGATCATGTGAGCTAGCTAACTTGGCTATCTAACTTGGTCTGGGTGTCTCTGGCAGTGCCCAGAGCTGAATCACATCTTACCTACCTGCCCACTGTTTTCTACTAATACAGTCTTCGCTGCATGGCCTCTCTACAAGAGTTCCCCCAATACCTGGTTCTCACTTGTTCTTGCTTTACACAAAGCCTCTTCGTTCAGCCATCTCCTCCCATGGTTTCTCTTGTCACTGCCATGCTAATGATACTCCACTCTTTCTCTCACTTCACCCCTCTGGCACAGAGGCATCCTTGCGAGGTCACTGCAGGCTGTGAAATGTCTGCATGGGTGACTGACCTTCACCTGAAGCTCAACCCTAAAGACCACTTTCTCCACTTGCCAGTAGTGATGGATGGATAAAGTATCATGACACTAAAAATGGGTGGAGCTACTGTATAAGCTACCAGTAGCAGACATATTTGAGACAATCATTGTGTTTTGTTGTGAAGAGCAAACCCCTTTGATTGGTTCAAACAAGTCTGTGATTGACAACTAATTGTGGCCTTATTCTCCCATCACTACTTGCCAGGCAATGCATCATCCTTCCAGAACCTCTCCACTTCCAGTCAGACAGCAGCCAAGAGCACAAATAACCTCTGTCATCATCGAACAGTCTGTCCATTCCTAGGCAACTGCAGCACTCAGCTCCTTAGTCCGGACACTTGTGTTGCCACCTGGATTACTGCGACTCGCCATTGGCAGGCTTCCCAGCATGCACCGTTAATCCACCTCTTCAGACAGTCCTTACGCTCCTAAATCTCAGACCACTCATTCATAACGGCCTTGGAACTCAAGTTTGACCATTACCGCTACAATTATGGCACTTTATGTATGTTCGGATCCTTCTGTTTGATTGTAATTGATGAGTACCAAGAGCATTGTGGCCAGAATTTGTGCACTTAATACCTCCTGTCATTCAATTGTGTAGCTGCAGTCCAATAATATTTGCTCTGAATGTCTACAGTGTACTCTGTTGTGGTGCTTGCAGTTACCCACCCTTGTTGATCACACTTGGTGTCGTTTCCATAATGGCCTTGGAATATTGTTTTAATATGTAGGTGTACTTTTATGGATAGAAACGCATACTAGGATGGAAGCAAAAACCAGGGGCTTGTTGTACTGATGTTGAAAAGGCTTGAACCAAACTAAAATGTTACTTTTGAGTTGTCTAATCTATAAATGAAAGTAAGAAAGCAGGTCTTCGTTCTTTTGGCTTGACATTGTTCTCCACAAAATGTCAGACTCCCACCACTTTTCCTTTTTTTATTGTTTTTTTTTGGACATTAAATTCCAGTGTCATCCATAATCTTTACTCTTTTTTTAAGTTTTTGTTCTTGCATATATTCATTTTTTTCTCTCTTAAGGCCAACAAGAGGGTTGTTGCCATGGAAACAAAGGTCTACCCAGCAACTGGAAGACAAAAAAAAAAAAAAAGACACTGACCAGGTACAAAAACAAGGGGGAAGGAAATGACATCACACAATCACTCATTTGCACAAACATATGTGACTGGAGGCAAATGAGCTGACCAACTTTTTTTTTTTTTTTTTTTTCTTTTTTTAAATCTCTGAAAAGAGGTTAAATGTTTTTGTACAGTATTTGTGCAGGTAGTGTGGTGTGGGAGATACTTCTGGTGTTCAAAAGTTGATGGCAGCTCCCCAAAAAAAACAAAGCGTCTAGCAATAAGTATACATGATTCTGTAGTGTTTGTTTTGGGTTCCAAACCAATTTTAAACTTAAATCTGCATAGAATGGGCTCTACCATCCTTTTCCATATCCTATTTCAAGCCTCATTAAAACAAGGGCAGAGAAAGTCAATCACCCAAGCACCGTCAACACCAGATTCAGTATTTACAAGCAGGGGTTTCTGAAGTGGGCCAGCATGATTTTCTAAGCAAGGGGGGGGGGAAAGTTTCTATTCAAAGTGGATGCTTTTCTAATTTCCTATGACATAAAAATACGTTTCCAAGGCAACCCAGAGAGGGACAGTTCATCTAACCCTGACCACCCCTGCTCGATCGCCTTGGCAACAGCTTTGGATTACGAAAGTTCCACCATTGTACGACAAGGTGGTACAAAAGTTCATTCACAATACTGGCAGTTTCTGCGCCACCATAATTCCATGCCTGGAATTGACGGTTCATAAAGACGCAGTCCAACCATCCCCCTCCCTTATACAGCATAATGATTAGCATAAAGTTTTAATAGACATTACAAGTTAAAATTTAGCCCCCTGACATAACCATGTGACAACCATTAGACCTGATTTGGGCATCTGGGAGGAGGTAAATAAAACAAAACAAAAAGTTGGGACCACACCATATCCCTAGCCACAGTTGATTGGTTGCAGTGTGTACTGGCTTTGAGTGGGGGAGGTGGTCAGTGTCAGTCCAGATGGAAGAGGGCAAGATGAGGGCAGAGCAAGATTGTGGCTGGTGGATGTCGGTCTTCAAATTTTGTCCTTGTTAGAAGCGCTTGGGGCCCCATGGAGATGCCTTTGGGGCCACAGGAGCTCCAAAGCTGGGAAATTCCTCAGAGCTGCTCATATCGGGGGCCTGGGAATAGGATTAAATCAAATAAAATAAATATTAAACAAAAACACTAGCTTTTGCTAAAAAGATCATCTTTGCATCATTTAAGGCAGGGGTGTATGTAGGTTTTTGTTGCCACCAATTACCCTGGCTCAATTCGCAAACTAGCTTTGTAAAACAATGCTGGTTCACTCCTAGATTAGACCAGAGTAAAATGTTTTGCATAATACAACACACAACACTGCTCTTCAGCTGTCTTTTGAGTTTAAGAAATATAGCTAAAACGTCAGATTATATGGGATAATTAAATTTTTAAGAGAAGTTCAGAGACTGATGCGGCCCAACCAAGTTAAGGGCTTGTCATTTCACCATCTACAAAACAATCTTAATATCCAACAACATGGTAATGTTAAAAAGCTAGGTAAGCATGGAGTCTCACCTTCTCGCTGCCAGAGGCCCAGGGTGCTTCCCTCACCACAAAGCCCTTTGACGGACCCCGGGGCTCCTCTGTGGCGCCACCACCGCCACCACCACCGCCGCCGCCACCGCCACGTGGCTTCATGAACGCCTGCTTGGACTCGTTCTCCACCACGTCGCCCATCTGCAGGGGGGTGGGGCAAAAAACGGTCAGTGTAACAGCACAACCCACATGAAGGGTGGCATTCACATTACTATGAATTTGACCAATCTCACAACAGAGTGGGTGTGTGTGAAATGATAAAGAAAAAATAACTGAAGGAGAAACGTTGCTTTGAGGGATAATGCTTACATATTCCTCCTCCAGGTTCAGGAGGTGATCGATGGCCTCATCCACCAGCTCAGGGCGCCCTGTGACGGTGACCATATTGGGGTCTGCTGCTCCGCTCTGAGGGAATCTCAAATCAACCTGCGGAGTCAGCAAAGCAAGGAATGAGCCAAAGCCCCGGAGATCGCATTAAGAGGTACGTCAAGGTGTGCGCATGACAATTTCGCAATGCAGAGACTACCTCCGGTTCACACTGCGAGATCAATCTGGGAAGGTTTTACTTCTCCATCCCCCCACCCTGCTCACCTTGAACTCATCCATGATCTTGCGGATACCCTTGCCACGGGCTCCGATGATGCGGGCGTGGACTCTGCTGTCCAAGACTATGTCCTCAGAGACCATCTCCTCCAACTCGTCCACGATGGCCTGGATGGCATCTCGGGCAGACACAGTGTTTCTCTCGTACCCAGTTATGGTAATCTGATCCTGAAACGATGCACGTTGATAGTAAGCGACCTTGCCATTGAAGGATAATAGACGATATGTTGTATTGCAAACCGATCGAGTGCAGGACTGATCCCTGGCCCTGGGCATCTACCTGGTTCTCATAGTTTTTCTCTGGGAACTGGATGTTGACGTCGTGGTCATTGCGGATCTGGGTGATGATGGCGCCCTTGCGCCCGATGATCTTTGGGTGATATTTGGGGTCCACAGTGATGGTCATTTTGAAGCTCCTGAGAGCCTGAGAAGAAACATTATGGAGGTCATTACCAGTGCAGTCAGTGGGCTGTATTATTTAATATACGCCATTTAGCAGACGCTTTTATCCAAAGCAACTTACAGTAGTGAATGCATACATTTTCAGTATATGTGGCCCCAGTGGGGATTGAACCCACAATCTAAGCGTTGCCAATGCTGTGCTCTACCAACTGAGCCACAGAGAACCATTTAGGCAAAGGTTTTGGCTTAGGTCTGCAACCTACTAATTCAGTTCACTGTGAATAAAGCAAAACCTTACTAAAAGAGCAGTACGCTTAATCTAATATGATAGAAGTCGATTTGTCTCCAGGTTGGAATTTCTCATTTCAGTACTATACCAGTTCACAATAGCCAAGGAATTGTTGCACATTTTTGTCCAGTCGGGTGCACTATACTAGTCCATTATTCAATTGTAAGAAGTACAATCGAGTGGTCACACGTACCCGATCCTGCTGCTCCAGCTGCAGCTCTTTGACGCGCTCTAGGAGACCCTCTTTGGCGCGGTCCAGATGGGTGGCCAGACCCGTGATGCAGATTATGTCAGACTGAAGATCAGGAGCAGGCACTTGGATATTGACCTGAGGCAGAGAGAGAGAGAGATTCCGCTCATTGTGGTGGAACAGTGTGGAATGTCTTCCCGAGCTCAGCAGGACCCTGAGGCCTCGGTTGGAGGAGGGATAAGGGGTGTCATAAGCCACCAGCCCGAGGAAATGTGCAAGGCGGCATATCTGGTCATCGTTCAGTCAAGCGAAGACGGTGAGGCCCTGTCGATATGTCAAACCCATGTGACAATGCTGACGGCCTACCTCGTATTCATCCATCATCTTGCGAATTCCACTTCCTTTCTGGCCGATGATGTAACGGTGGAGTTCGTATGACACTTCAACATTAATAGTCACAGGAACCAATGCCTGAGAAAGTAGAGGGGACAGGACGGTAAGCCAATAGCTTTAATATGAAATAAAAAGGATTGCGACCAGTTGAGTTATGCCAAGTTGGATGTAATATGGACCAGATCCAGGAGATTGGAGCCAGATTGTAAAATGGACAAAGGACACCGAGCTCAGACCCACCTTGAGGGCCTCCACCGCTGCCTCGCAGCGCTCCTTGCGCCCGGAGAGCACAATGACGTCACATTTTTTGGGGACGTCGGGGTCGGCAGGTTCCTTCACCTCACCGTTTGTCTCTCCGTTCTCCTGGACTATTGGCTCAGCCGGGGGGCCTGTGTGGCAGAGAAGGGAACAAGGGCGCATTGACATCGGATATCTATTGTTGTATTACTGCACTGATCTTGTGCACTAACTATGATTGTTCTTACCTTGTGCATTAACACATCTTGTAAGTCGCTCTGGATAAGAGCGTCTGCTAAATGCTTAAAATGTAAAATGTATATTACCCAGTCCATTTAAGCTATGAAGACACCGATAACCTGGAAATTACTACGGCAGTTTATTACCAGCAGAAAATTGTGGCATTCATACAAGAACCCCTAACAGGGGAGGCGTGCGTATGTGTGTGTTCCGTTTGAAAAATGGAATGCACTAATTATGCTATGAGAGCAGATCTTTTTCGAGCACAAATTGAATTTCACTGATCAGGTCAATCCAGTTCAGAAAATGGCAGCCTTACCTTGAGGGTCCTCTCGGTCGGGGAACTTAATCTGCACATTGTGATCTCTGGTGATCTGCTGGATCCTGGATCCCTTCGCACCCATGATGGAGCGGTGGAACTTCTGAGCGATCACACACTCCATAGTCACCTGGGCATCCTGCAAATAACAGACGATATTGGTCACAGGGGAAAGCCATATGCAGGCACAGTACAGATGGTTACAGGAGGAGTACAGGATTGAATGGAATGTTCTCCAGAAAGCATTCAGCCCACAGAAGGAGTGAATGGATGTCCGAAGGGGTTCTGAGCCAGCAGCTACTTTCCGAACCACATGCTCACTCCCAACTCCCTTCAAGTGATCACTTCACAAAAGAGAACAGAGGGCAGAGGTGGCAAGAAATGGTTTGGATTGCAGCCTATCGGAGAGCAGCTATCCTCTAAAAGCACCCAATTAAACTTCCCCAGGATTTAATTTTCAGTTACTAATGACTTTTTTGATAATTTCAAATCAATGGCAAGCTCCAATTAACCAAATCCACCAACAGAAACCCACTAGCACCAATCAGATTGCAGGAAGCCTAAGACAGAAAAGAGTCGTCATCCAGACATTCTATCGGGGATTGAGCATCTGGAGACAAGACTAGTCGCCTTGGGATCGTTTTCCCTTTTTTGGCGTTCAGCGACTCACCAGGTCCTCAACAATATCCTGCATGCGCTTCTTGGCGGCCTCCACGCAGTCCTTGGCACCCTTCAGGGTGACCTTGTCGCTCTGCGAGGTGGTGCGAGGGAAGCTCACCAACACCCCGCCATACTCCTCAGCGATATCCCGCAGCACCTGGCCACGGCGCGCCACAAAGTAGCGGTGGTGCTTGGGATCTACCGCCATGAAATCCTCCACCACGTTATCCTGAGGGAGAGAGAACCCGCAACCGGTGAGGAACCACAACTGCAAGATTGAGCAATTCCACTGGTGTTCGCATTTGATGCAACGGATTCAATTTTTGCATTTTAAATTAATAATACATTTGGGTTTTTGAAGATTGGCTTTTCTGTAGCGATGGTGATGATAAATCGATGATCAATTAATCACCATTAAGAATTTGATCAATGAAGCATATCAAATTAACGATTATGTATCACAGCGAAGTTATCCAATAGCACAAACTAGTGTGTGTAATAATATTGCTCAATAGTTAAAACCTCGTTGATTTTAATCAAATAGATCTTGCAATATTTCACAAAACAAACAATTTACAACGACAAAACTGTTTTGTTACATTTTGTACAGCCTAACGTTACCTCAGCCGACAATAGCCTGGTCTCTTGAATTCCATAAGCATGCCTAACATTACGAGTTTTTGTTAATTTTATTTATTTATTTTCCCCCCAGTTGCCAAGCCTCTGCTGTCGGACAGCCCTTTTCATTTTAAAAGGAATATTGTTTTCGTTGTTAGGCCTACTGAATGGGGTTTCATTTACTTCATAATTCTTATGGTTTTATGCTGTCAAAATAGGCCCATGTCTCAAAAGGTTGAGTAAAGCTTTGATTGAGGGGAAATAAATGGGCATTTTGTATTAATCAACTCCGTCATATGCAGGTTTTTTTACATTTATAAATCGATTAATTGGTTGTTAACATGCGCATTACCAGGCTTAATATTTGAGATCAGGGCCTGATGCAGATCACTACACTCAAACTTGATAAAATGTTGTTACCAGGCTCTTGATGAGTGCCTCCAGCTCCTTCTGGGCGTCTCGCACGGCTTCCTCAGTGCCCACCACTGTGATGAGCTCTTGGTCCTTGTCATCTGCCGTGGGGAAGATGATGCGAGCCCCAGTGCTGTCACGCACCTTGCGGATGTTGCTGCCACCCTTCCCGATGAGGAACTTATGGTATTCGGGTTTGGCGTGCAACTCCACTGTGTGGCTCTTGATTTGCTGGGGGCATGTACAAGGCAGGTTCACAAGAGGCAAGCCACAATTCTTTGCATTACATTCACTTACAGTGAAAGGGGGGGAATCTGACCTCAAAACCACCACCACCATCTGGCAACCTAATTATCCCCCAGTTTAATTGGCATAATAATCCCTTCCTCTCCACCTCTGCCTATATGCTCTGGTGGAAAATTGCTGCCATGAATTACCAGGACACATTGGTAGTGGAGGGGAAAAAGGAAGAGGAATGCACTTTGGGATGACAGATTCATATTTAAACGCAGTCCGTTACAGCCAGTCTTTATCCCCAGGCCCACTCACCTTCTCCTCAGCTAAGGAGAGCAGTTGCTTGCGGGCCTTCTCCACATCCTCTGCAGGCCCACGGATGGTGACCGTGTCGATTCCAGACCCCTCTGTGGGGAAGTGGATATGCACGCCACCGCACTCCTCCATGATGGAGCGCACAAAGCGTCCCTTGGAGCCGATCAGGGAGTTGTGCAATTTGGAGGGAATGGACACCTCCATCTCTGTTATATTGGCCTAGACACAGGAATGATCATCATCATCATAAATATTCATGTTCAGATTCACAGATTAAATCTGTATGGCTCATCCTATCTAACGATGCCACCATATCAGGAAATCCACATACTGCAAAGTTAGGTGAATCCGCCCAGAATCTAGAAATCTTTTTATCAACGTCACTGGAGTGTCTGGCCACTGCCAACTCACCAACTCTTTCTGGATGGCTAAAATGCGGGTCTTTGCAGCCTCACAGTTGGCCACCTTTCCGGTTATGACTATCATCTCAGAGTTGCTATTTTCAGCAGGCAAGTCAATCTTCGTGTTGGTCTCCTCGCGAATCTGAAAAGTGGCAGAGGACGCCAGCTGAGTCACTTCACCAAGACCGTGACTTTACACTTTTGAGGACCCATAAGTCATTGTGAAATTAGCCTATTGAGAGCCTTTTCTTCCCCTACCTTCTTGATATTCGCTCCTCCTTTTCCTATGATGTTCTTGTGGAACTGCTTGAAGATGGGGACAGACACTGAAAAGCTGTTCTCCACCTAAAATGAAAAGAAAACAGTTCCTGTAATAGGGTTTCTAGGAAGGATTATTCTTCACCACAGTTACTTTTTGTGGAAATACATTGTAGATTGAGTCAAAGGGGCTCCCGATTGCCCAGGGAAAACGATGTTATTATTTCCTACGAGTTCGTCTGCTTCAGTAACATGCAAAAGAGAACAGGCAGCAGGTGGATTTACCATTTCAGCAACCATCTTCTGCATGAACTTTGAGCACTTTTCCACTTCATTTCGGGGTCCACGAAGCTGAACGATGTCACTTTTTTGGGCCGGGTCAGGGAAGTTAATGATGACCTACAGAAAGAGCAGATTAATTAATTTCGAAAAAATACCTACAAGGCAAGAATCTTTATCGGTAGAAGGTGCACATACAATCAATACTGTACATAAACCCACATGTACTGTACACACAACAGACCCCCAGACCTTGTTAGGTCAATTTTACTCACCTCAGGGAATTTGTCCCGAACTTCCTTAATCTTTTCTCCTTTCTGTCCAATTATGGCTCTATGAAAACGCTGTTCAATAATCATGTCCTTTGTACGCTCGTTCTCCTGCAAAAAAAAGTGGTAAAAACGAGGATGAGGGACAGAGCGTGTGAAAGTGACATTTTTAACCAGAAGATGGTATTTGGGGCACTGCTATTGTAACCTTGAAAGGTACTTGAATTAGTGCAGTAAATATGCGCATGAATGGGTAATACAAATATGTGACCTATACATTTTGCATAGAAAGAGGGTGTCAAACAAGAAATTGACTTCTCACACTACACCGTAAATCTGAAAACATTAAGCTCTAGTAATGCATAGGTCCTCTCCCATGTCCCATACAGAGAGGACTACTTGAAGCAGTTGCGTGTTTGGTGCTAGAATTCAACACATGCATGCACGTGCACAAAGATCAGGCAATGCTCACCATGCGAGATGCCAAATCCAGGAGCTCCTTCTTGGCATCCTGAACACCCTGGGGGTCCCCCTCGATACGGATCAGGTTGCTCTTCTCGTTGTCGGGGGGGATGCGGACTGACACCTTGTGCAGGTCCTTGATGCGGTTAACTGAGGGGCACAAACGCAAACAAAATCATATCTTTCCAGACCGTACAGAATGCATTACAAAAATGTACAACCTAATTTGAAGGGCTCATGTAGGAATATTTTTTCGGAATCCTCAGATACTTACTGTTGGCACCGCCTTTTCCAATAAGGTGACGATGGAACTTGGGATCCACGCTGATCTCGGTGTAGTCCATACGGTTTACCTGTCAGGGAAAATGCGCTCCATGGGGTTACAGAATCCAACTAGTTAACCAACATTTACAGAATGCAGATGCGCAAGCGTGCCCATTTCATTGTGTAGGTTTACTTTCCACACTATAGGATAGCACCCGGTCATGCGAGGCTCGTGAGTGTTGCTTTCGCTTCCACAACTGGGATGAGCGTGGCTTTTCTACACTCACCATGTCCAACACGATGGCTTCAATCTGGCTCTGCACCAACTGCATGTCCTTAGTGGGTCCTTCCAGAGTGATCCGATCTTCCCCCTCAGTAAACTCAATGTGCACCTTTAAGAAGAATGGACACACGGTCACTCCTCAACAGACAGGGAAGACAGGATAGAAGAGGAAGGCCAAATTAAGGGTCAGACCTTGGGCATCTGCTGGGTGATTTTGGCCAGGTTCTGTCCCTTCTTGCCGATGATGAAGCGATGCAGCCAGGAAGGAGCTGAGACGGAGGCCACAGTGTAGCTGTTGGCCTGACAAGTCAAAAACACGGTCGTAATTAAAATTCAAGTCAAGCTTGCAGAATCATCGCATGTGATTCAGTCTAGGCTGAAGGGGGCGGGGGGTTCCGTACCTTAGCGTACACCTCGGTGAGCGCCTGGCCCAGCCGGTCTGGTTCTCCCCGGAGGATGACGGTTTCAGAGCTGCTGTCAGAGGGAGGGATCTCCACCGAGACTCCGGTCTTCTCCAGGATCTCCTGCAGGGTGTTGCCCCTAGGCCCGATTACATACTTGTGCTGAGACTTCTTCACCTCGACCGCGATGGTGGTGGTATTCTTCTTCTGAAGGCCGAGAGGACAATGATCAGCTGACCCGCTTTATTGTGACGTCGTTGCCATCTGCACCCCTCTCTTTCAAGTCATGGCGAGAGGGCTGAGACCGCAATGAAGCCGGCATCCAACGGCCCGTGGACTCACCTTCTCCTCGTGGATCTTTTTGATCATAGCCACGGCCAAGGCCACCTGCTCCTTCTCCCCGGTGATGACAATCTCAGTCTTGTTGACGCTTGGTGGAGGCACGTTGATGCGGGCACCGGTCTCCTGAGACATCTCACCAACCAGCTTGTTGAAGGCCCCAGTGATGAAAGGGTGGTAAACCTTGTCGATGCTCACCCTCTCCACCGCGCGCTTGTCCTGAAAGGGGGAGGGGGTTCAATTTCAATGACCTGGTCCAAAATAAACCCCCTCCGATGAACCTGACCACACAGAAAAGGTGCACGTGCTTACCTGCTCGGCAGAGATGAGAAGAATCTCATGCTTGGCCTTCTCCAAGCCTTCCTTGGTGCCAGAGATCTTGATGAGGTTGCTGGGGTCATCAGGCCGTGGGATTTGGATCTTGGTGGCAGTCTTCAGCTCGAGCTCCTGCAGCTTCTCCCCATTCTTGCCAATGACAAAGCGGTGGTGTTCCTTGGGGATGGCCACGCTGGCAGAGGCCTGTGGCATGGTGAACGGAAGTGTGTATATAATATATACACATATGTAGACAGACACACACAAATGCACTGCAGCCACTTCTGCTACAAAGTGTGTGGCGCACAGCCGGATATCCGAATGACTTCAGTCTCGCAGATGGCGGAGTTTGATTTAAAAATCGGAATTTGTGAATCTTAACAGGCAATGTTACGCTGTCAAATCTACCAATAATGTAATTGTAATGAACCTTGTGTATGTGTTTAAATGACACCTTTTGGCATACTATATACACACGTATACAAAAAAATAATTTTGTGTTCAGGCAATACAAATAATCCTCTCAATCATAAGTTCACATACAATAACTAACCTATGCTTCAGCACAAAGGGGGGGGGGACATATTGGTGATAGATTAATGGTACCTTTGAACACTTTTGAAGACTGGAGTGGAGTTCAAAAAATGAGATAAGGGAGTATTGGCTACATGTGCATCGCAGCTTGAGGATAGGGGTTGAACAGAGTATGGCAACAAGTACCTGAGTCTGCAGTCGGGAGACGATCTCCTTGCGGGCCTTCATGACCGCGTCCATCTTCCCAGAGACCATGATGGAAAGCCCCTGATCCTTAGCCATGGAGAGCTCCAGGTGTGCACCAGTCTTCTGCATGATGTCAACACAGATCTTGGCCTGGTCACCTTCCCCAAACTGGTTGATGTCCTTGTACTTGCGCTCCTCCAGTGGCACATGGAAAACCTGGGCACCAAGAGACTATTAGCCTACAGCCATTCTACATGGACATGCTGGACACAGCAGACACTCAAATTGAGGCCATTGTTCCAACTTGCCTGGGTGATGACAGAGGCTTTCAGTGGCCGCAGCTTAGATGTCCAGGCATTAGCCGGTTCCTGCGCCCCGTCAGGTGAGGCCGCCTTCTCAGGCAGAGGGGGGAAGGCGTCCTTGTAGGTTGGCAATGCCTCTTCATCAGCTGCCACGCCAGGCTCGGCACTGGAAGCTGGTGAAGTTGGCGGTAAAGGAGACATTTCAATGTGTGCAATATGACGAAGTGCTGAAAAGCAACGCACAAGGGTACGTCTCCCCATATCCTACATTTTGGTAAAGTATGGCCGACGTCTTAAATCCCTCCTTGTTCGTGTACTTACTGCCGGCCTGCTCAGGCAAGAGACCACTGCGGTGCTCATTGAAGCTTTCCTGCGTTAGTACGGCAACGGAGCTCATGGCCGAAATCCCACTTTTACACGGAGTCCGAGTGTGCCACTGCAAAAAGGGGAAGCCCACATTAGTATGGCACCAAAGCCACAAGAGTTTTCCTGGTCAAACCAAAAACAGTCCCCTTAATGCTGAAAAGCACAGGATTTATTGGTGTGTCCTTGTACTATGATCGGTCTTTGGACAAGAGGCAGATAAGATAATTGGCCAAAGTGTGCTGTATCTTTCAAGGAAAGGGCCTATGCTGGGAAAGCCTGTATGCAATGCTTCTCTCTTTCCTAGTATTTCTGTGTGCAAACATGTTTTAATGTACACAAAACCAGGGAGCGTCAAAGTCGGAGAGAGGGAAGGTGACAGTCAAAGGGCAATAGGGGGATTGTGCATGTGTGTATTGTACCAAGGGCCAATTCTAAAGATAACTTGCAGGTTGAATGAGCTGCCAGAGTAAGAGGATTTTCCTGCTAACCCCAATTCCCCAAGCAGCTGCTATACAGGGACTGTAGATTCAAAGAGGGGGACCTTCTAAGCATGCAGATTTTCCTCTAAAGCAGCAACTGCTCCCTAGGCATACCACAACCAAAGACCCCCCCCTTCCCCCACTCAACTCTGACTGAAGGACATGTCCCCACTGTTTACAATATAAAATCGCACCGTTACTGACACCATTCCTCCGAATCAAAGAAAAGTCTGCATCTACAGAAGGGGAGGATCTGAAACTAGTATATAAAATAAAGCACATTTTAACCCTTGTGAATTTGAATGCCAACTCCTACAGCATGTCGGTTAAAGCAACTGAAGACAAACGACTGCCTCCCTTGTTGAAACGGGACAGAAAGCGACCCGGTCCCAAACTGCCCACCAGGAGGGTGGGAGGGGTGCTCCACGCCGGTGCACGGCAACGCAGAAGCCTGTGAGACATTCCTCCACATTGCCTCTGGTGCAGGCCGCGTAGGCAGAGAGGCAGCGGGACGAGGGCCCCGCTTTTCACAGGCCCCGCAGAGGAACGCCCACCCCTGTCTGGGCCTCTTCCTCCTAAGGCCTCCACACACATGCACAGCTCCCAATACTGCAGCCCCTTAAGCCCGATCAAAACTCCCCAACAAAAGGCTTTTGATACAATCTTGACACGGAGGAGCCTCGGTGGGGGGTGGTGGGGGCAAGTTCACTTTCCCCAGGGACGTCAGTGAACGGTTTGCTTTCAAGCCTTCATTACGTTCGTTGCGTAACAAAAAACAGTGTACAGACGAAGGCAGTTTCTCACTCTGGGCATTCCATTTATTTTTAAAGGCAGATGAGCTTGGGGAAAAAATTACAAAAAGTAGAGCTCTGACAAGAGAGCTGAGCGAGGAGTCGGGTCTTACCAGCTAAAGGGTCGGTTACCAGATAATCCGTCCTGTAAACTTGCCGATCTGCGTCAGCCTGCCAGCTTTTGCCTGAAATGCAAAACTAGCCAGTTAGCACCACAACACTCGCCTTTTGTCATGCACCAGAGCCAAATATTCTCCATTCCAGTGATATCAGAAAGCACAGTGCTCAGGATTTAGGTCAAGGTAGACACTGCTATGAAACCTGAGACTGAAAGATCCTGTAATTTGCCACCATTGGAAGAGAACACTGGAAGAGAACACACACACACACACACACACAGGAATGTTCACCAGGACAAAAGTTGTAGCAACATTAACATGCAGAACATTAGAAAACACATTGAAAATAATTTGTAAACCAGCATAGTGAACATGCATGCAAAGAGTCAAGAGTCAAAAAAAGGTATCCAGTTATGCAATCTCAAGCATGTGAGAAACTACAAAAAGTGAACAAACCATGAACTACAAAGCCTATGACGCAATATGATGCAACTCCTCTACGTACACGCACGTGGAAATATCTTTCGCCAAAATGTATATGGGGGGAAAAAACACACACAAAAAACTTCAAGAACAAATCTAACATAACAAATAAAAACAAAAAAGGAAATCAAACAGGAAACCACAAGTAATTCACTATTGATTACACTTTTCACTCTCCATCCAGTTACAAAAATCCTTGATGTACTTTTCAAACCTTTCCATTTAGCTGCCAGGTGCTACAATGGGGGGTCGTGTTATGACTGGTTCACATGAATGTGTGATCAATTTGACCGCATCGAGCACTTACTCTACTCGCACATAGCGACAGTGCACTTACTCTACTCGCACATAGCGACAGTGCAGAGACCACTGGGTTGTCCCTCCGTCGCAAACAGATGGGATTTACACTGCCACCCATCAGTAGTCTGTCCTTTTTGAATATGCCGCGCAGTCCTTGGGAAACGGAGCTACCGAGCACCCTGTATTGGGTAACCCACCACCCCTTGATATTTGATCACCAGCAAGCAAGCATTTGAATGACAGGAGCACAAGATTGGAATTCCAAGACAACCACGTCTGACAAGAACTTGCGTATTGAGTGGACTGAGATACAACCACAATTGGCAACTGCATATTTGGAGTTGTGAGCATTACTACCATGATTTTCACACAACAGTGTATGTGTTGATAGATGCCCAATACAGACCTTTGACATCTTGTCTGAGTCTGACTAACAGAGCTATTGATTTAAGTGTTACCACGGCCAGCCACCAGCCCATCTAGATTACTTTTTTTTATGGGCTAGGCTAAGGGGTAAATAAAGGAGTTAACAACAACCCTGTTGCACAACAACCCAGAACAGCTGACAGGAGTCTACAATGGGACTTCTATGGAGTTTAGACATTCGTCCTAACCACTTTCCTCCATAACCATTTACCTCCACAGAACGACTGCTTACATCCTAGTTTCCATCAAAGCACCAACCACACACTTCCTTTAAGACCAAACATGGGTTGCTTTCGATTATGCCCAAAACAGTAGAAAATACAGTCAATCAACTTCTCAGAGGACTTGGTTTCAAGGAACAAGGTATCCAATGAGACCTCAGACCCCTTAACGATCATTTTTTCCTCTAAAGTGGTACGATAGATGTGGATATGTGTGCCATCTGAAAACGGAAGTCACATACGAAATGAGATTTTGAGCTTGCATGTATACACGAAGACTACGGTATGATAAAGTTCAAAGACGTAAAAATGACCCGATTCGTTTCTGCCACCTCATCACGTTTATGGCTTGAATGAAGTTCAGTGAAGGCAAGTAGTGACTAGATGGCCGCCTGCGCATCTAAACGATTTTCCTCCGGTTCAACTAATTTGTAGGGGAAACGTATACACAGACATCAATTAAATTGTATAGTAAGAACTGGTTGACTACAAACACCGCAAAAACGGTGCGAATTAGCATTTTGAATAAGACGAGTTTAAGAAAGAACGTCTGTTAACAATAAAGACCACCCATTTTAATAGGAGATGAGAAATGTTGCTCTTTTGGAAAAAACTTTCGTAAACTTTAATAAACTTTGACTTGCGCGTGCGCGGTTGTGACACGTAGCTAGCGACCTGATCAGCTCAGACGAGACTCCATTTGGAAACTTGAATGTGCAAATGCGTAAAAACAAAGCCCGAACAGCAATGATGGTTCTAAAAAATAATTATTATATGGACGTGTAGCATCATTCGAACACATTAGATATTAATTGTGTTTTGTGAGTGGAGCTGAACGGCTTCCTCTGCTCTGGCACAAAGTCCACGTAGGCAGTAGGACTGAAGGCTAAACTGTGTGGAGAAATTGACATGGAGTCGAGCCTTTGCATTTTCTCATGGCGAAGATCATTCTGTAAAAGAGCTACCCTAGCGATAAATACTGATCCCTTTCAGCGGACAATACGAGACGTAGGCTGCACTGTATGCTACACATCATAGGGTGCCCTAGAATACATTTTGGGGTAATTTGTTACTTACTTGTGTTGGTGTTCCTGTCTGCCCGGTATGGTGCAGAAGCTGGTAATGAAACTCCAATAGTGAGCAAGCGTTTCGCGAGCCTGTCATATTTATACCAGGCCCAGGCCTCCAATCGCATACAGCCACGTCAGAGCCATGGATCGCATCAAATATTTTCTTAAGGGAAAAGGTGGGACGATAAAGGGTCGCGAGAAAACACGTTTAGCTACAGTATACGTGTATCTACTTTAACGGATTGGCGGCGTTTTGCTGGGAAGTCTTTAATGTCTAATTCTTAAACAGGATGCTGTGGGCATATTTGTGAAAGTAGCTTTTCATTTAAATACCAGTAGATACACCATTTGACCATATAAAGGTAACTTTACTACTGTGCTCACTCTTTCTCAAATAATATTTTGCCAAACAAAAGAAATGCAAACCTATAATGTCTGTTATGAAATAAATATAACTGTCAACGTGACTTCGTACATTTTACATTTATAGCCCCTGTCTTATGTATGTGAGAGGTACTTCAATGTTTCAACTACTGACACTTTAACAAAAGGCATAATGTGGCTATGGTAGCTGCCTCGACTGACAGCCTAAAGACACATATTAAGTAACATTGTGAATGACAGAACAGCATTAACGTTGTCTGGAGGGGACACACAACTAGATTTTCTAGTTTTACAGTTGCTCTCTTGCAGAATTTAGAAAAGTTCAAATATTTACAATACATTTGTGGATCAAATTTCCATTTTCATAATAAGAAATAAACAGAAAAACTTCAGTGTCAATGTACATTTCTTAAAAAATAATAATAATCAGATTTTATCCAGTTTTTCTCCCAATTTGGTAGCCAATTACTCCCGCTATTCTTAGGTCAATCCCCTCTCATAGTTCGCTGCCGTAGCCCTGTGGCCGGCAGTGACAAAGGCGAAGCATCGTCTCCTCCGAGACAGCACGTGCTGCGGACTGTAACTCCGGCACCCCAGAACCACTCCTGTGCGCAGCGAACAGTGTCGGGGTGCCAATTGCCGACCCAGTGGTACTCCCAGCCAGAGGCGACTCTGGCGCGACGGGTACTCGAATCCCGGTCGCCGTGATCAATGTACATTTCTGATTGATTAATTATTTATTTATTTATGTATTTTCTCTCAGGTGAAAAAGGCAAAAATCACCATCAGTTTACAAATCAGATTCTAGTTTTGATAACATTTTGTTGTTAGATTATAGCCTATTGATAGGCCTAAATGTTTCACTAGTCATGAGCTTCACCTGCAGTTGCACATATAAATATAGCCGCAAGCAGCAATGAAGGGGACAAGCACCATTAGGTAATTTATACCACATCATGTGACCTGTCAGAAAATTTAGGTTATAAAATGGTGAACCAAAGAACAAATTAGTGAAGGTTGCATTTCGGTACATTAAATGGTCTGGGAGGTGTCTTGTTTAAAGCCAAAAGACCCATATTGAAATACACCAGAACTGGACCAAAAATTGGACAGATGCAGCTTGCCACATACTACTGTAGTGGTTCTCTTATATGCCAGAATTGGGCCAAACCATGCATCATAGCTCACCATGTCATACGGTGTAACCAAGTGGGCCAAAACCATACAAAGTAACTCACCATATCATATGCCAAAGTGAACCAAAAGCATGTCAAATATAGCTCACCATATGATATACGAAAGTGGGCCAAAACCATGCCAAATAAAGCTCACCATACTACGGGACTACGTCAGAGGGGTCAAAAGTAAGCTTTCAAAGTTTGCATTTCCAATTCTCATAGCGCCACCATGTGACCAAGTGGCGCCACATTGATGTGGCTTGTATTTATAATTCAATACAAACATTTTCAACGTTTTCGATAATGCCTGTGGATTTTATAACTATTTTTGCAAAAGAGCAGAAAAAACTACACACGAATGCTTGGCCACCTACTAGCCAAGTCAGAAATGGAGATGATTAATTAACTGCAATGATATTATTGTTAATTGGTAGCAGCATCGAAAACGTAACATATTTTAAACCTGACGCATAAATACTCGCTAGCTATATACTATGCTAATAACGCATTGACAGGTTGCATGTTATTTTTGCTTAACTGCAGCATACCTCCACGCCAAAAAAGAAAAGCTGCAACAACTTTATTGCTGCTACAAATTAATACAAAAAGGGTCCACGACATTAATGTGAAAAGGAAGAAGCAGGGTGACTTCTACCACCTTATCCGTGAAGTGGAGCTGGACTGCTAACGCTACAAGGAGCATTTTAGGATGGATGCGGATATAAATACGACTGTACAGTAGTGTATACAGTGGGATGCTTGCTGGACACTTTGTCGCGTCTGTGTCGTGTAAATAGGTACATCTGATTGGCTGATAAGACTGCCTTGAGGGAAAATCGAGACGTTTGAATTTAGAAAAAAGGCAAAAGCGGAACCGCCCATGACGCTTGTGATGACTTCCGAGTGAGGTCACATGTATAACTATTGAATTGTAAAAAAAATCGCCCGCCCGCCCGCGTTCGATAGTGTTTAGCCTTAACTGTATCAGCCATGCTTCACTCAATCACCACTAGGTGGAGGTATTTTCCCACATTTTCCGAGAACAGGAGGTGGAATATAAATGTACTTGAGGCCTTGTAGTAAGCATGCAGTGTCAGGACACTACACCAACTGACACGGTAGAGCTGTAATTTGTAAAATTATTTTAACTTAGGCATTTGTTCTTGGTATTAGTTTGTTATTTGGACAAATATATTTTAGACTTTGTAAACATGTCATTGACATAAAACCAGACTACATTCTGAGCAGCTGCTGACAAGCATCCGCGTGTTTTAAACATTCATTCGAGATGGCAACTGGCATTGTAGCAATGTGTCAAAATGGATAAAGTGTTTGGCCTTTTGTGTCTGCCATTCCGCTGTCGGCTTCAGCAGAGAGGAGGCCAATAAGCACAGGTTTTGGATGATCAAATTTGGCAAAAGACACTCCAGCAGCAACAGAGGACATTTATTGTGTTTGTCATGAGTACTTTTCTTCTATATAAAAAGTATATATCTGGGGCCATATTACAACTGGATTCAATCCAGCACCATTTCAGATTTCATATTGTTCAGGAAACTGTTGTGTATTGAATGCCCCCCAGATTTATTTGCAATTTGTTTTGCCACTGTTTCGGGCTCTCATGAAGTACCTCAAAAGTCATAAATACCTTTCAGCTGACATCTTGCCACTGCTTACAACTCCATATGGATTGTGGGCCAAACTGTGATTTATCCTTATTGGAGCCATGTAGCTCCGCTCCAGCAAGAGAGAATTTAATAAAAAGGTCTATTTCCTGAAACAAGTCTTTATGGTCAAATGCCCTTGTTTAAGGTTCAGCACTCTGAATACTGAACACAAGTGGTATTATGTGTTAAAACCCCATGCTTATCCTACATGCAAAATATATTTTATATGATTTAATTTAATCATTATTACACTGGGTGCCAATTATCCATTAAGTAGATAAGTGTGTATTGTAGACATGAAAGTGGCATGATAAAATCACAAAAGAGATGAAATGGAAGAAAATATGCCAAGCCAAGCTTACCACACCCACCACACGCAGCCAGGAAAGAAAGCAAAACGAGCACCAGAATGTGATCCAGGACAAGATTTCCAAGAATGCAACAACTCCACTCCAGAGAACAGAAAACTTAGAATTAGAATAAAGAAATGTTTATCAACAGGCCACATTTTAAGTGTTCGAAGGAGGGGGTGATAACAATTGTGGTGACACCAAACATTGCGATGTTGGGATTTAGGGAAGACAGCTTGGGTTATACAGAGATGTTGGTTGAGCTACTATGTGGGGAAATTATCTGTGGGCTATTATCTGGTGTGGTCTGACCCATAATTTCCAACATATTGCACATAGATAGAATTGCGTTCTGTATAATAGGATATGCTGTGTGCTTTAGTGGGGTTTTTGCCACACGCAATCACACGATTTACCCTAAAGGGCCATTAAGGGGTCCCCCTGGTGCTTCCCCTCAAGTTGCTCTGCAGTCAGCTCTGTTTTCTTATAGCCTTACCTGGCTATGGTTTTGAAGCCTCCCTGAGCCCAGAACAGCCAAATGCTTTGTCCGTAGGCAGGACCATAAAATGCATAGAGCTATCCCGACACTACTGCAATGATTTGCCCCTCAATCATTGAGATTTGGCCTTCACCTCTTAGACATCGGCTTCCCCTAGGCTCCATCAACATTGAGAAGCTTCACTATCACGCAGATGGACCTGATAGCCCAGGGAATGGATGCATGTGGGTTGGCAGCACTGTCAGCTGGAACATGGTGGTGGTGCTTGCCCATGCTCAGCTGGATCACCAGATATTGCTCATGTGTTTTGGTCTTCTGACTTCCCAGTCTCATGGTGTTCTCATAAGAGCATAAGAATGCATTATGACGAGAACAGGCCATTTGGCTCATCATTTACCTACAGTCTAGTCTAGAGAATATCCAGTGCTGCATAATGAGATGTGAATACAGAGTGTAGTCAATTGTAGTTAACTTGCTTTGTTGTATATGACCGCTTATTTGAGGGAGGGATGTGCTTGAAGTTGTAGCGACGTGTGGTTGTTGTTTACTTACTTAAGCTGAATGCAACTTTAAGTCGTTTTGGATAAAGGCATCTGCCAAATGACTAATGTAAATAACGATTTATGACATAATATGGCCTTAAAATGGCAAATCATCATACATCAGTAGACATTGAAAGTGTATAAGAACAATTATCAGTTTGTTTCAATTCAGAGTTTGCAATTATGGTTGGAACAAAAACCAGCAAACCAGAATGATTTTTCCTGCTTGCTCTCTTGTGTATCCTGACCAGGCAGGATATTTTCAGCATCATAAATGAGCTGTCATTGCAACTGAAGGTGCCAAACTGGCGACAGTGGCTGCATTTGTTCAGAAATATGCATAGCAAAACAATTATATTTTAATGCACATTAAAGGCGTTTTGCTTATCTTTAGGTCATCCGTATACACAAGAAAGAGCTAGGAAATAGCTAAGTAGGTATGCTTTGAGAACGTATTAGCTTGTATGATCGCTTCCCAATGGTTAAAAAGCAGTGTTATATTACACACAAACAGCATAATCATGTAATGTATTACTAACTAAATGTTATTATGTAGAAAATGTTTCAATTTTTTGGATAGCCAGAGTGGAGGGGCAAAGTTTAGAGGTAAACGCAGTGCATTGTGGGCTCCAGGGGAAGATCGCCGGTGTATTCTCTACTGCTCAGAGAGCATGAAAAGCGGGCGGTCCGTTGCTACTCCGGAATTTGTGGAATTTGCCGTTCAAATTTAGTCAGCACCGAAGATCGTGCGGGTATTCATAAGAAGTCCCACAATCGTCTATCTGTAAGGTAAGATTTGGATGGATTGTTTCATGCGCCAGTTTAACCACTGAATCTGTAAAAATATATATTGGCTAGCCTTTTGCTTTTCCGGGTGTGCACGACTCGGAGGCGCGCTCCACCACGGACCAATCTCACCTAGTTGGTTAGTTAGCTAGCTAGTAAGCTCATTCATTAGCTTAGTTAGGCTACTTATTAAATAGTTACTTTGCTAACAGCCTACACCATGTAGCTGGAAATATCAGAATTATTTATATGATAAATGAATCCAGGTTAGTACGGTTGGTAATGATACGTTACTACTACATACAGTAATAGTCTAACGACATTACAGTAACTGGAAATGACAGTGGAGCGAGCTCGCTCGGTTGCTGGGCGAATTCCGGGCCAGTTACAAGCTGGATGACGTTACCATTGGTCTAAACGGGCAGTTTCACAGCTCTTCTTATGCATTGAGTGTAACGTTAAATTATACAATTTACAATGATAGCTAGCTACATTGTAATCTGAATTGATCAGAAATACATCACTAACTTACTTACGTAACAAACTAGCTGCATTATTTTGTTCAAACCCGTGGTTTTCGTAGCTAACGCTATACAACTTAAGTTAGCTAGCTTGCCATCGGTCCATAATAACCTTAGTTAACGTTAGGTTGTTAGCTTGTTTTCAGCTAACTTGCTAATACAGGAAATGCCACGAGTTCACTTTTCCTGAAAGTATTAATCTGTGCACCTTTGTACTTTCCTATTATTGAGAATACACCAAGCTAATTTACCATTCTGCTTCATTCCAAGAGAATTTCAAAGATTGCTTGCTAGCAAGTCGATTATTAAAATGTGTTGGCTAGCTAACGTTAGCTTAATAAAAAAATGCGAAGTAACTAAGCGAATGTTATATCAGGTGGCTAGCATGTAACGTTACTGTATGACTAGTCTGTAAAACAGTTCTACCAATCTATTTTATTGAGTCACGTTATTTATATCTGACTAGTTGTAGCCATTCATATCCGATCATTCTGTTTGCTGGTGTGTAATATTTATTTAGTCTGATTTTAATTCAACCCATGTTGATGTTGCTAGCAGTAGGTGATGCAGAATTAATAGAATTTTAGAATAGAATTTAAAAGGTACTTTCTACTTCATAGTGAGACGAAAAAGGTACACGCTGTGGCGCCTAATTTTGTTGGGGAAAATTGTGTTTTTATTTGCTTACACAGTAAGGACCGCTCTGTCAAATAAACGCTCTCAACGGCTTCCTATCCGTTAGTGTTATAATTCATTTTTAAAATACAGTCTGTGGTGCACATTTGGACACAGCCCCAAACGGATGTGGTCCGAAATGGCCGTTCTCTTGCCTCTCTCCCCGCACAACTTTCCATTTATTTCCCCTCATTCTAGCCTCATCCTTCCTGTCCACAGACACCCTTCTCACTGCCAGGCGTGTGTTTTTGTCAGTCTTGTGATAGGGCTGGAGTACAAAGCTCTCTTTTTTCTCCTGAGCTCATGGATGCTGGTCCTTCCTTTGCATTTGCAACACATTGGCAGTCTCCCATGGTCTCATCAGAATAAGGCCCGTTTCTCACAATTCAACAGACTGCTGTAGAGGGGTCTAAACGTAGGCATATCTTGTGCAAAAAAAAAAAAACGGCTGCATTTTGAAAAGCACTTGGCTTAAGCACAGCCGGGGTTTACATGGCACTCTATGACTGGGGATCACACAAACGGAACAAAAAGCCTTCAGATTCTGTCAGAAGACTTGAAAGATAGTGATAGCTGGCGGTTTTGTTGCTGTTTTTCTCATAGTTGAGATGGTGGTTATGACGTTTTGCGGTGAGTGTGCTCTGAGCGCAGACTTCCTGCCTTGACAACTACAAACCGTTGAGTGAATCAGTATTGTTCCTTTTAATGTGTGCATACTGTACTGCTACGCCTGCTTTTCAGTGGGTATGATTTTCACATGTTTCTCTCTTTTCTTGCCAGGTCCTCAACATGTCTCAAGCTGACAAGCTAAAGGTAGGCCTTCAAATCTGGCCAGTGTTTCAGTTAATGACATTACATTTGCTTCTAGGTGGGCCATTGCCAATTTACAATTTAGTTATTTGGCAGACCCTTTTATCCAAAAGCGGAATATAAAAAGCATTGATAGAGGAAAGCTTGGTGTTTCCCAAAATTTGACATTCATTAGCAGAAAGCAAGTGACTGCAGTACAATGTTGCTCAAGAGAGCTTTAAGAATTTATTTTGTTTGTAAAATGACAACTATCTTGATGATGAAACTTTGAGAATGCACAAAGGGCTCTATTTCCTTTTTTCAGTATTTGACATGGTTGGGGTTTTTTTAAACACTACTAATCAACCTAGCCAGACGTGTAAATACTGTTATCTTCAAAGTATGCCATTGATGTAGAAATTATAAATCATATGTCCAAACTACACTCTTTCTTTTCTTATGGAAAAGTGCCTTTCCTATGATATACAATGTAGGGGAATGTAGGCCTTTCCAGTAGGACAACGATGGGCGTGGAAGAGTTCTGCTCCATCATTAGTGGTACCCCTCCTCTGCTTTTGTGTGCCACTTGAGCTGAAATTCCCCCAGCTGTGAATGTTGTTGCCGTTGCTATGTATACAGTCTCGGCCTTTCATGCTGGGTACAGCTGGAGTAACCTTTGAGCTGAATGCTGACGACAGTAGAAGCCAGCAATGGGCCTAATTGTTGATTGACTCGTCTGGTCTTGGACCGCGCCGTTTTCCTAAATGTTTTATGTACATTTCTGTCAGTTTGTGCTCCAGGTCATGTTCTCATTATGGCCATATATGAGGCCTTGTGGTTTCCACACTTATTTCAAGCATCCTCCCCCACTTGCCTATGTTTCAGTGGCTAAAAAAGCACTGGAATTTGAAATGGACAGAATAATGCATAGGCTTTTTGTATTGCTGTGTGTTTTGCCTCTGCTGTGCGTGTGTTGTAACCTTATTTAAATGTGAATGTGAACCATGCAAGGGTTGTACATATGACCGAGGAGTTACGTGATTGCCCCTCGTTCCATCCCACAGCAAGGTCAGTTCACCAACCCAGAGACCCCAGGGTATGTGGGCTTCGCCAATTTGCCAAACCAGGTCCATCGCAAGTCTGTGAAAAAGGGCTTTGAATTCACCCTCATGGTGGTGGGTGAGTCCTCACCGTCTCTCTCTCTCTCTCTCTCTCTCTCTCTCTCTCTCTCTCTCTCTCTCTCTCTCTCTCTCTCTCTCTCTCTCTCTCTCTCTCTCTCTCTCATTAACATGCCTTCAATGTCCATGCAGCTCTGTTCCACTAGTGGCTCAATGCCAAAATGATGCTCAGCATGATACTAGTACAGGGGTACTCAACTTCAGAGGCCAAGAGGGCCACATTTAAACCACAACAGATGCAAAGGGCCACAACTTATTATTAAGATATTTGTACAATTGTATTCACTGTATTTAATACTGCTGTTTAATATGCTGCATAGTCTTGCTAGTCTTTTTTAATGCATCCCAAAAATATTTAAAAATATTCTAAATTTCAGTAACAAAACAGTTATGTGGGTAAATAAAGTTTGTCTTGCTATTCTTTTTTAATGCATCGCAAAGCATCATTGAATGTGGAAAAAATATTCTCAATTTGAGTAAAGAAAACCCAGTTAGCCTATGTGGGTAAATAAACTTTGCAAGCCATGGTGGAAAATAACTTACTTATTCCTAGTGAGAAATCTGAGTCTGCATTCTTTTCACAAGTAGGCTACTTTCAGATCTGGTTGTTGCTCAGTTGTAGCTGCTTTTAACAACGCTGCGGAACATGGATTTCTGGGCTTGAAACCCACCTAGAAACATTTGTATTTTGTGTTTCCTGAGATCGTTGCCAGGTGGATAGACATCTTGGAACTTGGGGTGAAGCTGTTCGTGGTGGCATTGTAGATTAGCTCGCTTTGACACCGCAATTGTTTTTTGACAGATGAGACACATTGGTTTCCCATGTATCTCTGCAAAAGCAAATTCCATTTCCCACGCAGGCTTGAAAACCCTGTTTTCATCATCCACTTTTCTTTTCTTTGTCGTCATCATCGATTAAGGTGCAAAATATTTAGCCAGTTTGAGTCGACAGATGAGCTCTCGTGATAAATAGGCTATCGTTAACTTTCCCGTTGTCAGTTAGAATGGTATTGGATGAGGCACAACATTTAAAGGCGCACTGCCTAATTTTCACACGACTTTTGGGGGCTAATTATAATGATTATACATTCATAACCAGGCATGTTGGGGGCCACAAAATAAAGGTTCACGGGCCGCCTGTTGAGTAAGCCTGTACTAGTACATAAAAGTGATACATCCACTGGTGATTTTCACTTATGCACTGTGGTTATACCTTCCATGCGACGTGCTTGCTCGCGGCAAGCACAGGAGAGCACGCTTGGTGTCACCAGAAGAGGAATGCAGACGCTAACCTCCTCTCCCATGGGCCTTCCAAAAAAGCATGCTTAAATCTCTGACCAAGAACAGACCAGGTGTAAATGAATAAACATTGTCCAACTTCTCTCCCCACCTGAAACAAACCAACATACGTGGAGTTGACCATGTTCTTAAAGAGTTGTGGAAGAGCCAGATAGCCTTGTAGCACATTCTGAGCTTTGTGTGTGTGTTTGGTCACAGCTGGGTTATTTCTGTGAGTCCAGCTGCAGGCAGTTGTAAAATGGGCTCCTCTCTCAGGAGGAGCTGTGTGACAGTGAAGGGTGGTGTTGGGGGGTGGGGGTACTACAGTTATCCCTCTGGCCTTAACTCAGTCACTGTGGAATGCAACAGCCTGCCTCAGTAACTATCTTTACACTGCTTTCATCTGGAAGGTTTTTTTTTTTTTCCCTTCTCTTCTCTTTCTTTCCCCCTCTGCTCCCTTTAGTGTCGTGAAGAAAGCATGTTTTTGGATTGAACAGTGCCAAGTTCTCAAGAACGTAACATAGAAACTAAAATATAATTTAAATTGTAGATATGTTTAGCCCAGCTTATGACATTAAAGTCAGTGTTAAGCTTCACTTGTGCTGTGTTTTTCACCAAATCATCAGTTCTGTGAAACTGTGCTTGCATGGGCTCACCTCCTAATCATAGTCAAATAGCACACAGATTGCATGTTACCAAACTGTGGCGTTTGTTTCGGTGAGGGCAGTGCACAGAAGGGCCTCCATTGGATATTTTTGAACCCGGTGTCCTGTTGATCTCTTCCCAGGTGAGTCTGGCTTGGGGAAGTCCACCCTGATCAACAGTCTGTTCCTCACAGACCTCTACCCTGAAAGAATCATCCCAGGAGCAGCTGGTAAGGCCTGCACAGCACTGCACTTCCCTTGTGCCAAACAACTTCACTTTCCCACACTCATCAGCCATCGAAAAGGTCACGACAACTGGCTTCTTCCTCTTTGCCTGAGAGTCTGTCATGTTTGCTTTCTGGCTTTTCTGTTGTCATGTTCTTTAATTAGGCCCACTGCTTGAGAAGAATGCAGGTAGTTGAGCGTAGATGTAAGAAGTCAAGTGAACGCTTGACTTTTGCAAAACTATGTCCGCCTACCAGTGTTGATAGTAAAATAGTTGAACCTGAACTACTGGATGCATTTGCCTGTAAGGAGAGGATGTGAAAAATGTAACACGCATTCCCCTAATGGCTCAGTCAGAAGCAGGAACTGGTTTTTCATTTTATTGTTGGCACATTGACAACACATTGAATGTGAGGGAAATGTAATGTAGATATTGTCACATGCAGGCTTTGTTTTCATGAAGGGTGGGTGGTACAACACAATGACATCCAGGCAATATGTTGTGTCCGGCATTTATCAATGCATGGTTCATTGATGGGGTGTGTTCTTGGTACAGACAGCTAAGCACTTTCCCAGGGTTTAACTTTGATCTTTTTTCAGAAAACATGTTTGATTTCACATTGCAATTATAAATGCGTGTTGAAGGGGCGGTGGATGGCGTAGCGGTCTAACGCGCCACACTTTGGTGTGGTGTGCGCTGCTTGTCAGGGACGCGGTTCGAAACCCGTTCGGAGGTGGCATTTGGCTGTCCGCCTTCGGGGGAGGGGGGAGGGTGAGCCGGCACGAGTCTGTCGAGGAGAAGGTAATCCGTGGAAGAATTTCCATCTCGGAAGAGGTGGGAACTATCGGCCCGGAATGTGTGTCTCGCTCCCGGAGGACGGGCGGCGGACTCGTGGGGGTGGGGAATTGAAATAAATAGAGGGTATAATTGGTAACCAAATTGGGAGAAAAATGGGGAAAAAATTTGAAATAAATGCATGTTGAAACAGTGATTCCTAAACTCTAGGTCATGATGTGAGACATGAAAACAATAACAATAAGTCACTGTATCTAATATGCTTTCCATTGACATTAATACCAGTCAAATTAAACACTGCACCTATTACATGCACTGCACTAGTTAGTCTATATGCAGTTGTTTTGACGTAATGCTAAACATTTAATTTGATATTTGTAACATTTTGTATTTGAACATTTGACAGGCTACGTTTTTAATACGGGGCAGGTTACAGAAAATGTATGGCTAATTAAGTGGGTCGTGGGCCCCGAAAGGTGGGGGGGCGGGGTAGAGAAAAGCATCCCAAGAGAAAAAGGCTGAGATCTCGTCCTTGTCGTTCCCTGCGTCCCCTGCAGAGAAGATCGAGCGCACGGTGCAGATCGAGGCCTCCACCGTGGAGATCGAGGAACGAGGCGTGAAGCTGAGGCTGACCGTGGTGGACACGCCCGGGTACGGCGACGCCATCAACAGCCAAGACTGGTACGCTCTGACCGGCGGTATCAACCCCGGACACCCGCCTGCATAACGCACACCTTTCGCCACCGAACGGGATCCGTGGGCCTCTGGACTAATGTGTCAAAAGAGCTAGTGCTCAACTGCCAGGGCGACCGTATGTAAGAGGAATCCTTCCTCCTCAACTCCTAAGAGCATGGTGGCTCAGTAGGTAGAGCATGGCGTTGGCAAAGCTTAGGTTGTGGGTTCGATTCCCACTGGGACCACATGTACTGAAAAATGTCTGCGTTCACTACTGTAAGTTGCTTTGGATAAAAGGGTCTGATTAAATGGCATATGTTATGTTATATGTTATGTTAATCCTTACCCAGGAAGGCTAACCTGGATAATTAGGAGCATACAGAGATTTTCAGATACAAGCACATAAACAGAAGAAGAACAGACTGACATTTCAGTGCTTAAGACGCCTTCCACAGAGTCAAAGACCTTGGGGGGGGGGTTAATAATATAGTTAATATCACCCAATCTTTCCAAATATAAAAATTGTTTAATGAGGTAAACAGGAGGTAGTCAAGTAAAAAGAGGTCACTGAAAGCCATAGACCAAACGCACTGTGGAGAGGCCTACACCTATCACACCACTCCACTTGAATGGCTAAGGATTTGATCGCTTGAAAAGCGCGCTAAGCTGACAGCAAAATGAGAGACATCTTGAATTGCAGCCTGTAATCACTGAAGCGGTGAGATTAGCAGATAATAAAGGTTATGTGTCATAGTGGCCAGAGGCGTTTGCTCTGCGGAAGGATGAAAGTGTAATGCGATGGTTTTTTTTTAGATGAACAGAACATGGGACACAATAGTTGCGTAACCGGTTGGGCTATTATTAGTCTTAGTTATTAGTATTATTCCTGGCAGAAGCGTCTGGATAACGTCTGTGCGATCTGATTGGTGCCCGCAGATTTGTGATGGTGGATTTGTTTGGCTTAGACTATTTATCATTTCCCCCACACACACACACACACACACACACACACTCTCTTTCTTTCTCTCTTTCTCTCTCTCTTTCTCTCTCTCTCTCTCTCTCTCTCTCGCACTCTCTCTCTCTCTCTCACACACTCTCACACACACTCTCACACACACATACACACACTCTCTCTCTCTCTCTCTCTCTCTCTCTCTCTCTCTCTCTCTCTCTCTAATGTGGGATTCATCAGAAGTAGTGTCCGACCATTGGTTTATTCATAAAGCACATCCCCAGAAGCTGGGCAGGGTTATACCACATTGGAGTGAGAAGTTTGTCAGGCTCACAGCTGACAAGTGAGGCTAGGTTTTTATATATGCCTATATCTTAATTTGTATTGTTTCCCAGATTAGAATTGAGGGTTTGATTTGAATAAATTGTGAGATGCACATTCAATCACTGAATCCTCTGTGAGCAGGTGTGGAGGCGGGTGAAGGCTTTATCAGTGCATGAGAGGAGGTTGGTAGATCAGTGGTGAGGCATTTACAGTAACCTAGATTTTGCAATTGTGTGTGTCAGTGTAGCCAGCGTTTATTGTCATGTTCACATTACCTCCAGGCCTACCTTGGCTCGGGTCAGGACCTGCGCCCGTCGGCTCAACCTCCTGCAGCATGCGCTACACAACATGCCCATACGTGGGCCAATCAAACCTAGGCGTTGTGTTTACTTTAGTGGTTGCTTAGCATGCAGTCTGGGAGAAATGCCAGTCACTAAACTATTCATGTATTGATGTAGCTAATTGCTTTACATCAAACCGTTTATTCTTTCCGTAATTGGCTTATCTAATCCGCTCGTCGGAAATGCATTGTTTGAGCTACTCCACAAAGACCAAACACCCGTCGGAAGCTTACAAAAAAATGATAGAGATGAGCAGTAGCATAATCGTTTCGACGTTTCAGTCTCCGCGTTGGACTAAATGGGAATGCCCAAGAGAGGGGTAGAAAAGTATTCAAGTATTGCATTTTACTGCTGGCATGTCACAGCAGCTGCTCTCTCGATTCTCCAAGAAAAACACAGCGCTGTCCTTTTGAAAGGGGCCCGGGGGGCGACAGGGTACACGTTCTGTCTATCCTGAGCGTGCCCTGTGAGAACCAGGCCGTGGAGCCTATGACCCCAGCCAGAGGCACTTTCCTCCCATTTCCTGTTCAGTGTGGGAGAGTGCTGAATGAACAGCAGGAAGAAGCTGACCTTCTCTAGCCTCGGCCTCCCCTCCCCCCCCTCCCTTGGCCCCGAGCGCCTCTCGACAGACGAGTGGGAAGTGTAGACCAATGCGCTACACAATGGCGGAAATGGGAAATTCGTTCACGCCGTGTCGGACAATGGCGTCACGCACGATGCTACAGTGTGACATTGAAGAATTTGCCAGGGTTCGGTTACAGTATGCTCAATGTGCAACGCGCGTGTGGTGATACCTGGCTGGGATCAGCCACGTTGTGTAAATAAACCAAAAGTAAATGCTTGTGCTCTCTGATTGCTCTGTTACCCAGTTTTCAAACACCTACTCCTAGCGGAAGAGCAGAAAGGGGAACTCACTACCATATTTGGGCGCAGTGTGAACCGGGGCTGAAGTGAAGCTGAAGTGGTTCTCTGTAGCTCAGTTGGTAGAGCATAGCGTTAGCAACGCTTAGGCTGTGGGTTCAATCCCCACTGGGGCCACATATACTGAAAAATGTATGCATTCACTACTGTAAGTCGCTTTTGGATAAAAGCGTCTGATAAATGGCATATATTATATTATATTAAGCGTGCAGGAAACGGCTGAAATTGAGCTGTAAACGGGGGCCCGCCCGGTTGTTCTGCCTCTACAGCGTCCTCCTCCCCTCCCCTCCCATCTCTGCTTCCCCTCCGGGGGTTGTGCTACACGTCACATAGCTGTGCGCCTGTCTCATGCTTATTGGACGTTGCTATCCTGAGGGCGTGCTTGCGTCAGGGATTTGACCGTTTCACTGTGCCCCCCACCCCCCAGCTTCAGCACCATCATCGCCTACATCGACGACCAGTTTGAGCGCTACCTCCACGACGAGAGCGGGCTGAACCGCCGGCACATCGTGGACAACCGCGTTCACTGCTGCTTCTACTTCATCTCCCCGCTGGGCCACGGGTGAGCAGCGCGCCGGCGCCCCCTCGTGGCGGTCCGAATCGCCTCTTCAAAAGCAGCTTGTCAGATCCTAGGCCCATCCGTGTTAGAGCCTACAACCCATTTCATGAATGAATACTATTTCTGTGACTTACCTGTTATTAAAATGTAGCTTGTCGTATGTGCAGGTTTGGGACAATTTTTAACAAATAAACATGTCAAATCAACTCCATTGTCAGTACTGCAGTGTATGTAACAAATGCAGTGTTTATTTTGGCTGCCGTGAATGTCTTTAGAAGGTGTATTATACACAATTAGTTATTTTATACATTCGTCAGATAGCGACGATAACTACTGGGGATCTCGCTTCCGTATACATTTGAATGGAAGCCTCCGCTTTCTGAAGCTGTAAAGGGTGCACCTCTCCCTGTCGTCCGTTTTTTGTTAACTTAGGGACCTAGCTGTTTAGTATTGCACTCACGTTTTCCGCACTGATTGTTTTATTGCTGCCTTTGAATTGTGGCTACAGATCTACCTACAGGGTCCTAGTCTAACTATGTGGTTGCTCCCAGCACCTGGAACTGTACTTCCCGCTAGGGTGGCTTTCAGCTAAACTGTTCTTGACTACGGTTAACACTTTGTTGTACGTCACTCTGGATAAGAGCATCTGCCAAATGCCTGTAATGTAATGTAATGTACATACACACATGGGTGATGTGCTGCCTTCTCCTATGTACACAGAGCAGGATTGCCACTTACAGATAACATGAAAAATGTGGGGGGGGGGGAGACAAGTTGAACAATGTCAGCTGTGTTTTTTACATCCTTTTTACCGATTAGCCCCCTCGCCATGTCCCCACGCTCACCCTGCGATCTGTGCCCCGCAGCCTGAAGCCCTTGGACGTCCAGTTCATGAAGGCGATCCACAACAAAGTGAACGTGGTGCCCGTCATCGCCAAGGCCGACACGCTGACGCTGCGGGAGCGCGAGAGGCTGAAGCGCAGGGTACGGCAGACGCTCTTCCTCCCCCTGCCGCCCCGCCGCGCCCACAGAGCCACGCTGCAGCCGTCCCTCTCCTCTCCCTCTCCGCCGCCCCGCCGCGCTCACGCGACGCACCGCGTCCGATCGAAGCGAATCGCGCGCGGAGCTTCTGACTTTTGCAAACAGACCGGAGGCGGGAGTTGAATGTGTTTTGATTGGGTTCACGTTTCCTGACAGAAAAGGGAAACACTGCAATATATTGTAAATATGTGTTTTGTTTTTTTCCCCCCTGTAGGTTTTGGATGAGATCGATGAACACGGCATCAAAATATACCATCTTCCTGATGCAGAGTCTGACGAGGATGAGGACTTCAAGGAGCAGACCCGGATTCTAAAGGTCCCCACCGCATTACATCACTTACAACGTTTGCTAAGCCTATGACATTGCGCTATGCAGTTTACACATCGTGAGTGTATACGGTGATTGAACAATGTCGTTGATGTGCACACTGAGTAAATCTGGGCGGTGGAGCAGGGAGAAAACCCTAGATTGGGGGCAGCAAACCCTGGTCGTGGAGAGCCACGGGGTCTGCTGGTTTTTGTTTTCACATTAACATCGGCACCCGATTTAGACCAAAGGAAGTAGGTGAGGTGACATGAATGTGTAATCACCTGCTTCAGTTGATCAAGTAGCAGCCAAATCCAGGCCACCTTGGATAGATACTGATACACCTTGGGGGATTTGATTGAGGTTTTTAAATTCCTAAAAGGGATTAACAAAGTAAAATACCAAAGATTTTTAAAGATAAGTGGGGTCAGCAGAACAAGAGGCCACAGGTGGGAAATTAGTTAAAGGCAAATTCCGCACAGATATTAGGAAGTTTTTCTTTACACAGAGAGTTGTCAATGCCTTGGACAGCTTGCCAGGTCGGGTAGTAGAGGCAGAAACACTTGGGCTATTCAAGTCCAGGCTAGATGTAGTACTAGATACTCTTTAGATTAGGACATGATGAGCCTAGATGGGCCTAACGGCCCGTTCTCATCATTATGTATTCTTATGTTCTTATGTTCTTAAATGAATGGGTGACTCCTTCATCAGGCACATCCAAGCAACCCACCTACCTCAGGGGCACAGCAGCACTGCCCCACGTAGGATTTGAACTCGCAGCTCCAGTTCTCCGACAGCAGTGGTGCACTGTGAGTTGGGCAGGGTCATCAGAGTCATGTTGGGTAGAGCTTACTACGGTATACTTTATTCATCGCCATAGCGGAAATTCATATTGTCATTTGCCGCAGACAAACGGGCACACAGACATATAGATAGGACACAGGACCGCTGCAGACAGTGGACATTAATGCCATGGTCTCCAGATACAAAGTGCTTAGTGCACAACAGCGGTTCCAATCCAGGCACCAACCAAGCTTTGCCCGGTGCAGCACTTCACCATGAGCATGACCATGTGACCCTGTCTCTCTCTCTCCCCCAGGCCAGCATCCCGTTTGCGGTGGTGGGCTCCAACCAGCAGATTGAGGCCAAGGGGAAGAAGGTGCGGGGCCGCCTGTACCCCTGGGGGGTGGTGGAGGTGGAGAACCCGGAGCACAACGACTTCCTCAAGCTGCGCACCATGCTGATGTGAGAGCCGCCCGGCCGAGCCCGCCGCCGCCACCTACAGGGGCCACCCTATTGTAGCACTCTGTGTTCTTGTGTCATGTGTTGGTTTAAGATTAGCGCAGCCCAGTTTGTTAATGCAGAGTTTAGTACAGTTCAACCCCTTCATTTAACCAGTTTGGTCTTCCCTGCTGGTTCTGAGCGGAGATGGAAACATTTAGTCCATCCGTATCATCCACCCTTGGGCCCTGGGCCCTGGTACTGGGGTGTGGGTTTGAATCTTCGATTGGGCCCTATGATTTTGGATGGGGCGGGGAAAGGGCTATGGGAAACCCATGTAACCTAACATAGACACATTTATCAGAGTGAATCACATTTATCTCGCTCCGTAATGCATAACTTCTATTCAGTTTTAACATCTATAAAACTATTCGTAATGACAGAGAAAAAGACCAACAGCTGTGGCTATATCTGCGCAAGCAAATACACGGCCTTGTTATTTTGCACGTCCCACGGGACGTTATGCTTTCCCCGATGGTTGAAGCGTGACTGTCCATCTCTCCCCCCCAGCACCCACATGCAGGACCTACAGGAAGTGACCCAGGACCTGCACTACGAGAACTTCCGCTCCGAGCGCCTCAAACGGGGCGGCAGGTTGTCCTCACATGGTTACGCTCTGCCTCTGTCTCCTGCGTACGTACCTGTCTGTCTGTCTGCCTGCTTGTCTTTACTGCACCCCCCCCTTACCTCCCCGGGACTCAGCGCTGACCCATACCACACGGCATGTACAGAGTGCCTTTCCAATGCAGTGTGGAGAATCAAAGCGGCATTGAAATACAGCGCAGGTGCAAAAGTCCCTTCATATACAGTACAGCTGTACAAAATGTCCTTCTGATACCAAAGAGAGCATCCTAATGCCTTTTCAATGAAGTACATTATAGGCATTTAGCAGACGCTCTTATCTTATACATTTCTTTTACAATCCATTTATACAGCTGGATATTTTACTGAAGCAATTCAGGCTAAGTACCTTTCAAATACAACGGCAGTGTCCCACCTGGGGATTGAACCTAAACAAATAAGCCCAGAACATGGGCCTGCCTAAAGATCAAACGGCCATTCAAATGCCGTACGGGTCCTAAACAAACACAGCATGGGTAAACAAAACGGCATTCAAATACGGCACAGATTGAAAAAGCCTTCTAGTACGGTACAGAATCAAAGCCCATCTGTGGATCCGGTACTCTTTTCAGATGCTGGACGCTGGGTCCAAAACACGCTTGTTGTACAGCGCAGTCTGAAATAACTTCCAATACAGAGCCTGCGTGCATACAGGTCCAGTCAAACTTCTGGGAAAATGTCTGCTTTGTGCCGTTTTGGAAGACAAGTTTACTTTTTCGAGTGCTAAAGTGCATTTTTGATGTGGCCGGTGGTCAACTGTTTTGTTGTCAGTGAAGGACGGAGGCCCACTGAAGCTGGAGCCGGTTCAGTCATAGCGGCCAGCGCACGGTCAAACCTTCAGCCGCACACAGCGTCTCTACAGGCCGGCTTTGTGCGGGTGTATTAGGACACGCCGTGTGGAGCTCTGTGTGTAGAGGTTAAAGGAAAAGGTGAAACACGCCACAGAGGAGATTTGGGCTGGGTTCCACCCCGTTTTGTCACACCTGCGAAACGGCCCGATGCAGTCGGCAGCAACAAAGCCGTCTCTCTTCGGCAGCTGATAAGATACGCGCGACTTCCTGCCGCGGCTCTTGGAAGTCCCGTGATAGACCGTGAGAAAGGCCAGGTGGTCTCTCAGTCTAGACGCCCAGACTGTAATTGAGAGCGCCGTCCCACGACATCAGCGTTCTTCCGGATGCGGTCATTTCTGGGGACCCCCAGGAGCGATGACCATTAACTCTTAAGAATAAACGTAAAAATATTTCGCTGCCGTCCACCCCAGTGAACGTTTTATCCTTGTACCCTCAAAACAGGACGCTTGCTGTGGTTACGGACAGTGAAATGCCCAGCAGCGATTGGTCAGACATGGTTCTTGATCTGATCGAAGTCGATCTTTAACGTGTCCTTGTCGTCGTAGTGCAGAAACGCTTCACTCAGATCGGTACGGTTTGTATAATCTGATGGTTATCGTTGCAGTTCTTATTCCGTGGGGAATGTGATAGTTTTAGGGACTAGACTCAGAGTCCCGTCTTGGAAGCTCTTCTCCGAAGGCTTCAGGCACAGCGGTCCTGGCTTGTTTCTCATTTACAAATACGTAATTGTCATAGAAGAAGAAAAAAACATTGGACTCGTACATTCCTGGCTACGTTGCGTTTCCCCCGGTACGTCCAAGCCCTGGGGCGGCGCTTGTGTGAGCAGCCTTGTCTGTTTTTAATCCCTTGTGTATGGCATGTGATATAAATCATCAGGTCTGTGCCAGCCCGGCGGGGGGCCTTCTCGCTGCCGTTGCTCTCGGGCACTGATTGGGCGGGGGACCCCTCTAACGGTGGAGCGCTGGCCTGTAATTGGCCGAGAGCCCAGGAGGGGGGGGGAGGTACCGCTTGTAGCTCCGTCTTGGCTCCGCCCCTCAGCACTGCCACCACACTGCTGATGCTGCTTCTTCTACACCTCTCTGCACCTCCCTCCTCTTCCTCACTTCACGCTCACTCACTCACTCCTCCACTCCTCCTCCCTACTTATATATGTAATTTTCCCGTCCTCTTTGGACACCAGCACAACACAAATACCACACAGGGAAAGTGCTAGAACGATCGTAGATCCTTAGATTCTCTAGATTGCAGAGCTGCTGTTTGCAGTGTGAAGAGTTACAGGTGAACGCATTGTCATTATTAAGATTTTTTCTTTTAAAACTACTTATTTAAAAAAAAAAAAAATTGTATACACTTCATGGATTGATTTTAAAGATGAAAATGAATCTCTTGTTTCATTAAGTTGCGCTGTATCGTTTTTTCTCTGTTAATGGTGTGCAGTGTTGACCGCACAACCTCTGACCGTTAATAATGCGGTTAATGACCTCAGTGGGCCTGCTCACCCACACTTACCTCGCGTCACAATCAAATTTGGCTTAAAATGCAACAGTTGGCTAGATGTACTCTTCCTATGCAGTATGTTAGTTGCCAACTAACATTTAATATGCGCCTAGAGCTATACCCTCAATGTGAAAGGGGGGAAGGCGGGTTCGATAATCTTTTAGACTGCATTATTTCGACGATCTGAAGGGAAAACAGGATCTGATGAGGTATTCCCAGTGTGAAAAGGGTAACTGTCGCTCTGCCCGTTTCCAGGAAGGGCCCGGAACCGGAGGAGAAGGACAAGGACATGATCCTCCTGGAGAAGGAGGCAGAGGTAGGATCACCAGCGCCCCGTTCCCCCTCGGGCCTGATCATTACTCGGCACCGCGCGGATAAGTGCACGATGTTGTAGAACACGGCCGTATCCAGGAAGGGCCAGGTTTAGTTCTACCACAGCCCGCACCAGGGCTGCTTTCAAGATGAGAAAAAACGTTACGGACCGCTTTATACACCAAAACAGTGCCGTGCCAAGCGTCCTGTCGCAGAACGCTGTTACCAGTTCAGCTCGTTGTGTACAGTGTTACATCGATTCTCAAATGCGTCACTCGCTGCTTCTGGTTACGTCATACCTTGAGCACGCCCACCAAACTGGAGCAATCGCATCAAGACTGTTGCAGAACATTGCAAACGGTTTAGAGTGAACAGTTCAAGGCAACGTTCAGTTGCATGCAAGCACTTGTGTTGGCCCTATATTTATACTACACTGGAGTGTTTTTGGGGGGTTTTTTGTTGTTGTTTTTTTCAACAGTGTATATAGACATGTGTTGCCCCCACATTCTCAGCTCAGTCCAGCCAATCACTACATTAGGGATGGAGCATGTCCAATGAGATTCTGGTTTTGGGGAGTGTGGGAGGGGTCTCGCGTGACTCTCCACTCTCTCTCCCCTCAGCTGCGACGCATGCAGGAGATGATCGCCAAGATGCAGGCGCAGATGCAGAAGCAGGGAGACGGAGAGGGGGACAGCCAGCAAATGTGAAGAGAACAGTAAGTGTACACAGCGCGGCCACTCTGTCAGACCTCCATGTGGCGAGCGTGGGAGGTCTATACCCCACTCTGAGATGGGATCAGGTAAGTAGTGATCGGAGAACGAGACATCGTGACACCAAAAATGGGTCGCGCTACAATTAGCTGTCGATCATTTTAAGAAGCATTACTGTAAATACTGTGTGAAACTCCCACCTATCGCTTTGCACTCTGCATACTGCGTCATATGCATCTATCGCTAAAAACAAATGTGCATATCCTGTTTGGAATTGGCAGTATGGATCACATTTTCACATTTCTGGAATCATTTATCATTCCACCTCTATTTTATCGATTGAACTTGGAAGAGTTTAGTTTGGTGTACCAAGGGAACATGAAGGTTTGACCTACCTAGAAGGGCCTGTTCACACTTCAGTAAAAGACTGCCTGCCTGCCCATTTCGAATGGGCTTCATCCTCAACTGGAACAAGCTGATACTGTCCAGCTTTTGTGAGCTGGCTTTTGTACTACCTCTGAAGCTGGCTGGGTTGTGTGTCTCTGTGTCTGTGTCTGTCCCAGGTCTCGGACTGCCACGATGGCCCAGCAAGGGAGAATGAGGAGCGCAGGGAGAGACCGGTCCTCACCCGTAACCAGAGCTGCTTGCCACCATTTTTGTTCCACTCCTTTTTTGTGACTTGTCTTTTATAAGCAATATTGTCTCACATTGTTTTTATATTCTCACACACACATGTCATCTTCACTATGTTAACTTGTAGTATTACATTGTTCTATGCCAGTTATCGATATGAAGAGCGCCCCCGGAGAGAGGTGCACGTTGTGTTACCAAGAGCAAATGTTTTGTTTTCATTTTTTCATTTTTTCATTTCATATTTTGTTATGAAAGCCAAACGCTGCTGCCATTTTACAGAGCATACTGTCCGGCCATGTGCTGCCAATTCTGCCGGCCCCAATGTCTTGACAGGCATTTATCTTGCATTGGGGCTCCTGGCAATTTGGATTTAAAAACCAGTTTGCTTTCGCTTGCTGCTGGACGCAGGAAAGTCCAGTGAAAGTCATCAGCTGCGCTCTCGGAAGGATATGGGACCCAAGTCAGACAGCTAAACGGGTCAATCTATTGAATGGTTGGTACAAATATGTACTTGAACAAGTACGTCCTGGTGCACCCATATTCTTCATACCCATATAGTGTAAAACAAAGACTTGAGGTTTCCATCATTAACAGATTATCACCAGAAGTCGGTAGTACCAGGCTGAAATTATGTTTCCAATGGCTGGTTTACCTTAAAAGTAGGGTGTGTCTTTTGACTATGCAACATCGAAGCAGTTTTCTAACAACTAAGGGCTGTTTATGTGTTTTAATACGTGTGAACACAACACATTCCTAGAAAAACAGGTATGCATTTTTAAATTATTCTTTTTTTCCTTGTTACATTTTAGTTACAGGACATGTATGAAGGATTCGTCATGTCACTTTCTAGACCACGCAATGCTGCCAAGCTTGGTGCTCAACGGTTTGTCGAAATGGCTGATATTTACACTGTGACTTGTGTCCGTGACCCTTGATCGATGAAGGAGATCTAGCCCCACGTCTCTTAGAGAGATATGCTTGTTTTTTGATGTCCGTGCCACCCGGGAAACCTCGGTCCTCCACACAGCTGTGAGGTTGTTTCGTTTTGGCAAGGGGGTGCCTTAGACCAGGACGTGGAGCCTCCTAGCCCGTTACCACATCTCCCCAGTCACACCCCCGCCTCTGTCGAATAGGTTAACATTCTGTCTCAGTATCCGTAGCTTTCAGTGGCAAAAGAATAAAAAAATAAATCCTTGTTGAATACTTGTCTTGTAATAAAGTTTCTATTAAACCCATGTTCACTTGGTTTTGGTTGTGTTGCAGTCAAGAGGCCATCTTTAAGCGCAATGGCATTGGGGTACTGAATTGGATTTTACTTAGAAGAATATTCTCTTGGAGTGATATGACCATGTATTTGTCTGGTAATATATTGACATTCCTTGACACAAGCCAATGGTTATTAAAATTGTTACTAGAAGGATATATGATATGATGAAACGGTGAAAAACATTTGCTGCAGTTGAAAATGTAACACTCCAAAGTATATAGAATCATATTTTCATGTTTTTTTGTTTACTATCCACTACTGTCAGTGGGGTTTTTTCCACCTTAAAACCAATACAAAATTAAATGTCTTTGGGTGCTAATCCACAAGATAGTTTATCCTGAAAAAGTTGGACACACTAAAATAATACTCAGGTGGCTTTTGTTTGACTCTTGAGATATTAATTTGGTATAATAAGAGCCAGATGGCTCGATGCTTCAGTTATGCCTTTTCAAAAGCTTTCATTAGCTTAGATCATAAAAATATTTTCTATGGCTCTTGGAAAAGAGGCACAGCCAAAATGTCAAGCCGTTTGTGATGTCTGGCGCTAATAATGTAAATTGAACATGTGAAGAAGATTCTAATAAGAGCTGTTTGAAGATGATTTCAGAGTGCCTGTTTCCATTTCATTAAATTAAATTGGACCTGGCTTGGGTGGAACATTCAGACACAAGCCACTATCTGACAAAGTTGAGAATGCAATTTTTTTTTTATGATTTGTTTCCCTCGTCTTTGCCTTGACTCCATTTTACAGCTATTCACAGAATTTAAACTGCGTTCACATCTCCTGCACAAATGTATCTTTGCACTTGGCATATTGTAATTTTGCACATCGAGGTCACGCAAAGTCTAGTCTCACTTCAGGTGTCTTATGATAGACAGTGCCCCCTCACACTCACAATTGATGCAATTCAAAGATCAAAATCTCCAACACAACTATTGGTACATGTCACCTTTGCAATCCTAAGCAGTCTATTGAGAGTCCTCTTTCTACCTGTAATCGTCCCATTAATTGCAGGGAAACTCGTACATTGGGAACAGAATCCCTGTGCTGCTAGTGAGCGTATGCCAAGCCCTGAGGTGAGTTTGTAGCCTTGGGGGATCATCTATGGCAGGATATTGGCCTCTGCCTTGCTCTCGGCACAGTGGTGCAATATGACCTTACTGTGCTCTGTTAACAGTGTAGCAATGTTGTGGACTACTTTATAGCTAGAGAGCTATATTCATTTATTTAGCTCTTGCGATTTCCCCTGACACGGCTCTGTGTCTACCAAAGCAGTATGTTGTAAATATGTACACAGATTTTTTAAATGATTGACCTGCTAAATTGATTCCCTGTTGTAGTGTTGTGTATTTGGGTCTTCTTGCACTCGTGGGTGGGAACATTTGCATTTGCCTGAACTGAATCCGTGATGGTTGCACTCAGAAATCTGCCCAACATGCCTTCCAAACCCCAGGTATTCCTGTTCACCAGCTCACATTCACAAGGCTGTGCTCACAGACGGTCAGATGGTTTTTCCTTTGGAATCGGCTCTGTCAAATTCAGTCTGGCTAGTTGAGACAGGTGGAAGTATTGAGTTCTTGGACAGTATGGGAAGAACATTTACTTGGTTTATTAGTAGGCTATATCTCTGTAGCTGACATGTTTTCTGTTGTTAATTGTGATTTATGTTTTATATGTGCGTTTTTGGAATACAATATAAATAAGTCCTGCATCGACACAACAAAAATTAATCAAAGTCAAGTTGACCGAAACGTCACTCGTTTTTGTGAATAAAAGCATTTGGAGACAGGTTGTTGTGTCGATTACATTTTATTCTCGTCTTTGCTTGTACAAATCAATTTTTCCTTCTGCGGTAGATTTAATTCTAAACCGCAGAATTCAAGCAACGTTATGCGACCTAACCCCAGTTTTATAGTTGTTGCATATTCTGGCCACTAGAGGGCAGTGGGAGCCAAGTTTATTGTCGCAGCAGATTAAGGAACATGAGTTGTGTCTCAGTGAGTCTCTGCCTCAGTTACCGCTTTGCTCGTCCCAGGCTGCCTCCAGGTACAGTGCTCTCTGATGCCTGCTCTGCTAAGAAGCCTGATCCTGGAGCTGGGAGAGTATTCAGCAATCGTATCCAAAGGACATCTGAGGGTAGCTTTACCAGTCCAGAAGACATACAGAACAGCAGTGTTAATTTAATCCCAACATATTTTGCAGTAATCAAAATACAATGACCAGGGCAGGGGCCAGTAAAATCAGGCATCATTAACCAGAGTAGCCCTGATTTTCAACCAACTTTGAAGAACCTAGATCAGAGTTAGTACTTTAGTCTCATGCAACGGCACAGTACTCATAAAACTGATGCCTCTTTGTCTATATTTAGTAACTTGTCGATATATGCATTGTGGCCATGACAGCCCAGAGACCGCAGTCCAAATTACTCTGAGTCGGTGAGTTTGTGGAGCAGTTAGAAACACACACACACTCAAATTGGGCCACAGCCTTATCTAGTACATGCACTAAAGACAACTTGCAGGATCTCGCTGTGACTTTGTGGCCTCTCAACTAACGTATAATAATTGCACTACTGAAATGAGTTCTGATTCAATTTGGTCAGACATATAACAACATTCTTAACGTGGTTCTGTGTGGCTCAATAGGTAGAGCATGGTGTTGACAACGTTTAGGTTCCGGGTTCGATTCCCATTGGGACCACATATACTGGGCAAAAAATTGTATGTATTCACTGCTGTAAGTCACTTTGGATAAAACATCTGCTAAATGGCATATATTACATTGGTAGGTGTCACTCATGTCCAATGGATAGTCCTGAGACTACATTTTTTTCCTGTAAGATAGATCAGAATCACATGGGATTTACAGTCATTATATATTACATTTTTGTAAAGGGAAAAGCATATGATTTGTTTGTTTAGAAGCCACAAATTGAAATATGTTTGCAAAGCTATAAAATTGCACTTTTGAAAATAGCTTTTTTTATCATTAGGCATTAACATAAATGAACATAAAGTATGCTTTGCACACGCTGATTCACATAGAAACTAATCATTCTCATTAAACATCCTTAAGCTTTAGTTGAAATGGTTCCATGGCTGGTAATGTTATCCGATGATGTTTGAAGCTCTCGAGATATGCGCTGCATAGACTGTGATTAACATGCTTCCAAATTTCATTCCGCAAATTCCCAGTTTCCCCCATCAGCGAAGCCCTGTGTTTATCTTCTTCCATCATGTATGTACTCTGGGCTCCAGGAAGCTATTTTTGGGGCTGGGGAGCAAGGGTGTGTGCTGGAACAGTGGCTCTTTGTTGCTGCGTTCTGAAATGGTGAACTCCCTTAGGGAGGGTGGAGAGCAGGGCCGTGACACGGGAGCAACAGAGATTCAGTGGGGAGAAGCCTTTATGGCTACACCTCAGAGAGAGAGAGAAAAGATCCCCCTATGGCCATGTTAACATTACACACAAGTTTGGGCGGAAGGAAAACTTGATGGACGTGTCTGAGCTTGAAAGTTCACATCACTTAAGTTCTGTATGTGACCAGACCCTGCTCACAGACTGCAGTTGGATTTCTACACATTGTGGGTAAAACATACTGTAATTGTAACATCCCTATGTACTACTGCAACAAAGTGTGGGAAAATTATTTTGCCTTTCCATATGAAAAGTGTCATTGACAGTGTAAAAAAATGCAAACTTTAACTTCAAAGATAAAAACTCAATTTGCACTACTGCTTTTGTCAACCAATTAATATCCAAATAAACATTGTACCTGTATTGTTTTTTGTAGATTCATCCTAAATCAAACCACCTAATGGTCAAACTGATCTAGCTATCTGGCCAATCATGTTAAGAATCATGTCTTATTCAACCAATCAATGATCATCTGCAGGTAACACTATTCACCTATTATAAGTGAGGCTGTGTTGCCTTGTGAACCAATAGTAATTGGATAGGGCATTGGCCGTGCCCAATTAGATTGCAGCCTCTGTTGAGCTATGTTTGCGATGGTCGTCTGAAAGAGTCGCTCGGGAATTGCAGGAATAAAACAAGAAAATCAGGTACGATGTGCTCGTATATTATTAATTTAACCAATATTGTTTAGAAAAAATATTTGTGAACTAGCTAATGAACGCAAATGTAATACAGCCCACCTCGCTAGCCAGTCAGGTATTTTATAAGGAAAGTCAAAAGTGCATAAAATACCTTTTGTGTGCTAGCTAGCAATTTGGTTAATGTGTTTAAACTTTTCAGTGGCTGTCTCGCTCGCTATTTTCATTAGTCTTGTTCAAAACAGCCCCGATCCAATTTAACATTTAAATCCAAGAGTGCCGCTTGCTTCTTAGTTTGCGATCTTGCTGGCTATTTAAACACAAGCGACGACCGTATGGCAACTTTGGTTAACAGCGCTAAAGTAAAGACAAGTTAATGCCTGGGATCATTTAACCAGCTAGTTACACATCACTCACATTGCACGCTTAACCTTTCTTTAAAATAACGTTCGCTAGTTAACTTTATTTTCTGCAGTCGTGCATCCTTACCTAGCGATCTCTAGCTAACGATCTACAGCAACTTTACTGCAGAAAAGCTTTGGGTATGCTTGCGTGACCATGGTGCTGTGATTACGGTGCGGTTTTCCCCCAAATCGTTTAGTATAGCACGTCGGCTAGAGGTTAGTTCTTCCAGATACAGTCACTTTGCAGTTGGTCGATGGAAAATGTTGCACGATGAACTTCGGACATAATCGGAGGGAGGAAAAGGTTTTTAGATAGTTGGTTAGCTACGAGCTAAGTTGGCTACTTGTTGAATAATAGTCACCCATTTGCTTGGTGCTGCACAGCTTGCTTCAAAACAGTGGGTGGTAGCTGGCTGGCTAAATGTTTTGCAGATGCCCATACAGCGGGCTTTGTTTTCAACTGTCTGAATCATGAATCAATAGATGGAACTGCGTTACTGCTATTTCTATCGCATCGGATAACATTAACTAGCACGAGTTATGCCCTTTCATTCAACGATGAACGCCAGATCTGCAGTCACAATCCAACGTTGGCATATCTAAATTATGGCAAAATCTATCTGAAGATTTCTTGCTCGTTAGTTTAGTGACGTTAAATAATTGTTTTCTGATTTCGGTAGCAAAGTCTAGATGATAATCTGAAATGGCTAGCGAGACTCACTTGAAATGCAGTGAAGCTAGTGCAAAACAAGAATGGACGCAAGGCAAACTACACGATAGTAGCACCAGGGCATTTTCGGACGAGGCAATGCTTGTGTGCATTTTAACGTTGTTTCAGTGAATCGAAACATTTAGCATCTACCTTCTTCTGGAAACTTGGACATGCTATTTTGTTCTCGATCCATTTATATAGTGGGTTTCCGACAATTGCACCGTCTTCATATGTAGACTTGGCAAGCTTTCTACACTCTCAGACGTGCAGTTGGACTGGTTTCAAACTAACTAACCGCTTGCCGCAAAAATGCAGAGACGGAAGTAATTAAAATGGATTAAAGCTCCATTTGAAACCCTTTTTTAGAATAAATGATCAGTGGTGCAATCTGGTAAGACCGTTGAAATGTAGGCCAACTCGAAAAAGCTGTATTCCTTCTGATACACAAGACCTTGAACGGCGAGTACACAACTTTACATCGCAACAGCTGATGTGCTGCTACTCTTACAGACATTTGCAGATATTAACAAAAGCATGTGGTTCATACACAATGTTGTGCCTCTAGAAACATTGTCCCGTTTAATAGAATAGCAAACCTTATTGATAATCTTGAGTCAAATTAAACGAATGCCTGCCTCGTGCAGCTGTTTTCGTACTGCACACACTAAACGAATCACTTTTTGTTCCAGCCATGAACTAATATAAATTATGTGGCCGCTCTCTGATTTGTCATCTCAAACTGTTTCCTGCTTCTCAATCCGTTTCAGAGGAGTTTGTATAATGATTTAAATTGTATCTAGTGTGACAGTGTAGTCTTCAATTTAGAAAAATCTGTATTGATCGAGGAGTTTGGGAAGCGGGATCAGGAAAGTCTTTTTTTTACTGAAGTGAATACTCAATTTACCAATCTACTGACACCTTATCACTTGCCTTGTTTTTGAATTTTAAATGGTAGTTGGTTGAACATAGTCATTTGTAATTGGCTAAAGGTTATGGGTTTACATAACTCAATTGTTGCCAGCACTCACCTAATTGTTGAAGTACCTCTACCAAGATCAATGACCACTTCATTATTAAGAAACGTAAGCACTATGTATCCGAGGTTGGCACTGTCAAGAATTATAGCTGGCTTAAGGCCCACTTGTTGTTTGATGTCTTGCAAGAACCTTGTATCGCTAAAGATAAAAATGAAATGATCATCTAAACATTATTATTTTTTTTTTTTCCCATTTCCAAACTCAGTGTTGTGATTTAGTTACAAGGGGCTTTGAGACAACTTTATTAGTAGAGTTATGAAACATTTACAATATATAACCTATAGCAGGATGAGGACTTCCAGTGTGTGTAAAATTGTAAAACACAAAAAAATATGACATGAGGTCTTTGCATGACACTGACAATAATAAGGAATATAAAAACTGTTCCTCTAATTATGCAACACAACATTATGATTTAGTCCCATCGGGCTTTTGAACCAACTTTATTGAGTTCAGTTACAACATAGAGCTGGGTGAGGACTTTAAATGTATGTATTTAAAAAAGGTAATTGCATGAAACCCTTGCCATGGGTTCAAGTGGAAGTTGCCTGTGAGCGCTGGTATGACGTCAGGTTTGTGTTTTTCTTCTTAATGGTTACGGTTACGATTTGGGTAGAGTTGGCTCGTCCTGTGTCAGTGCTTAGGGGCGACTTCTGTCTCGAGTGATGACGTGCCAGGACGCGAGGTCCAGGTGTTTAGCGACTCTCCCCTGTGTGCCCGTGTGCTGAGTCCTCTCCTCTCTGCCTCGGTGTGCAGGGTGTGGGCGGGCCGCGGGAGAGCGATGGGCGAGATCGAGGGCTCCTACCGCGCGCTGCAGACCCCCGGGACACGCCTGGGCGCTCAGTTCAACGCTGCGATCAGCACCCTGGAGCCGGGCCAGACCGTCAGCGCTGCCGGGGCCAAAGGTCAGGACCGGGGCCTGCAGATTCGCGTGCAGGGGCTGGACGACTCCCAGGACTTCTACGATATGGAGGTGAGCGTGCGTGTGCTCCCCGGCCGTCCAGATTCCAGAGCAGCCCCACTGCGCCTCTCTGCTAAAACGGAGAGGTGCGGGGTGGGGAGCTCTGTTACTGGACGGCTGGCATGTGTATATGCAGGTTTTTATTTCTGCCACTTATCCTGGCTGTTAGTGAAATTGGCTGTATGCGCCACTGCCAGTTCATTCACGGATCAGGCTGAGGTGAAATGTTTCGTATTGGAGCACCAGAACAGTCAGTTTTGTCTTTGATGTTACAAGAAAACTCGCTAAGTGATTTCAAATTCGTGTCTCACCCTGGGGGAGAAGCTGTTGTCGCACCGTGTCCCTGGAGGGCTGGATTTGCGTGTGTCTGTGTGTAGGGACAGCTGCCATGTGGATCTGGCTTTGATGCTCCAGTCCTCCTTGAAGAGCGCTTACTGTAGCAGGCGGTCGGCTGGCAGGACACGGGGAGCCAGGTGGTCTGGGCCTTCAGTGGCCTTGACGTGTCAGTAGGCTGCATCGCTGCCAGTCGGCTGGCAGTGTTAGCATAATGGTTAGGGAGCTGGGCTTGTAACGAAAAGGTTGCAGGTTCAAACCCCAGGTGGGGCACTGCCATTGTACCCTTGAGCAAGGTACTTAACCTGGATTGCTTCAGTTAATATCCAGCTGTATAAATGGATTGTATATAAAGAAATGTAAACTGTGTAAGTCGCTCTGGATAAGAGCGTCTGCTAAATGCCTGTAATGTAATGTAATGTAATGTAATGTAATGTAAAAGCCATCCTTGCAAGCGTTCACACGGCTTCTCGTTTGGAGTGTCGCAGGGCCGAACCGCAGGGTTCATTTCTTGGTCCGATCGATACGTCTTCGTGGCCGCTTCCCACCACCTCTCTGATATGTTCAGAAACAAAGTCATATTCTATCTCCATGTACGGTTACACGTCCTGCTGGGATCCTTCAAGGTGACTTCCCAAGTTCAGTGTGATTTTTCAGGAGTACCTTGAATATTAACAAAGACCAATTAGCCTGCTGTTACGGATGTCACAATTTACTTCAGTGTCCCAATCCACTTTAACCACGGTGTGCTTTGTCCTTTACTTTGAAAAGTGAATTCATGTAAATGTTATTGTTGGCAATTTCAGAGGCTGCTCGGCTCTGACATGGTGCGGAGAAAAAGCATGAAAAAAAAGCAGGTCAGCCATTGTTTGCCTTGAGCAGATGGCCCACCTACCCTGTCACTGTGTGTCATCTGGTGTAGGAGGCGCGACCACCCCCCCGGCCTGCTTTGAAGTCAGTGTTTATTGTTCTTTTACACGTTCCCAGCGAAAGCAACAGTTGGGATCCAGCTTGCTCGGTAACGCGCCGATTGACGCGCCGGGGAAAACAAACCCCCGAGACCAGAAGCGCTCCGGCGTGTCCGACAGAGGGGGAGACGCGCCGTCTGAACGGCGGCACGCTCGCTTACGTCAGGTCCGCCACATCTGTTTTTTGCACGGATGCCCAGGCAAGTCCGCGCACACAGGTAGTGGGGGGCGACAGCTGTGCGCAAATGACTCATCTGAACTTGAGCACCAAAAAAAACGAGGCCGAACACAGGCCATGTACTTTGTTAACTGAAGAGTGTAACTTTCGGCGTGCATGGGAGCTTGCGGCAGATCTTCGAGCTGTGACTCAGACCAGATTTTCCGCTGGCGTTGCGCTGTTAACGAAAAACTTCAACAAACCACGTGTTTCAACGACTTAATTGAGTTTACTTAGCGTTTGTAAGGGAACAGGCTACTCTTCCCTGTGGAGAACGCATACGCATTCCTTTTAAAATGCCCGATGGGCCACAGTATTTATTTATGCATTTGTTATGCCCGGAATAGAAAGTGTTGCAGTCAATTTGAGGTGTTTATTTTCCTTGCTTCTAGAACATAGCTCTTTAAAGTGTATTAAATGTGTGCAATGCATGTACATTTCATAGCACATTTTTGCAAATGTTCCATAAAATTGTGAGGGTGAGGGCACGCACAACCTACTCCACAGCAGTTATTTTATTTTATTTTATACCCCCTCCCCCACCCCTCCAAATATTTACATGTTTGAATGTGTGCAACTGTTCTAGTATCTCCACATCACCTTGCCCCCTCTACACCTCCAAAACCCCCATAGCACCTTCACAAAGCTTATTTCTGAAGGAAACACTCTTTGCCATGGTGCGCTCAGGATCTGTGCATTGAGATTATTTTGAGTGTTCCCGCAGCCAGCTGTAGTTTGTGCAAGGATGGTCGTTCTTCGATTTGGCCCGCCTAATCCCTCCCGTTTCGTTCCCCCCCCGCCCCTTCGCGTCACACGCTGGACGGCAGCCAGGCGGATGACATCGATTCGTGCTCTCTGGTGCTGCTCTTCGATCGGATGTCAGGGACGGTGTTGTGTGCCGGGCGCTTTTTATATCCCCCGGGGCTTGTTTACAGAGAGCGGGGCGGGCGAAGGCAGAACCAGCCTGTTGTGGTGGGCAGGGCGGGGCCGGCGGCGCGTAGGGGCCCCTTGCCCTGTCATCGCCACGGCGGCACAGACCCAGCTCCCCTCTGGGCTCCAGTGCCTCGTGGCCCCCGTTACCGAAGCTAATTCCACTTCAGAGGGCACAGACTGACCAAAATATACTCGTGCCCTTGGCTTGTGGTTCTGGGGCGTGCTCCTGCGCCAACCGCCGTTCTGTAAACGGGTGGAATTTAGAATTTGGAGTTCAGTGGTCCTGCAAACGGTTTGGCGCTTTTTTGAGGTGCTTCGGATTTGGATGAAGGTGACCCGTTGAAGGTTTTAGGTCTGAGGGGCGAGCCTTTGTTGTTGGAAAGAGCCTAGGTTTTCTTGGTTTTTGAACCTCAACTTTCAACTTCGCAGTAGTCACAGCCCCTCAGTGGAATTTGATTTAGTTTTGGCCAGAGAAGCTAATTGGCACGGCTTTAGCAGCTGGCGAATGTGTTACATGAATGTATGATTTATTTTTGTCACATTCTGCACCAGCCTGCCCATTTGCCACCCGTACAGTATGATTGGAGTTGATGTGAACGTTTTTCAGACCATTTACCTCAAAACACATTGAAATGCCTAATGTTGCGTGAGTCACAGTTTGTCATGAGTAAATAATATCGACTGCGGACCTCTTGATTTAATACAAGAAGAATTCGGTCCGAAAACGTAGCTCATCTGCCTGGCGCTGTCTGGGTCACATTCACGGGGGCGTCTTGTTTCTTGGCCCGTTTCTTATTAGAGCTATGGGTTTTTGGCAGATGAATATTAAATATTTTGACCTTTTATTGGATAGTGTATCACACACTATTTATGTTCGACTAAAACAGTGTCTGGAAGTGTAATCTCTTCTGCTCGTTGTTATTGTGATCCGGTGTAAGGTGCTGGACAGACCTCCGTGCTTTATAACCTGAGGAATCCTGATGAGGTTTTCGTTCTCGTTGTGTGGGAACCTGTTTTGAAGGACACCTAATAAATACGTAAAATTAAGACGCGTGGAACGTGTTTGGTTGGCTGTACTGAGCGTCTGTTAAACTGTCTTCAAATGACTCACACTGGGGTTCATTGCCAAGTGCTTGACCTTTTCCAGAAAGCCCTAAATTAATTTTGCACTTATTTTAAATGCATATTAAAAGATCATTGTAAAGTAACCTCTGGATTGTTCTTAAACCTCTGAATTCTTATTCTTATACCAATTATTGTTTTATTATATATATATATAATTAATGAATTATTATTCTTGTTTTTAAATTATGATTATGATTTGTCTTCATTTTGGAGAATAACCTAAGGGGACATTTAAAGCGGATGCTCCAATACATTTTTCTTCTTTGTACTTTTTCCTCCTGATTTGTTGTCAGCCCCGATAACTGCAATGAGATGAAATGTATCGAACCGGGGGACAGGTTTTTTTTTCCCCAAAAAAATAGTTTTCAGAAATGCAAATAAGCAAAGTGTGTGTATATGTAGGACAAACCCTTTAAAGGCAAAACAAGCATGCTTTAATTATGTCACGGGCTTCATACGGGCCTTGTGGCTCCTTATTAAGATTTAAACTTAATTTGACAACTAATGGGAATGTCCTTCGGCTCTATCATTGCCTGCTGCTCCTCAAACTTTGTGGCAGAAACAGTGCTCTGTCCTAACTGTGTGTGCGGTTTTAAACTCTGCTACCCATCTCTTTAGACTGGCCTGTTTACCCCAGGTTTGACTTTGGTTTGCTGAAACAACACGTGTGATGCATTTCTCAGAATTGTGCCAAGATGAGTCCAGTTCTGCTTTTATCATTTTTTTAAAAGTTTTTCTTTTTAGTGTTTTATTTTTCTTCTTATGCCTTTAGCATATCCAAGTTCCTTTGGCTGAATATCTTAGCTGTTTTATAATGCAGTCCTAAATAAGGAAGTGGTACTATTGAATGTTCAGCTATCTTAAGGCTTAAAATGGGGACCCCGTGGGAAAAAGTTGTATGGTATGGATATGATGTTATCCAATAGGGTAGACCCATGTAAAACACTGGTGGTCTTTGCTTGGTATCACAATGTGTCCAGCCCTCTTTCAACAAAAGGCTGTTACCTGGTTTTGCTGGTCTCTCAAGGTAATTATGTTCTCATGTGTAAGTTCTAGCCGAGGGAATTGAAGCTCCCTCGGAGAGAAGGTGTCTCTCACAGCAGTGTCTTCACGACGGTCTTTTGTCTTTCTCTGGACTATTATAGTGAACTGATGGGTATAATGTATATACTGTTTGAAATGGCCTTTATTTCTGTTCCACTCTGCGTTTTGTTTTCCATCAGTACTTCTCAACCACCTTTTTTCTGCAGTCGGGAATCATTTTCCAGCCCCCCGACTCTGGGTTTTCAGGTTTTTAAAATGTCCTCTGGAAAACATACACTTCGCTTAGCCTTGTGACGATGCAGTATAGAAAATGATTGTTTCCTGAATAATTAGTTTAACTAAGACTTGGTCAACAACTTCCTTGATAACTTCCTTTTAATAAGTTAAAAATAAATTGTCTGTGTGTACATATTGTCTTGTCTCTTTGCAGGTGCCTTTAGTTAAATTGAAGACCTAAATGACCTCTTCCTGTTACCGAAAAGCCAACAAACCAGACCAGGGTGTCATGTTTGTGCTGTAGAAATTGGTTTCATATTGTCTTGCGATTGTAGTTGTGAGAAACTTGGTATAAGATGTATGAATTCCTAAGATTGGGTTATTTAAATGGGGGGGTCTCCCCTCGATTGGGGGGTGTCCTTAAATGGGGTTCCCCCCCTCGATTGGAAGGCGTCCTTTCGTCAGTCAGCCCTGTTGCTGTGGATCATCGTCCAGCTTGTGTGGCTTTCCTCTGGACTTCCCGAACAAGCCAACAGGAAGCAATAAGGAAGCTGCTCCAACAGGCAGGATATCCTCCCATTTTAAAACGCGAGGGAACATTAATTACCATCCGGGCCCTGTTTCCAAGCACAGACGATCGCTGAGTTGTCATTTATTTAATGGGCTCTGTCACACCCTTCTGTGGACCAATGCTTGCTATGTGTACCGTAGCTTTCTACATGGATTTGCAGAAAACGCTGCAAAAGCCACTGAAGACACTGTGCTGTGACCTAAATCCTCCTGCAGCTGTTGCCATAATGACGTCTCTTCCCCACGACAGCTGTGGCGCGAATGTATCGAGGGCAACATGGCCACCGATATTGTCATTTGTTCCAGCGGAGTCATAATCGTGTTTGTCAAATGTTTACATAATCTTGTCATTTAAAGTGGGACCGGTGTCTTTTGGGTGTGAAAGTCAGAGTGAAATGGAGGGCCGTGGCCCATATTTTGAATACCTGCAGAAGAGAAGGCCAAAGGCCTGCAATGTATTTGAACCGGACCTGGCACAAATACATTATCAGAAACTTTATTTGATACTTTAACCCTTTAGACAGCAGTGCAAATCCTGCAGAATACTGACAATTGTAAAAGAAACCTCTATTTTCACCAATGTTCAGAACACAATTCTTCTTCCTTATGATTGTATGTTTTTTTTGGTATGTAACATGTTTAGCTAAATTCTCAGGTATCTACAGGAAGATTTAAAAACCCATCTAAAAAGTAATTATTTTGACATGTGACCCATATCTGATGTATACCTCTGAAGAATGTTCGAAATGCTAAGAGATTGTGTGTGGAGCAATTCCCTTTCGGGGGGAAAAAACGGGCCTCCGTTACAGATGCGAACGGGTCATTCTGGCCTGCTCTTTGAGCAGGAGAGGCTCGGAGCGCCGTCTCGTATTTGGATGGGCTCCCGCACGCCTCGAATGAACTCCTGCCATTGAGGCTGTCCATGACCCCCTGGCGTCGAGCGAAAGGAAGGGTGCGAACCCTTTAATCGGGCAGGACGAGGCTGCGCCAAGGCCAGGCCGGCTTCCAGCAGCTCCCACAGAGGGCAAGTGGCCAGTGCTGCAGCCAGAGTGTCAGCAATGATTCACTGTGAGGAGCCGTAGCGCTGAACCCCGGCTCGGCTCAGCTACTGTAGCCTCGGGGAGGTCGCTTTGTCTGGGGTGCCAGGTTCCATGCGCTGAATGCTTCTCCAGTCTGTTGTGATTTACAAACCCAGGCCACCCCCCTCAGTAGTTTTAGTTATTTTTCATGCTTTTTGTGACACCTGCTTAGAATTTTATAACCGCTCTTTGTGTGTGTGCGCTTTTTTTTTTTTTTTTTTTTTTTGCGCACAATAAGATGCCTCCTCAAACTTGTAAAACCACCTACCCCCTTCACACGTAGCTGATTGAGTTGGATACGCATTGCCAAATCAGTGTTACAACTTGCACTTGTGCCTCAAATGGCCACTTTGTTTTCATGACTAGAGCACTGCTGTATTCCCCCCCCGAAATGGTGTTACAGAATCACCGTTACTGATTTCTTAGATCACGCTGAAGTTTAGTCTTGGCAAAACATTTAACAGGTGGTGACGAAGGTGTTCATTATTACTGCCAAACGCCGGCATTTCCAGTATCTAGCCAACCATGAATAAGACTCCCTGTTGAGTCTGTATGGAGAGGCTTTGTTCATTATTACCTGAACAGGGTGACCGCTCTAACCCAAAACGTACTTTTACTTTGAATGGAAATGAGTTCATGCCCCATATTTCGCGAATGTGTAGAAATTCAAAGCTTCGCTCCGTTTCCAGGTTTATATTTGTCTACTCGCTCCAGGGCTTCGTGTTGTGGTTGTGCAGTCGGCTTCATTGCCGCAGCGCCTCATGGTCCCCTGCGTGGTTGTTTTGAGGAAGTGCCTTCATCAAGAGAAATACGATAATTAAGTTTGCAAAATGGGGAAATCGGGTCAGGCTTTTTTAGCGTCATCTTCAGTGAGATGTGTTTTCTTAGGCTTTGGCTCCGTGGCTGAAATGAAGACCCTGTGTGGCCACCTGGACCTTGGTGTGAGGGAGCGGGTCATCCGGATCGAGACCTTCCGGCCAACAGTGCACTAGGTTAAGGCCGGTGGAAAAGGGCTGCTGCGTAGCGCATGCTCACGGGCAGCAAGCCCCTCCAGCACCCCGTGGGGGGGGGGACTGTCTGGGGAGGGGCTGGAGGGGGAACAGCCTTGGGAACACAGGCCCCTTTGATCTGGGACAAGCAAGCCCCAGCCAGCCCTCACTCCCCTGAATTTTTTTCTTTTTCTTTTGGGGTGGGGGTGGCGGGTGGGAGAGAGATTTGGGTCTCTGTGAGAAAGACGGGAGGGGGATGGCCCCAGGCAGAGGGTTTGCCAAAACGGCTTGTAAACTGGATGATTGACAACTGGGGGGTTGAAGAAACGAGAGCCACGGTGTTAAAAGCGCTGTTGTGTCAGGGCGTGTAGTAGTAGGAGGGAAGGAGGAAGGGAGGGAGGCACGTTAGCTGCAAAAGGCCACAGGAAGTTTTGCCAAGGAATTTTAAAGACCGGCCCCTTAAACCTTTAACCCCCCTGTAGAGAGAGCCCCTGAATATAATTTTCTCTGGGAAAAAAAAAAAAAAAAAAAAAAAAAAAAAAAAAAAAAGCCCTTCTCTGAAGCAGTGGACAATTGGCCGAAATCGCTCAGCGGTCCGGCTTGCTGGTTATTCGGGTTGAATCACTTCAGTATTTGTTTATTTGTTGGCCTTCATTTTTTTTTTTTATTAGGTCCTTTTAATGAATCTAAATTTAAAAAAAGGAAATTGGCCAGAACTCACTGGCTAATGTGATATTTTGTGTGCTGAGAATGTCGGAACCCGTTCAAGGGTCTAAAGACTTCTGCCCCTAAAGTACGAAATGAATCTGGAACCTTCACAAAGTGCTGGCCTGTTTTCATAACTTCTGGATTTATACTTGGCCTACAGCACCCAGAGAATTTATAAGATTAAGAGCATATTAGTGGAACGTGTAGAATCATTTCCTATGTGTTTCTTGATTGAAATTATGTGTGATTATTATAGTGTTTAGCCTTAAAAGCCTTGCTTACCAAAAATGGCTACTAATGGGGGAGATAAACATCTTGATGCGTTGGCAAATTCATTGTGAACTTGGCTCTTAATGAGAAATCAGTAAGGCCCAATGTTGTAGGCTACCGCAGTAAGCCAGGATTGTCCACAGCCAAAATAGACTGCTGCTTTGCATTTTGTTAAGTAAGCAAATAGATGTGTTATTTTGGCGTGCGTTTTGAGTATGCGCTATATAATTTTATGTTCTCTTGTGGTCAGAACATCCGAGAATTAGTCATAATTGTGCGTTTTGAACATATTTAGAACTCTCGATCACACTGGGAATTCAGCCTTCCCAGTGTAAGTTTGCAGTGGAGCCTTTTGAAAAGTATCTTGCATAAAAGGCTCACGTTCTTTTGCCCCTGTAAGACCACTTGTTTGTGAAAGGAGAACACCGAAGTGTCTTAAGACAGTGGAATAAATTAAAATATTTTATGATCCCATGCGCACAGATTAATTTGAGGCGTGTCTGAAAATACTTTTTTCCCCCCACAATGGTCTCTTGTGTTTGTGAACGGCAGGAATTATGCATAGCATTAAAACAAAAGTGGAACGATATACGAGGGTGACCGTGCAAGAGCGTGTCTGAATGGCGGGGCGCATGTGGCCCGGACATGTGGGTGTGTATTGAAAAGAGCGGATCTCTCAACGTCAGTATTAAGGAGTGTAAACGGGCTCCAGCTCGCTGAGCCAGCCCCCACCGGCAGCCTGTCAGACGGAGATTTCAGCGGCGGGGGATTTTCACCCCCTCCACCCCCGCCTTTAATCGCGTCTTTGTCACGCAGCGCAGTGAGAGAGCGAGTCTTCAGCCGACTAGGCGGACGGGGGCCAGAGCAATCAGAAAATACCAGAGCAATCAGTGCAATTATTGTGGGGGTTTTCTTTTTCTTTTTCATTGTGGTTGTGTGGTAGAGTCTTCTCTTTCCTCACTGTCTTCATCTGACAAGTAGCTCATTTTCTATCACTGTCTCTTTCTGTCCCCTTTGGTCTTGCTCTGTCTTTCTGTCACATTCTCTCTCTCCTGTCCCATTGCGTGCAATTTAGTTCAGATCGGACGGCCATGTGCGTACATGCGACACGTGTTGAGATGTTGTGGCGGGCGGCGGTGGTCAGCCCTGTGTAGACGCAGGCAGCAGACTGGGACAGTTGGTCACTAATTCCACGTCCACAGCAGGTAAACCCCCGGCCCCTGAGCCCGATTAGCACCTCCGTTATCCTCCCAACAAGCACAGAAACGCCGCCCTCCAGGAAATCTCCACGTTCATTTATCCGGCCTCACGGGGGAGAAGCGTCAAACCTTGCAGCACGACTCCGACATGCTGGACATCCGTTTCCAGACCAGGATGCCCACGTGCCCGTTTCAGTAATGTTTTATTAGCAGGACTGCATGTAACGGCATTGCCAAAGCAATTCATCTTTAAGCAAGTGGAATGACAAACGGAATTAATACAGTCGCAATGCAATAAATATTTAAACGCAAAGAATGAAAAGGGAAACACAAAGGCAAGATAAAGGAAACACTGGTAATAACAATTTTTTAAATAAAACTGACTACGCTGAGACGACCCCGAGTCTCTGTTTTGCGCTCTGCGTGTGAGCGAGCCCCGCATGGCGTGCTCAGGCCCGAGCGACATGAGAGCCACCGGGACAAGCGCAGGGCCTCCCTTGGGGTCATCTTTTCTGGGCCCAGTCATGCCTGGTCTGATGCACAGTCATGCAGATCTAGGGCACTTTTTCAGCTCTTATGTTTAGATCAATATTTGTGCGATCAAAACTGGTATAGTTTTATATTCAATTTGTTTTTGTTTTGGCAGTTACACTTTCACAAAAGAATGCAGTGGTAGCAAAAATGGTAAATCACTAAATATATTTGGCATTCATAATGCAGCAAAAATGAAATGTAGTGAACCTGCCAGTTGGTGCCTTTTAGCTCATGGAGTGGTAGGGGAAATGCAGGAATTCATGTCGTTTTTATACACACATGTAGAACAGAGATGTGTGTGCATGCGCATGCGGCCGGGCAAATTAGGGCGTTCTGTGGAAGACATTGCGACATGCACCGCGCTGAACGCAAGCCTCAACACAACATAGCCCTAGGCAATTTCCGACAATTTAGTCCAAGCGGCATTCTTAACGTTGTTGATTCATCGTAATTCCATTAAGTCTGTAATGCATCCTTTTTTTTCTTTCTTTTTTTTTTCTTCTGCAAACCGTTATTCCAGGGTGTTAAGTATTTATCCTGAAGGGGTAATTTTAAACTAAACCTCCACGCAGACTGTAGAACCAGTCAGTCACAGCAGAAAAGTTTTGGCCGGCGGTGGATCAAGTCTCCTTTTTTTTTTTTTTTTTTTTTTTTTTCACTCCCTACTGAGGCCCATGTAGATTAATGCAAAATCATTTCCACAGACACGCTCAGCCTCTCGCTCTTAAATTAACCAGGACCACGGCCCTCCCCGTCACAGCGCAGCAGAAATAAGATGTTCCCGACCATTCTTCAGTATGGTAAAGCGCAGAGCTTTGCAGTTGTGGTTTGCTTCCTCACATTTTTTTTTGGTCACAGTTGTTAGCTACGCTTCAGGGTCCCATCTCCCATTTTCTGCCCCAGTTTTTATTTTATTTTATTTTTTAATTTTTTAAATTTTTATTATTATTTATTTTTTTGCCCTGATTGTAATCTCCTCTGACCGAGCCGGTAGACCACTGACCCCAGTCAAATAACTTTTACGTTGTAGCGAAGTCGAGTGATTGTGGTTCATACCCTTTTTATAGTTATATAGCATCGTAACCGTTGCACACAAACGCATGCAGTTCAATTGGCGATTCGTTTTTCTGTGTTTGTTCAAGATCGTTACGTACTCAAAACACATTTGCGATCTAACTGTTGTATCTCTCGATTTGGCGGGGCGGGGTTAGGCCTGCCAGTTTGACGGCAGCGAAATGATAAGGTACATTGTCGTCAATCACAGTTCCTATTTTCTTATGTTCACTTGATTCTCACGCACAGAACTTTTCCTTAGAAGTGGCGACTTTTTGTTTGCAGTAATTAGTTACAAATGTGTATGCATGCATTGCCAGGAAATGCATTTTGAATTAGTGGTAGAGGTTTCTTTTATTTTTTGGATGGGGGAAACGTTTCGGGATGAGAGAATGACACGGCGGTCTTGGCGGGACGAAGAGCGTTTGGACATTCGGTTAGGTGTAGCAGTGCTATGGTGATGGGCCCCTTGGACCCGAGTCGGACATCTGTTTACGTTTGCGCATCAAACTCCATAACGTGGAGGATTAAACTGAATATTTGTAACGAAATGTTCTGTAGGAGCCAGTGCTTCTTTTCCTGCTGCAAGGTTGAAGCTCAGTGAACAATTTCCTCCCGAGTTATTCCCAGTTAAGCCGGCCGCCTCCATGTGTTTGGCTAGATTATTTTTCCGGAAGTATTAAATGATTGTTTTGCTTTGCTTTTTTGACCAAGGATTATCTTATCAGGAGCATGGCTAATCGGCTGAACTGGAAGTGTTTCATCGGCATTATGACAAAATTTTTACTGTGTGTGGGCATGTATGCGCATGTGTGTTTGTTTGTTTGTTTGTGTGTGTGGCTGTGTGCGCGTGTGCCTACGTGTTTGCACGTATGTCTGTGTGATCCACTCTTTCTCTCTAACCCGTGTGCAAAGGGGCACAAGCTCACTCGGCCAACTCAAACCAGGCAGTTTCTATAATTTTTTCTTCTTTTTTTGGGTTCGGCAGTGCATCCAAATGTCTCCCTCTGTAATTTTCTTATAAAAAGTCACGGTCTAGGACTCCAAACCGCAAGTGCAGCGTGCTTTCTGTAAATAGTAATTAGCCCCCAGTTCGGTAGAAATAACCCTGCGAGCGGCCAAGCACTAAGCCAACCCCGGTCTCTTTCCCCCTGTGACTCTGTGCCGTTCTGGACACGCGTCTCTGCTCTCTCCCCTCGCCCACGGTCATGTGTTGACAAACACGGCCCAGCGAAATGACCTCTCCGACCGCAGGTGCCGCTCCTCTGGGGAGGCCGGGGGTGTGAAATTACACTCGCTCCCGGTTTTAGGGGGCCTCGCACGGTCGGACGCCCGCGACGGGCAGAGTCGTTCACCCCTGCCACTTCTAACACTCATTAACTGCGGCTTGAATTAGTTTTTCGTCCGCAGATTAGCTTTTCGTTGTCGAGCGTGCGGCGTTCCGCTTGACTTGGCTGTAACATTTCCATTCCGTCACGTAGGCCCGGGCCATTGAACTCAGAGGTGCCAATTGACCACGTTTTAAAAATCTAATTCCAATCTTTTCCCTCTTTCTCCCTCTCTTTCTAGTCCAAGGCGGATGGGCATGCACTCCTGACTGAGGTTTTCCAGAGGTTCAATCTGATCGAGAGCGACTACTTTGGTCTGGAGTTTCAGAACACACAGATGAGCTGGGTATGTATTTAACCGCGAGGAGGAAGGCCGTTCGTTGGTCACTTTAAATGCGCCAACTCTACCGTCACTCAAGGCTAAATGAGGGAGTTTGGACAACCAGACCGCCAGTACTTAGTTTTTTCACCTGATTGGTGGCCAGAGTTTGGCAGCCTTTGCAAAAGTTGCCTTTCTACGGGAAAGCACTGCCCCGTTGGAACCACTTTTATCGTCATCGATGAAGAGGTCTAGTTTGTTGCTGTAGACGAAAGCACAGGCGTGTATATAAAACATGTAGTTTACTGCATTGTCGGTCTCCTCTTAATGGCACTTTGGTTCAACATTCCCCTCAAACGTGCCCAGCACAGTCTGGCAGAGAGGCCCACATAGAACATTCCTAAAATGGCCTTGACAAAGTGGAGAAAAGGAGGCGGGCTGTGCTTCTGAATAGCAGGAAGACTCAAAACCTTTACAAAGGTTACCTGTGGAAGGAGCATTGAATCTGGGGCGGTCAAAACAGTTTTGAGCTGTTAGGAGTCACGTGGATCACTCAAGGATCTACAAGACCAGGGGGGCCCCGGGTGGGTTGCGCCAGCCTGGCTCTGGCCGGGAGTCCCGCTCTGGGGTGGCAATTGGCTGTCCGCCCCAGAGGGAGGGGGGAGGGAAGCCGGCATGAGTTCGCCGTGTGCAAGCGGCTCTGTGTGTGTCGCAGTAACGACTTGGCAGGTTCAGTCTCGGAGGAGGTGTTTCAGTTCCCCTTCGTCACCTGCATCCCTGGGACCGGCAGTGGCAAACCCGGAGTACAAAGGAAAGGGGATAGCTGACATAGACGAGGGTATCAAGCGGCAAAAAATGTGGAAGAAATCCGAAAAAAAGAACTTCTAGATTCAGACCATCAAACATGCTACAAAAGGATCATTCAACTTGAATAGAATTAGATTTGCTCAAAGAAGCATATTAATTGTACATAGATACACACACACACACACACACACACACACACACACACACACACAGCTGATGTGTGATACTCATGCTCAACAATCGCATCAGCCCCTCCCCCAATCTTGCAACTCCTAGTGACAAATCAACTAATCGACTGATCACTAGCGACATCCGGTGAAAAAAGTTGGCGACACTGCACACACCTGGCACAGATGAGGTAGTAGTAGGAATCGGGGTATAAATCGGTGCCCTGCTATGAGCGAGATTTAAAGGGCAAAGAGACCCCATCCTTTCCCAGATTTTCTTCTGTGAAGTCAAATCTACACTCCGAGATGCCCCCCACACTCTGTGCTGTCATAATCGCCACAGTGTCACGGCAGGACCACCGCGGTCTCTCCAACCCTTCCACTCATCGCAAAAGGGCAGAGTGTTCACTCTAAGATTCTACAGCAGTGCCGATCAAGGGAGTTTTCCCCCCGTTCGTTTGTGACGACGTTGGCAGAGACTGTACACGCGCCGCCCAACTCCTCTCCCTCCCTCCTTTCCAGATGTGGCTGGAACCAATAAAGCTCATCGTCAGACAAGTCAGGAGTAAGTATTCAAAGTCTGATTCACTTTATTTTTTTAATCTTTATTCCCAATGTTCTTGTAATGCACCCTGGGCTGTTTGCGTGTGTGCTATACAAGAGCTTCTCATGTTGCACTGTATTTTAAGTAGAGTTTTAAGCACTGCTTTGTTTTTCGCATGGGTTTTGGTGAAGCCCAAATTTGAGTGCGATGTCATTTAAAGGTGCTCTCGATTCCAGGGCCCAGGAACACCCTCTTCAGGCTGTCAGTGAAGTTCTTTCCCCCGGACCCTGGCCAGCTGCAGGAGGAATACACAAGGTCGTTGTCCAACGAAGCGTCGCCTCGCACGTCCAGCGCGGGCATTTAAAACTAATGGACCGCAGCGACACGTGCTAATTTGAGATAATTTTAGCTCCGCACATGACACAAGCAGGCCCTTATGGCGTCACCCTGAATATGCGAATCGCTCAACGCCTTCTGAATGATTCGCTTCTCTCTCAGCGCTGTGGTTTCATTCCGATTATTGCGATGATTCATTAAGTAAGTAATTCAGTTTGGTAGATTTGCGCGTGAGAGAAGTGGAAATGCAGCAATTGTCAGTGCAGTGTGGGTCAGGAATGGCCAAATCCGTTCCTGGAGGGCCGGTGTGTGTGCAGGTTTTTGTTTCTATCAATTACCCTGGCTCAATTAGCTAATTAGCTGTATACGCCACGCCAGTTCATTTGTAGATTACATCGCTGGAAAACATTTATAGGGACAGCAGTGCCGAACAGTCTTCGGCTGTCATTCATGGGCTTTTAGCTAAAATGTCAGTTCATGTAAATGATTGGGCTAATTACATAATGAAGAGCAGAAGTTGGCAGGAAATGCAGGAACAGATACAGCCCTCTTTGCCCACACTGGTGTAGATCTACTCCCCTCTCTTGCCGGGTATTTGACTGTTGTCGGGGGGCCCCTGCAGGTACCTGTTTGCCCTGCAGATAAAGCGGAACCTGATGGAGGGTCGTCTGGCCTGCACTGAGAACACCGCCGCCCTGCTGGCCTCTCACCTGGTGCAGTGTGAGTACCCAAACCCCTGTCCTCTACTGCAGGAGGGCTTAAGGCTGGTCGCCAGATGAAATGAACCGCAATGTAATGTTGGATTGAAAAAGATTTGCGAAACACACTTTTCTGTCTGTTTTCTTGCTTGGAATTGTCCTGAATGTTAGACTGGTGTGTCACTGGTGTGTCTTTCCCCTTGCAGCGGAGATTGGAGATTATGACGAGATGGCGGACCGCGAGTTTCTGAAGGCGAATAAGCTGCTGCCCAATCAGGAGAACGTACAGGAGAAGATCATGGAGCTCCATTTCCGGCACATGTGAGTTTCGCCCAGGTCACCCGCATGTATGCCTCAGACTGACCCCAGTACAGCCAGTCTCCCTCCCTGACTATACCCTTCCCACACTGTGAAGAATGCCTCACACTGACCCCAGTACAGCCAGACTGCATCATCCTGGCACCGCCAGGTTAAATTGACCACAGTACAACCAGTCTACCTGCCTCACTGACGCCACCTAACCCACACAGAGAAGAATAGCGTACACAAAATACAATGGTTTCTCAAATTGTAAAATGTAAAAGAATATCTTGCACTGACAGAGGCACAACCTGCCTCACACCGATTTGACCATTTTACACTGACCTCATAAATGCCTGTACTCCTCACACAGTCACCAACAAGTCACACTGTCATGAAGCATCTCTCTCCAGTGGCTAAAGTTGCACTTCTCTTGCTCTGTCCTCCACTATGCAGCTAAGGGCTGATCTAACAGGGTTCTTCAGGGTTTCACAGGTCCTTGGAAAGTGCTTGAGTTTTCATGTGGAAATGTCACATTGGTTATGAGTTTTATGAAAATCCCTTTTCTCTGGCTATGCACGTCCCACACAATGAAAATGCAAACATTTGATTGTGACATCAGCATTCTGCTTCCCAAAACACGCAATCTGCCTGATAAACTTGTCAGGACAGGGTTTTATTTAATCAAAAAATGTCTTCTAAAGTCAGTTATAAGCACATTGATTTACAAATAAGGGCCTTAAACTTTGAAAAAGTCCTTGAATTTTGTATTTAAATTGCTGTAAGACCTCTGAGTGTGTCTAAGGAAATGGGGAAATGTGGGAGGGGTTTGCTACGTACCCCTGCGTCCACACGTTCACACTTTTGTGAAAAATCCTCCGCCAATTCCGCACCTCCAAGAAATGTAACCTATCAGCGTATTTTCAGGGTGGGGGTTGTACTTTGGAGGAAGATTAGAATGTCGTCCTCAACCTTTGATTGGCTATCTGCATGCCTACATTTCAATGCCAATGGAAAAATACAATGTTTTTTGTTGTTGTTTTTTCCACAACACGACGGTCGGCAGCTACTTATTGCAAGATGAAGTGGAAGCAGAATTTTTATGGTTTAGCGCTGGCAGGTTTTCCGCCAAACTGTGAGCGCACCGTCAAGGCGTAAAGAAACCGGGTGTTTAAGGTCACCCTCACCGCTTCATAATTACACCTGTTGGTTGAAACAGAGATTCTGTTTACACTCTATGAAGACACGCTTGTTCAAGATAGTCTATTATGCTGGCATGACACTTGGACCACATTCTCTCCTTAACTGCAGCCAATGAACAGCCCTGAAATATGCAATACCTCAACGGGGAATAAGACTCCAGAGGAGATTAGATGTTGGCATGTCGGACGTCAGGTGTTTAAGTGCATCCTTTACAGGTTTCTTGTGGAAAGCGATCCTTTTATTGAACCCGGGGTTGTGAGATGATCATTAATATTTTTGTGTGGTAATTAGTTCCTCTCAAGGGTGTTTCCTGTAAAGGGCACATGCAAACGACTTACTGGAATTTACAGGCAGTGTGTTTTGCATTTTGGTTTAGTTTGTTTTCCCCATAGGGCATTACTGGTGGATGATCAAAATGGTGTGAATATGAGTCTGCATGAAAACCCATTGGACTGTAGTGTAGCTGGCTTTTCAGTTTTCGCATTCCACGCTGGTTTTCCTGAACACAGCATCTGTTCAGCATTTGTTTCTTACTCCGAGTTCAGGGAGCTATGGTTGGTCAATCGATGGGTTTGTAGCTGGACATGGAGGGTTTTAAGGTTGTGCCTTTTCTTCTGTGTCTGGTGGCACACAATTAAATGGCCATCTGGTTATAGCATTAGCTCCACAGAGCGACTGATGAGTGATCATCACTGCACAGTCACCTCGATTCCCTCCCAGTGCCCACCCTCTTGCTGAGGTATGGACTCTGGAACTATCCATTTTATAATATAAAATACAATCATGGATGCTGATTGGTCAACCAGCCTTCCTAGCAGCGTCAATGTTCAATGTGCAATTGCACCTTCCACTAGCATAACATCCTAGATATCGACAGTGTAAGCAGTCAGCCATAATAAGAATTGACTTAACATCTCATTTATCATGTTAACATCATCTCATGTTACGCAGATTTTCCTTCTCAAGGGCCGTATTCTCAAGGGGTAGTGGTTCTCTGTGGCTCAGTTGGTAGAGCACAGCGTTGGCAACACTCAATCCCCACTGGGGCCACATATACTGAAAATGTATGCATTCACTACTGTAAGTCCAGCCTAAATGGTTATTAGTTCTAGGAGCCCGTTGGGAATCTCCACTAATTCCTCCTGACTGACAGTGAGGTAGCACCAGGTTCAAGGCTCACCTAGTAATCTATTAGCCGTACACCCAGCAGGACTGGGTGGGGCCTTAAGGAGATTTCCCCACTTGGAGGGTGAGCAAAATTAGAATGCGAGATGATCTGGTCGGAGGCCAGACGACCACGTTTATACATTTACATTTTGATTGCTTTTCTCAACCCCCATCCCCTTCCCCCTCCTCCCCTCCCATAATGGTGCTTCCCTTAAGGAATGAGGGTAAGGAGATGGGGGGAATTTGCCCCCCTCACCAGGTTTGGCTCTGGGGAGTGCGGTTGTTTAAGAACAGGACATGTTTATTTGGAAGACACTGAGGTTGAACAGGCTCATTAGCTGCTTTCATGCTCTGTATCAAAGGACAGGGCTCGCAGGGAGGTAATCAACTCCTAATAACGGACTGAGCCATTCCAGGTCTTGCAAGAAGCAGGTCACCACAAACAGACCACTTCCTCTCACTAACCTAAACTACCCCACCTTACCTTAATCTACACAAACCAGCTTCTGGTGACATGGCTCAAACTACTCTCAATTGGTACATTGGGAGGGGTTTGTGCACTCCTGCTTTGGGACACTGTGCCTGTGCCTGTGTCTTGTGTGTGATTTTGTATTTATTTTTAATGAAGCAAAGCTTTTAATTCCAACTTGTAAGGGTGGCAAGCTGTGATTCATGATCACAGCGCTCTGCTTGTTCGGATTATTTAGCTTGAGCTGTCTCAGCACGCATGTTCTCACCTCTGACCCCTCTCGCCCCTTCCCAGGGGCCAGACTCCAGCCGAGTCGGACTTCCAGGTCCTGGAGATCGCACGCAAACTGGAGATGTACGGCGTGCGCTTCCACCCGGCCGCAGACCGCGAGGGAACCAAGATCAACCTGACCGTGGCTCATCTGGGCCTGCAGGTCTTCCAGGTGAGGCCTGCTCCACAGGTGCTTTGTGGGAAGGAGCGACCAGCAGCCGGCGAGCTCACTCTGTTCATGTGCTTTTATTCAGGGCAACACGAAAATAAACACCTTCAACTGGTCCAAGATACGCAAGCTGAGCTTCAAGAGGAAGAGGTTCCTGGTCAAACTCCACCCGGAGGTTCATGTGGGTATTGCAGGGCCAAGAAGAGGGTCCAAAGCCCGCATTCATAAAGCAAGTCAAACTGCGAATGCTGATGCTGACCTTATCCATTATGAGCCAAAAGGCAGAACTGATCCTAGATCAGTGCTTGTACTCTTTATAAATGTAGGCCAAGGGAGTATTGATCTAGGGTCAGGCTTCAATAACCTTTTATGATCTGAAAGACCAAACTGATCCTAGATCACCCCTCTTAAGCTGCTGGTGACCCCATACAGGGCCCCCACCAGGACACTCTGGAGTTCCTGATGACCAGCCGGGACCAGTGCAAGCTCTTCTGGAAGCACTGCGTGGAGCACCACACCTTCTTCCGCCTGCTGGACCAGCCCAAGCCCAAGGCCAAAGCCATCCTCTTCAGCAGGGGCTCCTCCTTCAGATACAGGTGGGGGCCCTTCCTCCTCGCTAACAGAGAGAGCGGTCCTCACAGCTAGCGCCTTGGCTAACGGATACGCTACTGTGCAAGGCCTTAAAAAGCCAGATTGTAAGCCATTGTTTTATCACTGACATTGGTCAAGTTGCATGCTGGTGTCTGATTATTAGACATTGGAGAACATTTTTACACCATTTTGTGCACCAGCTTTGACTGACTTCAGCAGAAATGTTGCACTACGTTGGGCCGTTGCGAATGTTGCTAAATGTACGGCATGTAGAATGGTGGTGGGAGTCTGTTGCCCAGGAGGTTTATGGGATGCACCCCTGTGTTTCAGTGGGAGGACGCAGAAGCAGCTGGTGGAGTACGTGAGGGAGAGTGGAGCTCGGAGGACCCCCTACCAGAGGTGAGCAGAGCACAGTGCCTCCCCCCCCTCGTCTACACACTTTGACGGACACCGGTACTGTCCTGCTGTCTCCGCTACTGATCTCATGTGATGTTCTTCTTCTCTGTGTAGGAGGAACAGTAAAATGCACATGTCCACTCGCTCCCTGGCCTCCGACATGCCAAAACAGGTGAGTCAGTGACCCGGCGATGCCCGTGTCTGGATTTCATGCTGTTTCATTTCTGCCCTTATTTAATTGGCTCAATCTTTTGTGCGATCAGACATTTTAACTACCTGTATTGATAAGCTTGTGAATGACAGCTGAAGACTGTTCTTTTGTCCCTACATGAAACATTTGCAGTGATCTAATCTACAAGTGAACCAGCGTTGGTGCATATAGCTAATTGTGCCAGAGTAACTGGTGGAAACAAAGACCTGCATACACACACTGGCCCTCCAGGAACGGAATTCCCCAGCCTTGTGCTACCACCAGTTTATCCGTTCACAGCCGAAGGGGTCTTGTTTTTGTGTTTGTGTTTGTGTTTGTGTTTGTGTGTGTGAGGCTCTCAGTACTGACGTCCTCCTCTCTGTTTGTTTTGTAGAGCCTGTCGTTCAATGACAGCCTGAAGGTCCCGGGCTCGCCCTCCTCAGCCACCGTGTCCTTCCTCTCCCTGCACACCGTCAGCCCGCCCCCGCGACCTGAGCCCCCGCCCCCCCAGCAGCAGCAGCAGCAGCAGCAGCAGGAGGAGGCGGCCCAGCTTCCAAGCCCCCCCAAAGAAGACCTGGTCAAGGCAGCCCCCCCGGCCCAATATGCCTTCCAAGGTGCACCCATCTGTTTATCAACTACAGATACCAGCAATCGCATGTTCACTTTGACTATGGTTGTTTTAATAACTGTTTCTGAACATGACAAAAATGACTATAAATGATATAGAACAGGTGTGTCCAATCTTATCCGAGTAGGGCTGTTATGAGTTTTTGTTCCATCCCAGCGTTAATACACCCGATTCAACTAATTAATAAATCATGGTCTTCAGTCAGCTGTTTTACTTCTGGACTAGAACAAAAACCTGCACCGGCCCTTTTCGGATAAGATCAGACACCCCTGATAATAGGCTCCTGTGAGTGGGTAGCGTGCGTGCGTGCGTGTGTGTGCGGCGAGAAAACAGATCTCACAGATCTTTGTTGGAACAGAAGAATTAGCGATTGGTGCTCATTACAACAACGTCACAGGTTTCTCTCTAGGGGCCACCACTGTTAGCTTTATTTAGCTATTTGCGATTAATTATTGTTGCCCTCGATGTTTACTGTTTCTTCCCCGCGTGTTCCGCCACCGTTGCACGTATTCTTCTCTGCAGTATATGGCCATTTGAAGATTTATGCAGTAACTATGGGAAGGACACCATGAAATGGCTCCCCGTAAGGCACTTTGTCCCCCTGTATGTACATTATACAACCCCATCGGTGGAGAATGGGGCACAACACTAAAACATGCAGTGACGGGATAGAGCAGGTGGCTGGGTGGGGGAGGGGCTCATGGAAGGGCAGAGGGCAAAATTGGGTTTCCTCACTGTAGGGAATTATGGGATCGATCTCGGCCAGACCTTTCCTCTCCTAACCCACAGGTACAGCTCATGGAAGCATTTGCCAGTGACAACTGCAGCGCTGTCACGGCAACAGGGACGGAAGGAACCCCCACTTATTTGCAGGCTATTCTCAAATCTTACAGCCCTGCCAGACCTCTCTGCTATGTGACCTCTGGTCAGCAGAAGTTACTCCCCTGCAGGGACATAAATCCCAGTTATAGCTATTCTCAGTTCTAGCCACCAGTGGTGGAACAAGCCACTTAGAACAGTCTGTCTATCGTCCAACAGTCTGAAAACCCACTCCTTCACATGGCATCTTGACTGTCTGAAACTTGTTAAACTCCAGCACTTGATACAGTTCTTCAGCACTGTTAAATTCCAGGCCTCGAGGGCCGAAGTGTCTGCAGGTATTTGCTCCAACCACGCATGCACCACCTGATTTCAATAATTGGTTGACCTCCTTGGTCCAGGACATGAGCTAATAATCAGGTGATTAGGGGAAATCAGGTGGTGTATGTGTGTTTGGAGCAAATACCTGCAGACACTGTGGCCCTTGAGGCCTGGAGCTGAACAGTCCTGCAGTACTTGATTACGGGGGCTGTTTTTTGATTTGCTGTTATAGTGCTTTTTACCTTCTGCTCTCCTTCACAATGGCACTTGTGCCTGACAGTATGTTTATCATTGGATTGTTTTACACGGTGGCACTTAGATTGGTGTATCTGTTCTTCTGTTCATCTAGCCTTATTGTATGCAGCAATGTGTAAGTCAGTTTAGAGCATCTGTTAAATGACCTGTGGGGACTGGGACTTGGGGGGTGCCCAACAGGGAACATACACATTGAAATGTAGAGACCCCATGCCCCCCAGGCAGTGGCAGTGTGATGTCAGGCTCACATACAGTTCTACTTATGACTCCAAGCAGAACCCCAGAGCAGAACTCACCATGGGCAGATAGAGTTCTTGGTTGATTTGTATTTTTAATTTTAACAGTATGTTCTCTGCATTTTTACCCATAATGTTAACTGTATCCCATGTTTATGGATTCTGAATCATAGGATTCATTGTTCTCTTTAGTTGCTCTCTGTATGTCCACTTTTTTAGTTTCTCTGGGTTATGGATCACCAGCACAGTTTTTAGCAGAACTGAAAGCCGGTCCTGGGCTTTGCAGGCTGTGAGGAGGACAGCCCTTGAAATAACCCAGTCCTGCCTTGCACAAACTCTGTGAGGTCCGAATCGCTGAGACGGCTGGGGTGCAAAAGACCAGCTTTTCAAGTAACTCAAACGGGCAAATCTGCTGTTAACCCCTGAAGTTTTCTAGTTTGACATGTTTTGTTCTTGGGGTTCTCTGACTTAAAACTTTAGACTTTGGTCTATTTGACCTCCTGTTTAGCTGTTTTCACAGCTGTCGATAACTGGTAAGACGTTTTGATTAAAGTCTGTTTGCGCAGGATTTTGAAAACAAGAATGCAGCGCCGTCCTTAATCACCATGTTGTGAGGGTTTTGGGAAGCAGCGCCACCTCCTGGCCTGTAGAATACCGATTCGGTTCCTGATTTGGATCCTGGCTTGCGTTCGAGTGTGTTGAAAGTACTGTATATTTAGTGACTGTCTTTGCAGTGTATATTAAATGCATTATGTTCAGATCTAAATGGAGAACACAGGACAACCCTGCTGAAGAAAACCAGAAAATATGTACTTCACATGGTATCATTCAGTCTTCAATTTGCTTGCAGAAAGAAACCATACGTTCTACAAATAGAGTGAATGTATGAGGCAAATGTGTCTGTTCTCAAAAGCACTTGGTGAAAAGAATCTCACTTTTGGTCTTTAGAGTCCATTTCTTTTAAATATGACCATTTCTATAAGATTATTTTGTTTATTCCTGTAGATGTAATTAACACATGTTAAAAGCCTCCACTGCAGCCTGCCAGGCATTGTCAGCAGTGCACTTAGGGACTGGTGTTGGTGTGGTTAATGACCCACATGTCTGGCAGTACTTGGCTGAAGTGATTTGGCAGTGTCCATGCCTCTGGTCCCAGCCAGGGCATGCTGTGAAGAGCCTTGACTCACCGCCTCTCTCTGCAGGGGGAGGAGACCCCCAGCAAGGAGCACACGACTGCTTTCCCTGATGTAATTTCCTCCCTGTCTGCTGACGCTACATAACTGGACTCTTTAAAAAAATTTTTTAATACATTTTGTTTCAGATTTTATCCTGTTTTTCTCCCAATTTGGTAGCCAATTACACCCGCTATTTTTCAGGTCAATCCCTCCCTCATAGTTTGCTGCTGTAGCCCTGTGACCGGCGGCAACGAAGGCGAAGTATTGTCCTGAAGTAATAATACCTTAACTACAAGATGGCATTAATGAAACATCCATTACTGTACACAGACTGATGTTCACAACCACAGCAGTATCCAAACTGATGTGGTCAATTGTTGGTTATGTGTTTCATTTAATTGTAAGGTAATTGAGACTTGCTATCAGGTAGCCATTTTGAAACATTCACATTTGCATGTAGGTATTTATCAGATGCTCTTACACAGATCGACTTACAGAAGTGCACACAAAAGGCAACAACAGCAATGATTCTGAGGCATCAATTTCAAAGGCATCTTAAGTGTGCAAGTAGGAGGTCTTTTCAGCATTTTGGCAGCCCAAACACCAGCCCAAACACAGATCCCAGACCATTTGTGTATCAGTTCCATTTCAATTCTGTAAATTCAGGAAAGTTAATTGAAATTCAAATCATAAATTAGAAAAAATCCTCTTTGACCATTATCGAATTGAATTGAAACCTGTCCCTCCAACCCTGTCCCGTCACAAATGTTTGCACAAGTGTGTGCACTGTGCACTGAGCAGTGATGGTCTGATGAGAAAGCCAAATCCCCATAGCTTTGATATTTGGTGAAAGTTGATTCTGTGAAGCCTTTGATCAGATGAGAGGAAGAACAGCATGCATCTCTCCACCATGGTTGCACAGCGGATATGCTCCCCGCCCCCTTCCTCTTTGAAATTTTAAGCAATGGATATCAGTTTGTTTGTCTGTCTAAATATTTGATCCACTACTCTAAGCCCGCTTCCAGTGTGCAGGAGTGGCAAGGTATTTCCCAGATTTTGATTCCTATGTACACCTAGTCAGTGTCAAGACCACACATCAAGTACCTGAGAGCCATGTCGTCATGGGGAAATCCATAGAATGCTAGATTTGCATCAAAATGAATGGTTTTTACTTGTACAAATCTCTCTAATTATGAGTTTGGGGTTTGTAATTTATTTTTTATTTTTATTAAGCTTTCGGGAAGTTATGCAATTTTAGACAGGGAGGAAAGTTGAGGAGTAGCGGTTCCATATTTCTATAGTTTTTTGTCCTAAAAACATCAAGGCACTGGAGCTCACAGAAGTTTCTAGGCTCATGATTCTAGAATGAAAGGCAACTGGAATAGTGGTTGAATAACACAAGGTGTTTGAACTAAGCCCATCTTGTGCTTGTGTGTTCCATCAAAGGGAAATGAAATCAGTTCTATCTTTGGAAATGCTTATTGCAGAAGGGATTTGGGTTGGCATTGGTTAGCCCCCAAGACTAGTCTAGATGGGAAGAGACTGCAGCTGAAAGACCACTGTTCCTACCCAGCAGCGCTCTGTCACGCTCCCAAGCCTAGATATGGCCTAGGAGGGAATGCTAAATGTAGCAAAGGAAGGAAGCGCACTCGTCTAAGAAGAGTCCCAGGTGCCGGGGGGTGTGAAGTGGACTGGTGAAGAGAAGTTTAATAGTGCAAAGCGATGTCTCGACCCGTACAGCTCTGTGCCATATGGCTGAGCTACAAAGACCTACAAAGTTTTTTTGTTTTGCCGTATTAAACCTGGTTGGGAGCATTTTATTATTTTTTTTAAATAAATTTGTTTCTGATTTTATCCCATTTTTCTCCCAATTTGGTAGCCAATTAGACCCGCTATTTTTACATCAATCCCCCTAGTAATGTGAGTTCAGTGTAGTCCTGCGACCGGTATCTCTTCACCACCCGCATGGTACTAATTGTAGCACCTGCACGCCGCCCCCTGAGTGGCACAAGTCTTGCAGTGTTGTAACCACTGGACCACGCGGAGGCTGGTTGGGAGACCCCTCTCTTCACCAATGCTAATTGATGCACCTACACGCCGAGCACAAGTCTTGCAGTGTTGACGGGTAGACCCCTCACCCTTGATGGGGGGTTATCCAAGGCGGTGGGGCCTCAGGCAGCAGCTCAGCCAACTGTGCAGATAGGATAATATAATATATGCCATTCAGCAGGTGCTTTTCATCAGAAGCGACTTACAGTAGTGAATGCATACATTTTTCAGTACATGTGGTCCCAATGGGAATCGAACCCACAACAAGCGTTGTCAACACCATGCTCTACCTACTGAGCCACACAGAACCACACAGGATGAGGGCTGATTGCGTTTGTATTCGTGACCTGCCGTGTAGATCTTGCTTGTACTTGAAAATGAGACCTAAATGAACTCCCAAGTACACATTTTTCCCCATCCACGGATCACCTCTCCGACTCCGCCTCGTCCTCAAATTAGCTCTCATCACGAGTAGTGTTTTTTGAGAACACCGTCTCGCCCGTGGGGCAGCTCCTGACACAGTTTATCTGCTCTCCGCAGAGGCACGATGCAGGGTTTGTGCAAAGTGGGTTTGGTCCTCATTGGGAAGGGTAGGCCATTCTAGAGAAAGGGAGATGTTCTGTTGTGGACCCTGAGCGTCGATGAACGCCTCCACCCCAGTGCCAAATTCCACAGCCCCATTCCAGCCGAGCGCACTCTTGTGTGCTCAGGCTCCTGGCCAAGACATTCCCCTTGGCTTTTTCTCTCCAGAAACTGTGCTCCCTCCAGCCTTACACCACCCCCTCATCTGCAGTCCCTTACCCCTCCAAGGCTTCTCAGTTGCATTGTAAAACAGTCTCCCGACAGCGTTCCCCAAGAAAGGCCCTACCGACATTTGATTCTGGGTCACTGAGCCAGACCTCTCCCATGCTGAGATGTAACGCTCATTCTCTTTTAGTCCCCCTGCCCCCCCCATTGTTTAGAAGTAGCGCTCTCTCTCTACCCTACTGTACGGTGAGGTCTGGCCAAGGCTGCAGTCTGCCTCTCCTCTTCTCCACTCGTCAGCGGAAGAAGCTAATTTTCAGAGGCCTGTACAGTGATCAATCACCTGGGCCTTCAAAGGGCTGACACGTTGGGCCTGTGCGGTTTTATCAGCCCGGTGAAAGGGGGTCTGGGAAGCATCATCGGCCCTTTGTTCGCGGGGTCGCCGGCGCTCAAGACGAGCGTTTGAAATGTGGTAACCATTACTGTCCCAGTCAGCGCGGCCCTCTCCCCTCCATTCAGATGAAAATTAGTGTGAGCCTCACAACCGAGCCGCTTAAAGCAGGATTTTGGAGAGGAGGGGACCCCCCACTCCTGTCATGCTGTCAGTGCAGTGCCTGTTTCTGTGGTTAATACTATGGTTTGTATAGGTGTTTGGCTACGACTGCAACTGCAAATGAAGGCAAAAAAATGATGCATATGATACACTTTGGCCAAGTATAGTTGTATCACACTATACAGTGGGGGGTTTTTCTCTACATGGTTATTTCTTGTGTCAATGTCTTGAGGTTCCCAGACTGCTCTTTGAAAACCTTTTCTTTGGCTCATCTGTAGAATATTTGGTTTCTCATGAATGTTTCATCCATTGACTTTGAAACGAATGTATCATTGCCACCCGAACATGGATAATGCATCAAATCCAGGCCATAATAATTTGGGTTATTTCTGGATGCATATCCCAAACCCCCGGACTCCGGGGAAGCCTCCAGCAGTCACACACAATGCTGTAATCTGAGCCTAATCCTGCTCCACCATCTCGCCCACAAACAACAGGGAAGATTGGAGAGAGGTGGGAGGGGGATCGACCCAATTTTGGTTTATTAAAAGATAAAAATGTAACTTGGCAGTTGTGGCGTGGAACAAAATGTTGCAAATGGGAGGTTGGGGGTTGTTGTTTTTTTTTTCCTCTCCCCCTCCTTCTGTTTGAGCCATAGGGTTGAGGGTAATTCCATTTCTATTCTGTCCATTTGAAATTAACAGTTTTAATTGAAAAACCCTCATAGAGCATTACCTTTATAGAGCATTTTTTATTTTAAATTAATAATTAATTTAACTTAAATTCCTTTCCTGAATCTTCTGAATTATATCTGAAGGGTAATGTGGATGAAATTTCATGTTTTTAATAATGTATATTTTCCTACAAGTGTCGCATTCCCTCTATATGCCGAGTTGACTGAATTGAAGTGTTATTGACCCCAGCCCTGGTGCCAGCTCTTACTGATTGCCCCTCTTGCTGTGGGGTGTATTCCAGGCCTTTCTGATTGCTCCTCTTTCTCCTCCCCCCCGCAGCGCCTGCTGTGGAAAGTCCCCCGCTCTCTCCCTGCACGGTGGACAGTCCCCTGTGCCTCTCGCCCTCCTTCCAGATGTCCACTCTCAGCCTCCCGGGACAGGCCCCCTCGCCCCTGCAGAGCCCCATCCTGAGCGAGTCGGGCGTGGGGCGGCTGGAGGAGGAGGAGGAGGGCAGGAGGAAGGTACGCCGGTCTCCCGTCCAAATTCCGCTGATCCATCCCGTCAAGGAATACCCAGAATGACTTGTGTGCTTGTCGGCCTAACCGACGCATGCCCAGAGCTGAGAATTACAGGGCAGTATTGTGATGGGATATCAAGCTCAAGGATTTAATTCCCTTTTCATATTATAGCATTGCTTTGTATTGCATCTGTTAGTTTCAACAGGTTTAAACAACCTATCTGTTGCATACACAAAATATAAAGGGCATGCTGTAGTGTAATACTAACGGTATGACCGTTCATTTGCAGTCATGCACAGTCCATTTCAGTTAGTTTACTCAATTACGCATGCATTGCCCATTATCTCCCACTACATTTCTGCGTGTACAACGTGTGTCCGTGCGGACACCACAGCAAAGTCATACTCTCTTTGGGAATATATTGCACTTTAAGCTTCCCCAGAGTCGGGACTAGTCTTCAGCTGAGCGAGCGCAGTCCTGCTCATTTGGCTGAACCGGAATACATTTTCTCACCTATGTACATAAGCATTCCCTCTGAGGGGTTAACGAGAGGTCCCCTATGCCCGTGAGCCTCCTAATACCAAACCGGCCCTGACAGACCGGCTGAACGTTTTTAGTTCCTGCCTGCCTGTGTGCTAACCCCTGCCCCCGGCCTTCAGATCGCATCACCGTTACCACGGTGCTGTGCTGACTGAGAGCGGGGGGGGACGGCGTGTTTCTGAATCATAGTTCCGTGAGGGTCGCCAGGTCACCGGAGTCACCAGTGTCTCACGTCAGAGCTGCCCAATCCGTGGGAAGTGGGCACTGGGAACTCTACAGAGCGGTGTCTCTAACGCACTGTGTGAGTCTGTGTGTGTGTGTGACACACACACACACACAGTGCTGTAGCAGTGCCAAAACTATAATTGTTGTCATGGCATAGCTGGAAATGTGGCATACTTTATGTACATTTTTATTCTTTTTAAAATTTATTTTTCCTTTTTTATTTTTTATTTGCACCACCAGAGTACTAGTCTTGACCCCAGCTGCTCACTCCTTGCATCACCTGGAAAGGGAAGTTAGTTTGTGAGATTAGTGTCCTAAAATTCAGAGATTCTACCATATAGGTCAGTTTGTTGAATCGCCACCTCCAATTGGAGCCCTCCCTACACGAGATCATGATTTGTCAGTAGTAGCAACTGAACACCCTCACAAGTGTTGCTGCAAAACTAATGAACTCTGTTCTAACTGGGATGGCTGTTCCTGATCTCACAAGTTCGAAGGTCTCATATAGTTCAGTGTTCTTGTGGACTAAAGTCAAGGTTTAAAGCCCTACTAAGGTCATTGTATTTGGCCCAGCGGTGTGTGGTCTGGCATGTGCTGACTGACTTGTGTGCTTGTCATGATTTCTCCAGAGATACCCAACCGACAAGGCCTACTTCATTGCCAAAGAGATTCTGACCACAGAGCGGACCTATGTGAAGGACCTGGAGGTCATCACGGTGGTGAGCTGATAAATTCCCTTCCCACAATGCTCCGTTTCAGATGGGTGCCTTCTCATTCAAAGATTTTACGGTCTTTTTCTTCTCTTCGAAATGCCCACACCAAGTTCTGGGAACCCACAAATCAATTACCATTACATTACATTCTAGGCATTTAGCAGACGCTCTTATCCAGAGCAACTGACAGTTTACATTTCTTTACATACAATCCATTTATACAGCTGGATATTTTACTGAAGCAATTCAGGTTAAGTACCTTGCTCAAGGGTACAACGGCAGTGTCCCACCTGGGGATTGAACCTGAAACCTTAACGTTACAAGCCCAGTTCCCTAACCATTATACCACACTGTACCACAGTAGCCTACTTACCACATAGTAGGCATGTAGAGATATGCACACAGAGACTAATAACATACGTACAGTATGATTAGCTGATGAGCTAATCCCAAAGTGGCAACAAGAGATTCTGCCATTTGGAATCGCCATTCATTGAAACGACATTCCTTGTGCGTGTGTTCATCCTGCAGTGGTTCCGCAGCGCCGTCATCAAAGAGAACGCCATGCCAGAGGGTCTGATGACCCTGCTCTTCTCCAACATCGACCCCATTTATGAGTTCCACCGGGGCTTCCTCAAGGAGATCGACCAGAGGCTGGCTCTCTGGTGAGCATCATTTCAGCCCCTTCAGTGTTAAACATGTCAAGTCGGGCTGCCGGGAGGCTCCTCCTGGTTCGTCATGCTGAGGGGATTTTAGTTGGGGGTTGACCCTCTCTCATTGCACGGCCCATGACTCTGGTTGATTGGGTGCCTGCAGTCTGCCTGCACCAACTGAACATGAAGTGTACTGAGTTGTGCAATGACTGCAGCTCAGCTGGCAGTGCATGCTTCAGTGGATAATCTGTGCTAGTCTGGGCTCTCCTGAGCCAATGAGACAGACCTACGAACACTACTGGGATTCCACGGCATTCCAAATTTGGAGACTTTGTTTGGGGGGGAAAACTGTTTTTAAAAATTGTGAACTTTGAGTCATGAAGTTGGACTTCCCAATGCCAGATCTAAAAAAAAAAATAATAATAATATTTACTAACCTTTTCCTTCCCAGTGTTACAGGTATGGTACGCAGCTGCCTGCAACGATGTCTATCGCTGTATTACTGCACTGATCTCTTGCGCTCACTATGATTGTTCCTACCATGTATTTATGCACATCTTGTAAGTCGCTCTGGATAAGAGGTGTCTGCTAAATGCTTAAAATGTAAATGTATCTTTCTCTGCTCCTCTGTCACCAGGGAGGGGCGCTCTAATGCCCATGTCAAGGGGGACTACCAGAGGATCGGGGACGTGATGCTGAGGAACATGTGCACCATGAAGGTGAGGCTGGATTTGGGGCGGGGCTCAAGCGCAGGGGTGATTGGCGGAGGGCGGGTGCCCTCTGTTCCATGTCGGCTCCAGACACATTCAGAGGCCAGACCGTGGCAGCTGAACACAGCTCCACACAGAGAGCCCTCTAATACAATTAGGGCTGCGCTACACACATGAGAGGAGGAAGTGGCCTGGTCCTCCTCTATAAAGGGCGTCCCTGTGTCTGCACGCTCAATCTTCCACAGCTGCTGACTTGTGACTTCAGCAATATTAGGTTTTGAACAGTGGAGTGGGATAGGGATAGGGATGGGGTGTGGTGGTGCGAGGTTTGGTACCAAAGAGCAAATGTACAGGAAAAATGGCAATAAAAATGCATATAATAAGATGTATAATAAATAAATCACGACATGTGTATATCATTACATATGAGAATGTTGGTGATATTAAGGTTATAGTTTACCCAAACTGTCTATATGAACTGGGAATGCAAAAAATGGTTAGCATTGTTAGCATCGATATCCGAAAACATTGGGAGTCTATGCATGTACACAAAGTGATGAGAAGCTCACGGTGCTGGATTCTCATCGTTGCGCCGTGCAGGAGTTCACCGGCTACCTGCAGAAGCATGACGAGGTGCTGACGGAGCTGGAGAAGTCCACCAAGCGGCTGAAGAAGCTGGAGACCGTGTACAAGGAGTTTGAGCTGCAGAAGGTCTGCTACCTGCCCCTCAACACCTTCCTGCTCAAGCCCATCCAGCGCCTCATGCACTACAAGCTCATCCTGGAGCGGCTGAGCAAACACTACAGCCCCGAACACCGTGACCACCAGGACTGCAAGGGTGAGTAAACGCACACACACACACGCACAGGCCTGCTCTAGAGGAAGTGCTCAGCACGAGGCCGCAGCCCTGCATTTCACCCTGTTTTAAATTAGAGCTGACGAACGCCAGAGCTGCGTATCCAGCCTGCCGTCCGTGAGTCATCTCCAGGTGCTGCTCACCTGTGTTTCGCTGTGTGCTCCAGCACGATGCTCACACGGATCACGCGCTCGCTTAGTCATGCGAGCGTCCCAGACCCCAAACCTCTCCCAGTGATCTGGCAGGGAGGGTGTTTTCCTGCGTGTGGTCTCTGTATATAATATACGCCATTTAGCAGATGCTTTTATTTTGTCTCTCCCTCCGTGACCGTGCATCCCCCTCCCCCTGCAGAGGCTTTGAAGGAGGTAGCGGAGATGGCAGCCCAGCTGCAGAGCAGCCTGATCCGGCTGGAAAACTTCCAGAAGCTGACGGAGCTCCAGAGGGACCTGATCGGCATTGAGAACCTCACTGCCCCGGGCAGGGTGAGTCCGGAGATGAGGAACTAAGGAATAACGTTTGCCCAAATGGCAGTGTGCTCCTTATGTAGCACTTGCTAAATACGTGCCGACCAAGTAAATGCATCTTTTCTGAACAGTCCACAAAACACACAAAACGCTACCCCGTCATCTGTGTGTGAGGAACCATGACACTATAGACTTGATTATTAATGGAAGTATGTCCATTGAGTTTGGAGATGGACAGGCTGGGCATTTGACCTCGTGTGTATAGAAAGCTCTTCATGAATAAAATTAACTTTTTTCAATTTGCTCTTTTAATGCATTCAAAGTTCTCATCCAACTCTTTGTACTCTCAATATGCTATTGAGTACCCATGTGACTAAACTGTCATGCTATGTTGGTAAATGGTGGGGAAAAGAAACCGTTCTTTTCTGTTCCCGAGAATTCAGTTTAGACCTTATTGTAGATAAGAGGTTTTTGCACAACACTGATGTATTATTATTATTACATTCTGAGATGTGAATGGTGTTTCTTGCTCGCAGGAGTTTATCCGGGAGGGCTGTCTGTACAAGCTCACCAAGAAAGGTCTTCAGCAGAGGATGTTCTTCTTGGTGAGTAGACTTCTCTGAGCACAACTGATTTAGCCCAATGCAGGTGACAGTTTTCACTGCAAGCATTGCAGCCTGTGACCTGCAGCCTATTTACCATCGCTGTATTTCTCCTCTCCCAGTTCTCAGACATGCTTCTGTACACCAGCAAAGGGGTGACGGCCACCAACCAGTTCAAAGTGCACGGCCAGCTGCCTCTGCACGGCACGCTCGTGAGTACCCGTTCCCCGGCCCGTCCTCGTCAGCCCATCCCATCCCTCCGATCCCTCCGCGGGAGAGTCCGGATATTTCCATCACGGTTTCCCTGCGTCTTTGACGTTACAAACGCATGCATTCATTTCCTGAGAGACCCTTCCTCTCCAGCGAAATGTCAAAGAAGTGTGTTATGGGGTCAGTTCCATTTCAATTCAGGAAATTAATTCAAATTGAATTCATGAATTGACAAAATTCCCATGATGTTGGGAATTGAATCCTGAATTGAAAACTGACCCCTGACCCTGGTGTTGGGTGAATTGGAGGTGGGGTGCATGGTGTTTGGGCATTGGGGCCTCCTGGTTAGCCCTGCAGTAATGTGCCTGTCTCTGCTTCACTCCCGGCTGCAGCTCATACTGACGGACCCTCCGGTGAGTGCTGAAGGAAAAAGGCCGCCCGCAGTAGCAGACCATGTTTAGGCCCAGATGCAGGCCAACCACTTTGTTGCTTTGAGTGATGGAATTGAAGCAGTGTACTCGCCTGCTTTTGATTTCTCGCTCTGCTTCGCGTTGATTTCGGTGACCGTGGAATTCACGGCGTAACGCTTGAATTCATCACTGAAAGTTAAGGCCGTGGGAGCTGTAGTGGTTAGGTTTAATGGCTGGGCTTTGCACAGGCATTGCTGAGGGCTGATCTGAGGTCACTAAGAGTATGTGGTGGTCTAGATTGGCATAGAAAGCCAAAGGGCTTAGGCAGGCCTGTGCTTTGTTTAACTAGTCCTCCCAGCCCTCCACCCCTGCTCCTGAACCAAGAGCTTTTCTGCTTTAGTTTGGCCAGTGGACACCAGCTCACACACCTTTCCCTCTCTCCCCTCTCCCGCTCTCCCGCTCTTTCCCTCTCCCTCTTTCCCTCTTTCCCTCTTTCATTGTTCAATTCAATCACTTATCATCTTCTCTTCTCTCTCTACATGTCCAGATTGAGGAGAGTGAGAATGAGTGGTCAGTGCCCCACTGCTTCACCATCTACTCTGCCCAGAGGACCATCGTGGTGGCGGCCAGGTAGGGGAGAGTGAGGGACCATGTCAACCTCCCACACATGTCCATACATACAGGCACACACACACACACCAGTGCTGAAATGACTGGGTTTTTTTTTTCTTGCATTGGTTCAGTTATTATTATTGTCATTGCTATGGCTATGGTTGTTGTCGGCCCATTTTCATGGGCATGTCTTTAAAGTGAGTGACAGCAGATTGACTGTGGTACCGATGCACGCTCTCTGCCCCGCAGCTCCAAAGTGGAAATGGGGAAGTGGATGGAGGATCTGAACATGGCCATCGACATGGCCAAAAAGTCCCAGGAGAAATCGGAGCTCTTCCTGGACTCCAGCCTGTGTGACCGCTCCAACCGTAAGCGCTCCGAAGCACCTGCTACTCACCTGTGCTCACTGGGCCCTACCTGAAAGCCCACCTAAAACCGAGATTTAGATTCGCTTGAACAAGCACACGGACGCCGTTCTGGTTGTCCGTTGACCGTTTTAGCACATTCAATTGGTATTCAGTTTTTTTTTTTTTTTAGACCAGGTCTCCCTTGTTTGGAACACGTCTCCCTTGAAAAATCTATTTTTGTCTGAAAAATAAAGGTTAAATATTAAAAATCACATTATCGTAAGTAAATTAGAGGCACACTTAGTACTTGGTGTCCTATTTAGGCCTAACGTTTGTAAAAATGAGCAAGTTTGTTCCTTATTTATTTATTTTTGTGCTGTAATACTCTGCGAACGTCCTCGTCGGTTAGTGTCAGGGTGTGAGGGCTATGCCCACATGGTGCGGCGCCCGTGTGCCTTTGGCTTTCACACTGACGTGAATGGGAGTATGACAGAGCTGAGAGCATGTGCTGTGCGGTGTGAGAATTCCCCCGACAGGTGCTGGTGACGGTGTCTCCTCAAGAATGCGTCTGCACACCCCCCTCTGACCTAGCTGTCCCTTTGCAGTGATTAATTTATTTAGGATTATACAGTAGTTGGGCGAGCCGGGTACTACACTGTAGTTTTTCTTCGCACTCATTTAATGGTATAAAAGCGTAATATAAAGACCAATTTTTTTTAAATTTTTTGTTATTTTTTTTTGCAACTGAAATTGAAACGCACGTGCACACGATGGGGGAATGCATTCATAAACCTTTATAACCTCCTGCGTGCTGTTCTTTCTTCCAGATGTAATCCATTCATGCCGTTTTGATGAGTAACCTTCGACTGAACATTCCAGTCTAACGCTCCGCAGATGCGGGGATTTTAAATTTATTGAGCAGAATGTTTGCGCAAAGATATATTCGCAAGGTCTGACTGTAGGAATTGAGTTATTATACTGTGAAGGTGGAGAGAATAATGTTGAGCTACAACTGGACGTTCTGCCCGGTCTGATAACCCTGGCTCTCCCCATCCCTACCTAATGTTAACCCCCCGTGGGTTCAGGTTGCGTGTAGGCGTGTCGAACGCTCCCGACCTTGTCTGCGAGTACAAGATGTATTTTTGTGTGATTTTGGTGGCAACGTTCACATCTCCAGTGTGAGAATTTGGAGAGAATGATGACATGCCGTTAGTCACCAGCCACCGTCGTCTTACGAGATTTCCGATTTAGCAGCATTACTAAAAAAAAAAAAAAGGTAACTTTTTAGTCCTTTTAATGGGCATGGAAGATGATGGTTCTGGGTACACAGGGGCCTTATCCCATCTATGTACCACCTCCCTTGCCCCCTGGGCGCCCCCCCCTCCCCCGGCAGGGTCTTCGGACGAGGTCTCTCTGGAGCAGGAGTCGGAGGATGACACGCACTCGTCCCGCAGCTCCCTGGACAAACAGACGCATCACCGCGCCAACACCACCATGCACGTGTGCTGGCACCGCAACACCAGCGTGTCAATGTCCGACCACAGCCTCGCCGTGGAGGTATCCCCCCCATCCCCCGACACGCCACAGCCCAGAGACGCACTGCCCCGCCCCGCCCCGGCTGCGTTATCGTCTGCCACACCGCTGCTTCCCTTTCAGCGCAGGGTGTTGTGCGGACTAATCGGTTGTTTAGCATGTTAAAGTGGCGACTCGGAAGGAGAAGAATATGCTAGACATAAATGGAAGATCATTACAACCTGTTCTTTATAGCTGGGGTTTCTCGTCTGTTCCCCTGGTTGGATCTCACTGTCTCTGAACTGCTCTTTCAGGGTAGTCTCGACTCCAGATGCCCTAGGCAGGTGTCTAGAAAGGGAAGTTAGTTGATTGGTTCTAGAACGTGTTAGCCAGAATGATGTCATAGGTCAGTGGCTGAGTTGGCTTACATCGCCGTCTCCAGTTGGAGCCCTTCCTCGATGAGCTCACAGTCAGACCATTGGTTTATTGGCAAAGCACATGTGTGGAAGTTGGCTGGTCTCGGCAGCCTTACCTCACGTCAGTGTCAACCCGCTCAGGCTTGTAGTGCCATAAGGTTATGAGTCTGACGTGAGGCTGCGTTCAGGGTTAGCGAATCGGTGCGATGCGACTACCGCAGGTCTGCGCTGCTCGAAGGCTCTGTCTCTCTGGGTTTTGGGCCGAGTCCCTGCAACGCCCCCCGTCCGCAGGCCCCTCTCAAGTCACCGACCTGTCACTCCTCCATACTCCTTCACCACTCCCCCCCCCTTTCATTTCAGCTCCTCCCTTTGTCACTGCCTTCTGTACTTTCCTCTGTCCGACTGGACGGGAAATTGCAACCCCGTGCTTTTTAACCAGGTCCGTTGCGTCCGGATGGGTGATCGACTCGCAGCAGATCACACCTGCGCCCTCTCTCTCTCTCTTTCTCTCTCTCTCTGAAACCTTTCACCAGAGAGGTTGACTTCAGCCACGGTTCCAGTTCCAGTTTCTCTGCTGAGTGCAAGAAAAGAAACACACTAACCGAACCTTCCTCTCTGACTAACAGCCCTGGAGCAGACCCCTGGGGGACCGTCCTCTAACCCGCTCTCCTCTCGCCCCCTCTCTGTCCGCATGTTAACTGTCCTGTCCTCTCTCTCCTCCACTCCTTTCCTCCCGCCCCCCCAGTTCTCCGCTCTCCGGTCGTGTCGCCGGCGCTCCCCCCCCGTTACCTCCTGGGTCAGGCCCAGAGGCCCAACACCATCACTCACGTGTGCTGGTACCGCAACCAGAGCCTCTGTGTGTCCGATTACCTGCACATGAACAAGGTACCGCTGTCCCCCACGGCTCCCCTGGCAGGCTGAAACAGCCCTCAACTCCGCCCCCTTCCCCCAAACCAAACCCACAAGCCCTGATTATAAGCTGTAATAAACTTGAAGCATTCACTTTAAATGATAACTTTTCCTTTTTAAGCTGTGTATAGCATGTTTCATACAATGCAAATTGCTTTACATGTGAACTGATGATAAAAACGGGCCAAATAAACAAGTGGTCATAAAGGTATTAAAATACAAGGTTTTACATTGTAATAAGACATACTAATAAGTCATAAACAGGAAAAGTTGAGTTAGCAGTAGTTCAATAAATAATAACTAAATTATTACAACCACAGAACTAAATAAGAACAATCAACTTTTTAACTGTCCCGATCTGCCGTGTAGAAGACGACTGAGCCAAGTCGGAGAAAACGGAAGACTATCCACAAATTATTTGAAGTTGGCGATTAGTTGTATGTGCACAAGAAAAATGGCTTAATAAAATCGTAGTGATTATTTTAAGATGCCTCAGACAGTGCAATGAGTGTAGTTTAAATAATTTTGTTTCTCCTCCCTTCTTGCATTTTCCATAACGTGACTTGATGTCTAATCCTCCCTAAACATCCCCTTTTTCATATTTCATAATCTTGCATGTCTCATAAAATCAAACTTTGATAATCACCGACGCTTGTATGCATAGTTAAGGACCTAATGGTTACATCCCTTTTATACTGTTATGCTCGGAAGCATTAGTTCAGCAGTTTAGCCTCAGGAATTGAGCCCACCAGTGTGCTTTTGAAGATTGAGGCTGACCTTTTGACCTTGTGTTCCGATCGGACCATGAGGCCTGTTCCGTGTCCCCCTCTGCGCTCCCATGTGACTGAAGCCTGCCCACAGGGCTGTGGCAGGGAGCCCAGTTTCACTGGAGGGGAACCACAGGTTACGCTTTCTATTTCCATCACAAGATCTGCTGTATAAACCGATGGTCACTGGCCAGGGTTAGGGAGTTCTAAGAAAAGGTCAGACCATGTCCAAGCCAGGGCTGTGTACATGGATAGTTGGTGGGCTAGTTCTCCTGTTCTCTGTTCTAATGTTGATGTAGATGTATGGAACTCAATCTGACGACCTCTATCTCAACACCTTGTCCTGCCTCCCATCCCCCCGCCTTCCCTTTTCTAGAACCAGCTCTCTGGGTACCTCCTGAGGAAGTTTAAGAACAGCAACGGCTGGCAGAAGCTGTGGGTTGTCTTCACCAACTTCTGCCTTTTCTTCTACAAGACGCACCAGGTACCGTCCGCGGCCGCCCGGCCGCTGAGAGCTGTCTGCCAAACGAGCGACTGCGTTCTGTTTAATGGCTTCAGTTGTTTACTGGAACTGCTCTGAAATTTGTCGGGCTTAAGCATTAATAAAACGGAGACATTCCTAGATGCCGCAGTTGAGAAAATGAGATGCTATTCAATTCAGTGATTTTTAAATGGGGTATTAAACCGCTTGCTGCAAAACCGAGGCTGCCTAATTACTTAATTCTTACTTATCTCCAAGACTGATGAGATGTGGGCTCTGCAGAGGAATGCAAACCTCTTTCATTACGGATTCGTTTAATCAGCCCCCCCCCCAGGTGGAAAAAATAGGAGTTGATGCAGTGCAGCTATCTCAGCTGATTAAAAAGAAATTCTCTTAGGACCTACTGAGTGTCACAGCCTATAAGTGCTGCCACAGGATGCAATTGGCTTCAGGGTCTGTTGGTTTTAATTTCCACCCTAAAATCGGCAACCAATTTAGACCCAAGAAACCAGGTTAGGTGACTTAACGGTGTAATCAACTGCTTTAATTGGCCATGGATTGGGACCCCTGCTATGCGAGCACGTATATCATTTGTTGTAACTCTAACTCACTTCAGTAAGTAAGTTTTGTGTGCTGGTCTGTTGTCACGGCGCAGGATGACTTCCCATTGGCCAGCCTGCCGTTGCTGGGATACACAGTTGGCACCCCGGGCGAGTCGGACAGCATCCACAAGGAGTACGTCTTCAAGTTGCAGTTCAAGTCCCACGTGTATTACTTCCGGGCCGAGAGCGAGTACACCTTTGAGAGGTACCTTTTTCTATTTGACTTTAGGTAGAGCAGGTAGATCTACTGAGAAGTCAGTTCTGATTTAGTGACCACCTGGGGAATTGAGGGCCAGGAATGCAAGGGATTGTGTAGCCCATCAGATGGGGGGATGATTGGATGGCCAGGTCTGGAGAGTTTTTTTGGGAAGGGGTTTACATCCCCCCTCCTTCTGACTGGGGTCTGTTTGATTATTTTCCAATAACCGCACAGAGAATTAAATATTAAATAATGCAGGGCTATGAAGTAATTCTAGCGAGTACTAGAGTAAACTACAATGTTGAACACAAGTCTGTTCAACATTGCGTTTTAATCTAACGTTCTATTTGCACCTTAAAAAGTCAGAAGTTGTATGAAATTGTTGTCCGTGTGGGCCAAGTGTTGGAATATAACTGGCGTCACCTGCCCACCCCCCCAACAGGTGGATGGAGGTGATCAAGAGCGCAGCCAGTGCCACGGGCCGGATGAGCCTCCTGGTCCCCAGGGACCCCCGGAGATCAACGGCAACTGAGCGCCTTCGCTGGGCGGAGCCTCCCGGGGCTGGGGGGCCGGGCCTCGCAGGCTCCCGGGAGCCCATAGGTGTTTTTATTTTTAAAGATCTCTCTTTATCGCTATTCATATTTCTCTGAGCAACTCCTCTGCTCCCCGTACATACAGGTGGGGGGCAAGGTGAATGACTGGACAACTGGGTGGACCCCAAAAAGCAGGGGTCCCCTGAACCTTAAACCCCCTTCCCCCACCCCCCAGGGCCACTCGGTCATCTTTTAGGCCGCATCGTGGCATCTGGGACATCCTAAGGAACCGCCCCCCCTGTCATCCTCTCAAGAGACGTGAAGGACAGGCCCAAGAACAGCTGAGGCTCAGGCCAGGACCACCAATCTGGAAATCCGCATGATTGTTGCCCGCTGAACCAGTTTCTGAGAGGAAAAAGTGACGAAACAACGAAACGATTGCGAGAATCTCGAAGGTACGATTATAAAGTAGCGTGTACTGCCACCCAAACCTTGGCTTTCAGTAGGTAAGGACTCCTGTCATTATTTTTGTCGCAAGCCTAAACATGAATGCAAGCTTGGGTCTAGATTAAGGTAACGATGTATGTTGTTATGGGAGTTCCTGATTAATATGCAGGATATACATGTAAACATATTTATATATAATAGCCCAGAGTGTGTGCGTGTATATATGCAAGCCAAGCCAGATGGGCAGGGACTACACGTGTATTAGTGTCAAAAGCTTAGCAGCGTTTCTCCCACCCCGCTGAGATGAGTCACTGCACCGCACGCCAAACCACTTCACGAGTCGCTGTCGCTGAGGGCGTTGGAAAGGGACCAATGCTTTTATGCCCTTTTTGGTGCACAAGTGGTCAGAAATATGATGAAAGAATATGACGGTTGAGTATGTGCACACGGTCTGCAGAGAGCCCGGGGAGCGAACCCACAGGCCGCGGCTCATCGTGGGAACGGCAAAATTAAGTTTCCGCGTGTAGTAGAGCTGTGATCACTGATGAAGAAGGAATGAGAGTTGAACGGAGGCCATGATGATGATGATGATGATGATGATGATTATGATTATGAAGGTACCAGGAAGTGAAGGCAGGCTAAATGTTTTTTGGAAGAGGGTGGGACTGACTGACTGTCCTGAATTCAGAAGCAGTGAAAGGACAATGGTGGGGGGGCAGTCAGGTTTTTGAGTACACAGTGGGGTGCTCCAACCACAGGGGGCCTTGCACATTGAGTGCTGCCATTGGAAGGGCTTAGCGGTTCATTAAGGGCAAGGATCACTGATGGCCAATAGGGGTTAAGTTACGAGGGGCCAGTTTGTCATACAGGACAGTCAGTCGGCGAGTTGTGACTTGTAGAAGGCTGGTGCATCTCAACCCTGCATTGTTCGGGTGTGAGATTTGACACTGGCAGGCTAGGGTGGATGATGACCTCAAATGTTGTTTGTGACTGAATCACGTAACTATGTCGACCATTTTTGTTTTAATATACATTTCTATGCCTTCCCAAATGCCGAGATTAAAAGTAACGAAAATTAAAATGCGATTCAGTGGAACATTAGGACAAATGTAAAGATGGATTGTAGAAAACCTTTCAAAAGTGTGTTTTGAATTTTAGGACTGAACTCTTTGTGTATTTCCTAACTTTGGATGGGAATTTTGCCTGAAGGCATTTTCATATTGCTTTAGGTTACACAAGCTTTCAAACTTAAGCTGTGTGGTTCAACTGGACTCTCAGTAGTTTGTAAGCCAGTTAGACATGCATTGGAACAAGGCAGCAGTTCTACTGATAAACTTCCCTTGGTCCTCGCATCCCAGGGCATTCTGGGATTGGCTGTAGTAAACCATACTTTTTGACCCCCCCCATTCACGTTTGCGGTTTCTTTACGCTGTAGTTGTATTATTTACTAGTGCTTTCAAATAACCTCACTTTCCAGCCAGCTGGGTCCCTTTTCTAGTTGGTTTTTAGACTAGTGACACAGGGCACACAGGTCTGAATTGTTCATGTACCGTCGTGGGTCTGAATCTCGTATTCCAGTTCAAGCACACCAGTAAAGAGCACATCAGACCGTGCGTGTGAAAGCAGTCTCTGGGAACAGACCATCGTTTTTCACTTGCCTGTCCCCACTGGAGGCTCCAGTTTGGGCCTCTGACAAGGGCACTTTTGGGGATTGGCTCCCAGGTTTTCCCACACAAACTTCAATGTTTCTTCCAATCCAAAGTAGTGGCCATTATGATATTTACAATAGGCATGTGTTAGTTGGATTCTGTTTCAGGCATGTCCCCTTTTCTGGCAGGAAACGAGGCTCTGTGGCCTGAAGTGTCAATCATGTCCAGTCTGTGGCCAGTTTTTATGATGTCATTTCAGGAGAGGGGGGTGGGGGTTTATGTAACATAGTTAGTTTTCAAGCTGGGCTTCTAAGTGACTATTGTTGGAGTTACTCACATAAAGAATTACATGGGTTATTAACTGGAGTCTATACTCTGCACAATTTTGTCATACGTTTTTTTGTAATGGTTTTAGATGATCCGTTTGTTGGCGTCGCCCCCTTGTTCCTCATTCCTTTCCTACAGAATATTTTTAGATCAGCCTTGGGTGCTTGGAGAACGCCCGTGTCTTGTGGTGTTTGAGCGTGAGTGCAGCCAAACGCCCGTTCTGGCCTCACTGATGTTGCTCTTGTTCGCAGCATTTTTGGGGCCCCTAGGGCCACAGTATTCTGCAGTGTGAGGACTAGATTTTTCTCTCTCTGCCCCTGGCCTTCTGCTGTAACCCCTCACACTGTCCCACCCCCCCCCCCACCCCACCCACCCCACCATTTAAATTCCCCCTTTGAAGGAGCCCCTTTCTGTTCACTCTTCTTTTAATGTTATCTTTATTTATTGTGTAGCATGTTGCCGGAGTCCTGCTCCTGTTAACTCTGCATGTAGTTTTTGTTCCCATGTTATGACAGTGAAAAGATAACAACAACAAAAATAACAATAAAAAAAAAAAAAAACCTGACTGAAATGGTAACCCTGGTCCCGGTGTCCTCTTTACCGTCTGGGCGTGTCCAGCGTTTCTACTGCGGTCCGGAGGCTGCGATACAGAGTCCACTTCCAGGCCTTCGGTCTCAACGCTTCCATAAACTTTATTATACATGACATAATCTAATACAGTTTGTTATGCACAGCGCTCTTGACTTTTTTTTTTTTTTTTTTTTTTTTTTTCTTTTTAAACCTTCTCCGTTCTATAAAGAAAACTGTAAAAATATTGAATTAACCTCTAATTAAAAGATCTCTGGGTTGGGGCGGGCGGGAGGGGTGTATGGTCCAGGTGGAGGGGGCCAATGGACTGCGCGGGCAGGGCGGGCGGGGCGGGGCGTCGCCTCTCCCAGGGAAGGGGCGGTGGGTGGAGTAGCAGCTGGTGGGGTTCACCGTGAGGAGGGGGTGGTGTTCCCATTCAGTGAAAACCTGAGGGGAGGGAGTGGAGGGGTCAGGACACCGGACACAACGCACTTCTACACAAATCCTCACTGTGCAGTATAATGTTGATCTTTTGGACATTTCACTGAACGTTAACATATTATATACATGCATTTGATGTTGTGTCAATTTTATATAACATTAAAAATAGTTTTATTTATATGCTTAGCAGGTGAAAGAAGAACTTACACAGATTACATTTTTACATACTATCCATTTTTACTACTGGATATTTTACAGAAGCAATTCAGGTTGAATACTTCGCTCAAGGGTATAATGATGGTGCCCCTCATGGGATTTGAACCTGCTGGGGAAACCTTGCATCCCCCCGCCCCTCACCTCCGCACTCTCTCCATCATGTGAGAGACGAGTCGGTCTGAGATTCCGGGACAGGACTCCTCTGCCAGGTTGAAGGCGTTCTCCAGCTCTTCGATGGCGCCCACGCTGGCCCCGTTCGCCGCCTCTTCTCCTTCAGCTGTGGAGACGGGAGACGGGAGACGGTCACTCCAGGTCACGCCCGGGTGTGAACGCCCCCCCCCTCTTAAACCCATCTCTCAAATCTTACCTCTCTGAAGATGGGTGTGACCAGCGCCGAAAGACACTGCGATTTTGGCTGCCTCTTCACCGCCTCTGCCGTCTGCAAGCAAACCCAAGTCTCCGGGTGAACATCCATACCTGACCTGACTCGACCCTTCATTCATAAGGACACGTCAACACACTTGTGGTCCCAGAGAACCACATTTACCAGTTATAGCAGGGGATGGCAAGGAGGGCCATATCTGCTGGATTTCATGCCAACTTCCACTCTTAATTGTTTCATTAGAGCAATCGTTTATGATCTGATGTTTTTGTGAAATTTCTTTTGGTAAACTTGTGAAAGACCGCAGGAGACTGTTCTGGTGTCCCTATGCAAAACATTTTACTGTGATCTGCAGTGAACCACTGGTGTTTATAGCTATTTAACCTGGGAAATCGGTGGAAACCGGAACCTGGACACACTGGAATGGGGTTGTCCACCCCTGAGCTATAGACTGTCGATTTGAAGTCCGAGTGGGAGTACTGATCTAGGAGCAGTCTTTTGCCTTTTTTTGCTCATAATGGATAAGGTTAACGGTTAAAAAGGTGAAAAAAAAATTGTTTCAGATTTTCCCCATTTTCCTCCTAATTTAGTAGCCAATTGTACCCTCTTTTCATGTCAACCACCATACTGTGAGCTCGCTGCCGTAGCTCTGGGACCTCCGAGACGGAACTCGCCAAGCCGTCAACTGTAACTCCGGTACACACAAAGCCACTTTTATACGCAGCGAGTTCATGCTGGCTTCCCTCCCCCCCTTCCACAGGGCAGACAGCCCCCCCCCCCCAAAAAAAGGGACTCCTGGCCACAGCCGGGGCTCAAACCCTGATCGCATTGGGCAACCTGCACCCCGGGCAGGTGCCTTTTACCATTGCCTTTTACCATTGCTCCACCCAGGGGCCCTGAGCAGGGGCCTGATCCTAGATCAGTACTCCTACTGCAACGCTTTGAGAACGCGGGGCCTGATCTATGAATGAAGAGGCCTGCAGGGCAGCTGGGCTCACGTCAGAGTCTGAGTTGGTGAAGCCCTTCTGAAGTTTGTTCATGGAACTGGGCCGCACTGTCGGGGGGAAGTTCCACATCGGACTCTGGTCTCTGTCATCACCGTCTCCATCCCTGTCGGGAGGAAAAGGCACAGGGGTCAGCCAATCCCCACTCATGTGCACATACACTATTTCCACCTGCATCATTCCAAAGACCTGCCTTTTTACTCTGACTTTTAATAAAAATGTTGACCCCGATTTCCCTGTTCTTACAATTTTATATTCTTGTCATGTGTTAGTCTTGCTTTAATTACCTGTTTTTATTTACCTTTATTTGACTTAAGCCTTGCATTTTATACATTTAACTTATTGCTCTTTTTTTTTTACATTGCTTTTTATTAGATTTTCATTTTTATTTACTGATATGTGGTAAAGAACAATCTATGTATGAAAGGTGCTTTAAAGTTTAATAACATTATACATTATTATTATTGGTGTTGTGTGGACACCAGTGGACTGGACTCCAGTATTCATGGCAGACCAGTGTCAAATCATTCTCTCATTTTGGTCAGTAACATGTTTTGTTGAAAATTCTCAGCACCTAAAGAGTCAAAGGTATTTCTGTCTCGTCCGTCCGCCTGGCTGATGGGAGAATGTGTGCGGTGGGGGTGGGGGTGGGGTGGTGCGTACATGTCTGAGTCGTCGGAGCTGGACTCGTCCCCGTGGCCCTCGGACTTCCAGCGCCGGTACCGGTCGATTAGCTCTGCCAGGTAGGACGTCTTCTTGGTATAGCGCGTGATGAACTTGTGCTTCAGCAGCTCCTTGGCAGTGGGTCTCTGCGGGGTGACAGCAGCAGTGTGAGGTCCTTTAACCCCCCTCTGGTGTCACTGCTAAACACAGGGTTCAGCCAAACAGACCTTCGTTCATTCACCTTCTAGTCCAATGTTGACTGTGAGGCAGGTTTGCCCAACTCTACTTGGTCTTAAGGCGTTTCTGAAAGAACCAATTACAACTCTTAACCGCCTGACTGAAATAATCGTTTGATTAAATAATTTGGGCCCTTGCTCTTCAAAAAGTTCAAATGAAAATGAAAATTTTCAAATGAAAATCTTTCATTTTCTTGGATATATGGCACAGCATGGTTCCCCTGTATAGTCTCACCCCCCTCTGTCTAGAGAATCTAGAAAAGGGAAGTTTCAGTTTTTTATTGGTTTCCACTAAAAATCCTGCAATTTGATTGGTTCTAGCTAGTTTTAACCAGCATTGAGTTATTTACTGACTGTTTGTTTGAATCGATGCCTCCTACTGGAGCCCCAGCTACAGGAGACCATAATTCATCAGAAGTACCTGACCATTGGTTTATTAGCAGAACACATCCCCTGAAGTTGTGCAGACTCATATTACATCAGAGTCAGCCTGGACAGGCTTATAGTACCATTAGGTTATGAGCCTGGCTGGTGAGGCTACCCTGTACATTATTTGTAAGGTGGTGAAGAGAGGTACTCACAAACCGTGGATCCTTATTGAGGCAGGCCTCCACAAACTCTTTGAAGGGCTTGCTGTAGGTGCCCTCGAGGGTAGGCGGGTTGTTTTTGGGGATGAGGAAGAGGACCCTCATTGGGTGCAGGTCTGAGTTTGGGGGCTCCCCTTTGGCCAGCTCAATAGCGGTGATTCCCAGGGACCAGATGTCCGCCTGTCACAAACACAGAGATTGAGGGATCCACCCAACATTACCCCTTTCTCACTGATCCTTTGACCTGTGACTAAGGGGTCCTACAAATTGGACCCATTTGTTATCAAAAGTGAATGCTGGGCCTCTATACCAAGGTGGCATACTCTGGGCAGCTCCGAGGGCCGGTGGGTATACAGATCACACACTGTATTCACCAGCCACAACAATAGGCAGGGTATTTTGGTTATCAATACATTCAGCTAAAATACACATAATTGAAGTCAATTAAATAATTAAGCTGACTGTTTGATGACCTCTGGGGCCATCCAGAAGGGTGTGCCTACAAATGTGTTCCTCTTGATTTGGGTGTCAGTCTGTTTGAGACCTGCCCTGTGCCTACAAATGTGTTCCTCTTGATTTGGGTGTCAGTCAGCTGGCCTGCTACCCCGAAGTCTGCCAACTTGACATCACCCTGTTCCGACAGCAGCACGTTGGCAGCTACCAGGAAACAAAAAGTCAGTAACCAACCTTTAGAAGAGGATGTTAAAAACAACTCAATCAACAGTAAAATGGCTAATATTTTACTAAGGAGACATTACTCTATCACTGAGGATTCAAGGACTCAACACAGTCGCGAGGCTACAGCTGCTGTACCCTTTCACAAAGGAACCCGCACTGCTCCATTAAACCAATCATAAATTGCTGTATCAGTGGGATACACAAAGTGATAGCATGTAGTATACGTTGCCCTTGAGAAGTGACTGAAAGGCACAGGAATGTCATGTGGAAGATGGTTGTGTGGCAGTAGAGTTGGTTAGCGGACGGCCTCTGTCCAGGGCACCTTTGATGTCGCGATGAATCTTCCTCTCCGAGTGGAGGTAATCCAGCCCCTTCAGGATCTCCCGTAGGATGGTGGCGATATAGGTCTCCTCCAGGGGCCCTGACCTCAACTGGAGAAAATGGAGAGCGGAAGAAGACCACGCTGACTAATGGAATACAACTTTTATTTATTTCTTCCCCAGCAAAAATGAAGGCAAGCTACTATGACAGGCTTAAGGTCTGTCACATAGACACTTGCACTAATTTTGCGCAGTCCTCTTGAACGCCCGCTGTGGTCAGAGCGCAAAGTCAGTCATAACATGAGAATAAGCCTGCTTACCAAATCCAGCGCTGAGCCCCCTCCCAGATACTCCATTATAATCCACAGCTTGGTCCCCTGCAGGAAGAAGGGAGGCGGAGATCACATACAGGACACGGCGCTGACTCAAGCAGGCGCTAGCTCTCGCCAATTAATTGTCTCGCCTGCAGGTGCTTGTGGGTCACACTTGGTTTGGGGGTCTTTAATTAGGCACCGCTAATCATCAGTTTGCTAGGCTTATCGTTGCCTTTCTGGATTAGCTAATTATATACCTTCTGAACCTCTGATCCTTGAGTAAGCTCCAGCTACCGCCTCTGAGAACATCGGGTCCTGATGAAGACGTTGCAGTCTGGGCCTGATGAGCAGAATATCTGACTTAGCCTATACAAGACGTCTGTGGTGTCTACAGCTGTTCAGATGGGCCCCAGTGCCCTAAACCACTGATTCTATACACTCACCAGGTACTCCGTATTCTCAACATTGAATGAGTCTGCCGACCACTGAAGCTGAAACATTACAATTTGATGCATCTTCTGAAAATTCATTGAGGCGTGACCAAGGACAATACTGTGTCAATGGATGCTCTGTACCGTGAACCTCCTGCAGCTAAGAAGCAAGGAGGATGGAAAGAACAAAGGAGTAGAGTGACCAGTGAGTCTAAAGGATCACAGCCCCAAACGCCTCTGTCAAAAGCGGGTGGAGAGAGGGGGGGGGAGGCACCTTGAGGTAGGAGCCGTAGTACTTTGTGACGAAGGGGCTGTCGCACTGGCTGAGCACGGTGATCTCCTGCTGGATGTCCTCGATCTCGTCCTCTGCCTCCTCCAGGTCGATGATCTTGATGGCCACCACCTCCTTGGAGCGGTTGTTGATGCCCTTGTATACCTCGCCGAAGGAGCCCTTCCCAATGCGCTCCAGCTTGGTGAAGTACTCCTCGGGGTCCAGGCGGGAGTTCTGCCCATGGACAAACAGAGGCGACACGATCGAACCGAAGCACCTTTCACAATGCCCGTTTCTGAATGCTGTAAAGCAGCGGTCCCCAACCTTTTTTGCACCACGGACCAGTTTCATGCAAGACCATTTTTCCAAGAGAATCACGCGCATAACAAAACACAATAAAGTGCATATTATATCATTTAGTTATTAATTTAATTATTAAATTTATAATGTAAATGTGACAACTCAACTCAACTTCTTTTAAATGCAGCTTTTTTCTTTTTTTTTGCCTATCATCATTGGGTCTTTCCCCCTTTTCAAAGAAGCTCTGCAGCAATGTTTGTTTTTTCATTTTTGCTAGGGTTAGCTTGTGGGCTTAATTTATTGGTGCATGGAATTAAAACTGCGACTGAGACAAGTGCGGAAAAGAGGCACAGATGGAAGTGGTCATTTTTCAAAATAAAATACCCTGCAGACTGCGATAGTCAATAAAATGGACATAAAATTTAAATTAAAACGTTTTTATTCTTTGTGTGGGGCCCGGTACCAAATGATCCACGGCCCGGTAATTGGGGACCCCTGCTGTAAATGGTCATATAATGGATTATATGTAAAAATCCTTTAAAGCAAAGGCGGGCTATATTCTTCAATACAGAGGCCAAGGAAATGGTGTGTGCACGAGAATGCAGCATGTGGTGCCTGAAAATGAATGGCATGAGCCATTAGGTTTATGCATCACCAAAGCAAATGAATCATACTGACTATTATGGCGTATGCACATTTATCTTGTATGCAGTTATTACAATATAACCACTTAAATTGTGAAATGATGAGCTTCTGTATGTATGAAATGGAGTTTAAGAATACATCCTCTGGTTATACAGACAACAAAACTCCCAAGAGCATAGTATTGTACTGTCATGGTATTCCATAAACACAAAATATAGGCCAACTTAAATGCATCCATTAAAGAGGAAGTGGCTTCCCCTGGGACCGTGCTTGTTGAGAGAATCAAATCTGATGTGGTCTAAAATGCAAAGTTCAGCAGGTCACTTATTAACAATGGAGTTTTAGATGCCCATGATATTTAATTTCCTGTTTTGGTGAGAGGGATACAATGCCAGCGCAAGTGCCGACCGTGATGTTCCACGACTGAGCATGTGTTTTCCATAGCCGCCCGCTGTTACCAGGCAACAGATACATAATGAGCTGCCATCCTGGACAAGCCTTCTCCTTTTGACAGCTCAGAGGTTAAAACATTCCATTTGAAAAGTAGCGTACAATAAGGATCATTTTTTCTCTGAGCACAACATTTTTTTTGTGTTTTTATTTTTTTGTCTGAACAGAAACCGCTAATGATGACTTTAAAAGATCACAGCATGTTATTGTTAAGAACCTGCACTCCACCTAAATCATAATGCATAATGAATAATACACATTTTAACAAGGGAAAAGAATATACATCCATATGTATGGGGGGAAAAGGTGGAAATACCAATATGACATGACTATCCTGCTCTGTAGAGTTCTCAATGGACTGTTGAGACTGCCTGCTCACGCCCTAGACTCAAATTTGCAGTCAATTGATTTAGTTGCTCGCCTGTTTATCTTTGCAACTCGAACTAATGCACAGACATCACGATCCAGGAGTATGCACTACTGACCACAGTTGCCCTTTGTTGACAATGTTGTTCTATACCGACTTCACCTTAGATACTATTCCTAGTGAAACTGTCTTCATCTCTGAAGCTCCTGCCAAACATGCCCCAACAATCACCCCTCTTTCAAAGTCCCTGAGGCCTTGTCTTCTAGCCATGCTAACCATAATTATAGGCAACCAATTATAGACTTGCTGGGGTGTTAACTACTTACTTAACTCATGAACAACACCTGTATGGAAGGTGTGCCTGTATGCTTTCAGTATACTTTCTGACCCTCATTTACCTCAGTGTTTTCACCTTTTTGGCCATTACCTGTACATGTATATGTGGGTGGGTGCTACACATTGGTGGTGGTTGAGGTGAGTCTCCCCCCTCCCCTCCATTGTAAAGCACTTTGGGTTCCTGAAAAGCACTACATAAATTCAACACACACATGCACAGACACAGAGAAACCGACCTGTTTCAGATGTATATAGTTGGGGGAACAGAAATTGAAGTGGTTGTTGTTTACCTACTTAAGCTGAATGCACTTTCTGTAAGTTGATTTGGATAAAAGCATCTGCCAAATGACTCATGTAAAAATTATAAAGGCAGACTCTCCTATTCAAATCTACAGTGGGCTGATTTAGCATAGAGCAAATGAGTGTTGCCTGCAGCTGTTTGGAATCCACTTTCCCAAACTTTCAAACATGTTTGTCCTGAAACTGAGCACAAAAAACTTAAATAGAACTGTAAACAGAGGGACATAAAAACACCTTTGAGTAACAATGCTAATGTTCTGTTCCCTCCCTTCGTTACATTCCTCTTGTGACCCTCCAATATTTTCAGTTATTTTCATGTTTTTACATTTTTATATTCCATGCTATGGTTTCAGTGTTATAGTTGGAGTTCCACTCTCCTTGTAACACTACATTTCCAGCCCTATACTGTTGATGAACAATGCTGTACTCACAAAGACCAAATGGAGTGAATTTTGTAATTTGTCAATTGTGAGTTATGTAATATTTGCCCACTTAAATTTTACCATCAGTTATTGACAAATAACTGATGGTTCTAATTATACATGTGCATATAAAAATAACACACACCTTCCCTGGGCTGTTGGTATGAACAATGGTAACCCTGATATGTTCTAAATCCCTCCCTCACATGCTTACATTTAGGTATTTAGCAGACGCTCTTATTCAACCTACACCCTGTACGTTTCTTTACATACAATTTATTCCTACAGCTGGACATTTACTGAAGCAATTCTGGTTAAGGATCTTGTCCTGGGAATTGAACCCGCAACCTCCTAATTACAAGCCCAGTTCGCTAACCGTTATACTATACTGCAACACACATGTCCCCCTCTCTGCAGCGCTAGGCTGTGAGGGTGGGGTGGGGTGGGGTGGACTGCAGACCCACACCATCAATCCCTTGTGAAGATGAAAGACGAAAAAGGCCTGGGACAAGCAATTCCTCCCTGTCAGGATCAAAAGAGATTAGCGCCCCACGCTGCCCCCTTTAACCCCCCCGCCCCCCTGAGAGTGTACGTAGCCCCGGGGCACAGCGGCCCCTTTTCAGCCTCGCTGACTTTCGCCAGAGCGTGTATTTAAACTTGAGCTCTAAACGGAAGGGGTCAACTGGAAAGGTCAGTGCCGGCCGAGGCCTCTGATACGGACCCGCGTTTGAAACGGCTGCGATAGTGAAGTGCTTAAGGCGGGGAGAGAGAGAGACCCGGAATGACAGTGTGCGCTACAGAACTAAACGGGGGCGTGATGAGAGTCTGTGCACAAATACCACTGAAAAAAAAGACTGTCCACTGACTGTAGGCAATCTATGAAACAGAACTTCAGCCTTTGGGGTAGGAGGGGGAATCTCTTAATAAAATGTGTTTAATTCTGCTATCCGGAATGCGATGTATTCAGCTTACACCTCACGATGTGAGTCTATAGCAGAGGTGGAAGAGCAGAGAAAGTCTCAGAACTCCCTGTGGTTGTCTTGACCAAGCCCGGTCCTGGTCACCTGTGTCACTCTGAACTTCAACATCTTCGTACAACAGGTGTCTATTGCAGATCCTCCTTGCTGGGAGTCTTCTACAAAGGACGCACAATATAAATATCTTAAGGCCCTTCTACATTTATTCCCTACCTCTCCACCTCAGATGTGTGATGAGCGTTCTGGTGCAAAATGGCAACCACCTTTGCTGTGAAGTGCTTTGAGTGGCCATTGGGTTCTTGGTCACCTCCCTGACCAAGGCCCGTCTTGCCTGGTTACTGAGTTTGGCCAGACAGCCAAACCAGCCAGCTAAGAAGAGTTAGTTCGTGGTTAGTGGTGGTTCCAAACTTCTTCCATTTCACAATGATGGAGCCCACTGTGCTCCTGGGAACTTTCAATGCTTTAGCAATGTTTTGTACCCTTCCCCAGATCTATGCCTCAGCACAATTATATCTAGGAGGTTTATGGAGAGTTCCTTGGATGTCCTCACCCAAGAGGCCACTCAACTCCTGGTCCAGGCCCTGGTGATCTCACGTCTGGACTACTGCAATTCCTTGCTGACAGGCCTTCCGGCCTGCGCCATCAAGCCACTGCAACTAGTCCAGAACGCTGCCGCTCGTCTGGTGTTCAACCAGCCGAAGTTTACCCATATCACCCCTCTACTCTCCTCTCTGCACTGGCTCCCCATCGCAGCACGCATCAGATTCAAGTCACTGGTGCTTGCTTTTCAAGCGGCCAGAGGTACTGCTCCCCCATACCTCCAGTCACTCATCACTCCCTACCCACCCACCTCCCAGACCCCTCCGCTCCGCCTCCTCTGGTAAACTGACTGTCCCTTCCCTCCGGGCGCCTGGCAGCCGCTCCTCGCGGTCTCGCCTCTTCTCTGTGCTGATCCCTTGCTGGTGGAACGACCTTCCGCAATCAGTCAGGACCGCGGAATCACTTGCGATCTTCCGCAAGAGACTCAAAACCCACCTCTTCAGACTCCACTACCACTGAACTCTGTCCATCTAGCTAAATTGTCTTCACCACTGTTTACTTGTTCAATACTATACTTCCCCCCAAAAAATAAAAAATTAAAAAATACACTAACCTTTTCCTTCCCGGTGTTACAGGTATGGTACGCAGATGCCTGCAATGATGTCTATCACTGTATTCCTGCACTGATCTCGTGCGCTAACTATGATTGTTCTTACCATGTATTAATGCACATCTTGTAAGTCGCTCTGGATAAGAGTGTCTGCTAAATGCTTAAAATGTAAATGTAATGTCAAATGGATGTCATGGCTTGGTTCTTACTCTGACATGCACTGTGAACTGTGGGACCTTATATAGACAGGTGGGTGCCTTTCTAAATCACGTCCGTTCAAGTGAATTTGCCACGTGGACTACAATCAAGTTCTAGAGACATCTCAAGGATGATCAAAGGAAACAAGATGCATCTGAGCTCAATTTGGAGTGTCATAGCAAAGGGCCTGAATACTTATGTAAATTACATATTTCAATTTATTATTATTAATGCGTTTGCAACAATTTCTAAAAACATGTTTTCGCTTCGTCCTTATCTATTGTGTGTAGATTTATGGTAATCATATTTAATCCATTTTAAATTAAGTCTATAACACAAAGTGTGGAAAAAGTTAAGGGGCCTGAATACTTTCCGAAGCCACTGTATATAAGCCATCTACTGGAGGGTCAAGGGACTGCCTGCTTGTAGGGACAAATTAGTATTTTAGTATCATTCTGGACATATTGCATTACACTGAGTCTGAGGAATAAATGTAGCAATCATTCCACAACAGAAGCATTGGTTTTTAGAATGAGTTAAAGCATAATTTTCATGTTTGAATAGTAGGCAAAGGGAGTGTTTTACTCAATCGCTTCTTTCCCTTATCGTCCATCCAAGTGTGCGCCTTTTCTCAAGAAAGTGCGACTTCTGTCGCCTCTTGTTTACTTCAAACCAACCTGGAGCATTGCCGAATGCGATGGCACAACCCCGCTGTTTGGAGCCAACGACTCGATGCAGCCTGCTTAGACCCTTTAGATTCCACCCACATTCGTATCCCAAACCACATGATCCATATTCAGGAGATATACAACTCTTATCGGGGTCCTCTTTCCCCTTTTGCAATGGTGACTCATTCCTTTCCAGACACAGCGCCTCGTTCGTCCCGTTTTAAACCTGTGAGCGTCGCTCACTGTCACACAGCGCCACAGACTTAACAAGGGTTTTTAAACTGGCGCACACTCAGCATCCATCCTACCCCCTCCACGGGATCCACAATGCTGCAGACCTCACAAGTACCCGAGCCCTTTGTTGCAGCCGCGGCTCTTTATCTCATCAGCAGCAAAACAGAGAGGGCCACCTCTGAACCCATCAATCGCTTCGCTGATGAAAAGTGCATGGACTGGTCCTGAATTCACACACCCACACAGTGCAACCTCATTAATTGGAGGAAATCCTCCTGTTTTTTTGCGTAGTGTCTGTCTCATTATTCCCAGCACGGGAGACCTCGACAAAATGGTCTCAACAGGTCCTCTTCCGATTGCAAACTATATCATCGCGCCGGAATTTTGCGATGGTTAGGATTAACACAAATTGTCTGATTAGCAGAGAAGAGCAGACAAAATGGAGGCTTTGTAACTTAATTTATTTCCTAATGCTCCAGTGGATACGGAAGATGTAGAGCAACGATCGCTGCAATCACTTAATGGTCTGATGCCAGCAGATTTGTCAGGTCTGAGTTTACAGCCCTCATTAGGAACAAATTACTAACATTTAGTGGATGGTGGTTTGCCAGAAGTCTCGGGCGCATGACAGAATGACTTCCTCAATACCACTTAACAACACTAATGCTGTCATTTGGATGACATTGAGGAAATGTTTTGTGATTTGATCGCCTAAAGTTTCGTTTTTTGCATAGGCTACTAAACAAGCTGTTTTTAGGAAGATGAGAGATAAACTCGTGACATTCGGAAAACGCAAAACGGCTAATCTAGCACGAATATCACTCCTCCCTTCCACAACATCATTTCGTAGTTGAAAATATACTAGCTAGCTACTAAAGATCCCCTAGTACCTTCGTAGAATGGGAGTTAGATGGCAGTTTCACATTTTTGTTCTGATACTAGCTTTTCTGAAATAGTATTGCATACATGCTTAAAATACATATTTTGTTATCGGGAACAAGCCTGACATCTGTTACGTTAGCAACTATTTTAACTTTTAAACGCCAAGTAAAATGTTGCCTATCCCTGGTTTTCCAGATTTGTTTTCCAGCGAACTGAAGGTGACTAAGCTTCTCCAGAACTATTTCCAAAAGAAGCAAAAATGATTACTAGATGCTATCAAAGTTAAGTACATCATTTGTTTTCCTCAAAGAAAATACAGTGAACGCCAATAACGCATACCATTCCACTGTGCACTGCGGGCGAGGATGGATTTTCGCTTGCTGTCAGATGAATAAGAGCATCATGTGAACTCAAATTTGAATTGCCAACACTATCCACCTTTTCATTGCACGCGTTTATTAGCCATTTTGGTGAACTAAGTAGACAGAAGAATACTTAGATGCAACAGTTCTGGCATTCGCTAGACTGCGAGCTAGCTACCCCACAAAGTCCCATGGATTATAGGACAAGATGTAACTGTTAACACAGAGAGAGTTAGCTAGGTAGCTTGTAAGCAAAACATTATCCGGATTAAATGGCAGCACGAGAAAGGAAACCTGATAGCTAGCTAGCTAGATTACAAGTCATTTAGCTGGCAGCGAAAAAGTAATTACTGTCTTTCATTCCAATAATTGTGAATACAGCTAGATAGCCAGCTAGCTATTTGCAGAACTCGGCTAACTAGCTAACGTTTATTTTAGCGGACCAGACTGGACTACTCGCTAGTCAGCTAACTGTTAGCTAGGTTGGAATTGACCTCCCAAGGAGGGGTCCAAATCCCACTGCTTTACCTGGTTCCGCAGATCCCGGAGGTGAGCCATTCTGCCGGCGGGTTGGTCAGGGTGAGGGCAGCCAAAGCCCTTTCCGCCTGGAAAGGGAGGTTGTCAATTTTTTTCAGTTTTTTTCTTCCTTGTCTTCTAAGACCCTCTACATAAACAGCCTCCTAATCTACCACCCCACCGTGTTTTTGGGTTCTAATCGCCCTGTTGCACACCCCGCAGCACTGCGAGAATGTTATGTATTGTTTAACTCCATCTATCAGAATGGTGGATGTAAGAGCAATTTCGACTTTGTGTATCAATATTTGATTTTCAGCTATCAAAGGAGACTGCCTGCTCTTCATTTACTGCTTAAGAAGGGACAGAATAATGGTATAATGGCGCATGCGCATATAACTTCTGCAATGAATACAGAATTCTGGGAGTTGTATTTTTACTGTAAAACGTGAATTCAAGATCCTGTGTTTATTGCAAGCTTGGTTTTAACGTTTTAACTATCAGTATATTATAATTATTTATTGGAATTATAAGAATTAATATCCGTTTAATTGAATAAATAAATACAATTATATCCCCCAGAACTATAACAAAAACAGGAGGAAATAATTAACAATGTCAGTGGCCCTGCAACAGATTGGGGTCTCCGACAACATTACTTACCTGATACAGCCACAAGGTGCCACCATTTCACCCATAAAGCCTGAAAACAAAGTTTACACCCCCGGATTTCTGTATCATGTCATCACAGGGGACAAATGCCATTGTGTTTTTCATAATTCCTCATTTCTCGTATATCAAACAAACGTTGAATTCCATTGTGTCAGTGTACAGCCATGTGGCATTTAAAATGGCACACACAAACATTTTGGTAAATTATCGCGTCAGAACAATACGTAAATAGCTCTGAAATATTCCAGGAAAGACTTCCAACTAAAGAATTGGCACACTACATTTCATAGGAATTGCCCACGCAGTATCGGTTAGGAGCAATTCGGAGAGCAAGAGCGCGGTCCCGTGGGGAGTTCTTGGGAAGGGCGTTCCTCAAGCAAGTTCAAACACACGCTGTACTTTTGGAAGCGTTCGCCCATAAGCCACGCCCACTACGCCCTATCCTATGGTCCAGCTTCACCGTACTTAGTTGAAAGTATATGAAATGCTAAATTAAATTGATGATTATGATGATAATTCCAAAGATTACTTGTAAATGAATGCCTTTAAGGCAACTACTTTTCCCTTCAAAGCTTTATAAACAAGACATTACATATTAGCTAACCTTCACAGACAGGACAACACATATTGAGGATTGTGCTTCGGCTGCATTTATTGTACACAAACAATTCTCAGCGGTAGCAAGGCTATGAAACCGCTATGACAATGGTTTTAACCAACTCAAGAAAATCTGTTAGTACATGCTGTCAGATAGGTCCGTGTCTCTCTTTGAGTTTCTGATCTGACATCATGGTTTTATATATTTTTAAACAACTTTACTTTCAGAATACTTTGTAACAGAGAATACGTTTATTTGTTCATTTATTTTTATTTGATAGGGACGGATACAAGTTGACAGATAAACAAGTTGACAAGTGAAAACAATAACCCGATGCTTTGTACCGTAACATTAATAGTTTACCCTAATTTCCAATGCTTGTACCTAGAAGGGTTATTAAATCAAAAACAGGTAAAAGACAGTATTAATCCAAAACCAAGTTGTGAATCCAAATGAAACGGCAGCATTGTAACAATAACCAGAATGAAGACTTCAAATCATGATGACATATGATTGCATAGGCCTATCAGATTTATTGGTTTACTTTCATTTTAAAATGTGCAACATTGTGCTTTGTTTTAAGTCTACAAGTACTGAATTCCAGGTATTTGCTCCCTTGATAGAGAAGGCTGTCTGTCCACGGGAGGTTTTACGAAAATGGTACTTTACAATTCCCATAGCTCCCCCCAAACTAATGGTTTGCAACGTTTTCGGAGCCCGGCTATGAAGACATTTGAAAATAAAGATAGCATAGGCACTATTAATACAATAATCAAAGCTTAAAATGTTATGTTTTATTAAACGAGGCAATGGTGAAATCTTGCTTTTTTTCTGTCCAGTATTTTTATTGCACGGTTGTAAAGCATTTCTGTTGGTTAATGTGTATATTGGATTGTGATAAATTGATCGATTGGTAAGAAAGCTGCAAACTTCGAAGCTTAAGAAAGCTTTTTTCTTCTCAAAAGGTAAGGTAGGCTACAATAAAACACAGGGTAAATTGTTTTATGGACCGTTTTTATGGTAGTTTTTTTACTGCTTAAACCCCTTTTAAAAGATTTTGATATAGCAACAGGATGTGCTTAGGGATAGGCCTACGTTTAATAGGCTACAATGCCATGATGTTACGTTGAAACAGTTTCTAAGTATCATGTCAGTAAACGTCCTCATAAAGCCCTATTGGAAAGAGAGAGAGAAATTGGCTAACAATAGAAGTACTCCATTGCATTAGTCTTTCAATCAACAGGTTTCAGTGCACTTTATGCAAGTTCTCTTCAGTGCTCAAGAGCTTTCAAATAGGCTACATTAACGGGCACGGGGAAGTGAAACTAACATTAGTTACATGGCCTACTCAAGTTAATTCGTCTTTTTGTATGAAATGCGAATGCGAGGGATGATTTGGAACCTAATACTTCCCCATTTCATTATCAACAGGTGGTTAGATTGTTCTTTTGAGAGAGAAAAAAGTTTCCTTTTTATCCTGCCAGCCTTTTGTAAATCAGAATGTATCTTAACGATAACGAAAAGCAGATCCGTTAATTACAACATACTGTGCCATATACTGTGTGTCATTACCCCTATACACACATACCCTTTCGTGTGTTATGTCTGCATAATTCTCTGTTTTGCAACCAGGATAGCATTCAATAGAAAATATTTTATAAGGAAGGGATATACGGCAAGGGAGGACCGTTGCTGGGCTAAGCCTCCTTACTCGACACACTGTACCTGAACGAGCGCCCCAAGATTCATGTCACAGTTTTAGCCGCCAGGAAACAACCTTGCTAAGTAGACGCGAGAGGTGTTTTCCGCTGCGGCTTTACGCGAGTGTCTCACCACTTATTGGCTTATCGGAATACAACAACTACAGAGTCAGAAATACTGAAAATCCTCAACGTGTGTCTAATTTTAAAACAGGAACACACATTGTGCTTCCACATACTGCATAGACATTGTACATGTTTTCTTCCCCTTTGACATTAGCCTACGCGTTACTATATTACAAAAACACATAAAGGCTACACTATGGTTCCTACAGCATCTAGACAGAGTTTTGACCGTCCTCGGAGGATAGAGGTGGATAAAAGGTAAAAAGGGGATAAACTAGCGAAGCTTCCACTCTTAGCATTGTTATTTTGGTGTCACTGTGAGCGATGGAACGAGTCCGATATAACAATATAAGTTTGATCTTCCTTGGATTGCTAAATAATTTATACATTTGAGACATACAAGGCTAATAGTTATAAGAAACGAAAACAACAAATATGGACGGCTAATCGACAAGCAAAACAGACACATGAGTATAAAATAAATCCTGGTGAAACACTTACTAATTTAAAAACGTCCAACATAATTACTGCAATAGTAGTGCGAAGCTAAATTCAGTTTCAGTCTACCGTAAACATATACAGTAATGTTCTGTCTTCAGCCTAATTATCTCTAAATGGTGGGCAGGGAAGCAATAACCGAGACAACTTGTGCTGGAAGTCTTGTTTACAGTTTCCGATGGAGCTGAAAAGAAAATATGTCACTCATCCTTTTGCCAGATATGATTCCCACGACTGGTAAAAACAGTATTGTAGCTGACTGTAGAGTAGCTATCGCCTATGCCGTATAGAAGTTCTGACTAGAAAACCTGTCTTGCTTTGACTAGACATGCAAATAATGAACTAAGCCATGCATGGCGATCTGAACGCTGCTTTTATATGTTAACTTGTTTGTAAACATTTGTTTGACATACTTCGTCTTTAATGTTGTTAAATCGAATTGTGTTATTGTTCCTGCTAGACCGAGAGGGAAATCCTCCAGAACAAACTAATTCGAGGCTCTAATAAGGAAGGAGGGGCTACATGTTGCTCTCGTTTTCTCCTCCTCTTAACAAAGCTGAAGCATTTTCCTTAGAAGGAAACCTCAGTTGGAAGAAATCGGATTTCTGAACACGGCCAACCTGTCCTACCCCGCAGTATAAATACAGCAACATAGACAACGTTGAAGACAACGCGGCTGCTCAAGAAAAATGAGATCCACTTAGTAAGCTACATGCAAACTGCGAAAACCCGAGCTGGGTGACAAACGATGAGTGAATTCGATGTGCAGATATGACGAGTTGACGCGCGCAAAGCTTAATACATTATTAACACTCGATCCTCGAGATTCGAATGGGACATTGTATTTTTGTTTGTTTGTCGTGAAATATATTTTAATTTCCACGTAACGTGTGGCGCGGCGTATTCCATTCGATTGTGAGGCGTAGGGCTGTGCCAAAGTGTGTGTGAGAGAGAAAGACAGAAGTGCCCGCAGACGGCATCAGTTCACTCATGTCGGAATTGTGCCTGCCTCTTTTAGGAACTCAATCACGCTGAAGGTAGGTTGCAACAAAATATACGGTTCTTTGATGATAAGGTTGGCTACTTTTTATTCGATACGCTATTGTTTTAGGCGGTACTCTTACGCATTATGTGAGTTATATTAGGCAACACGCCTCGATTTGTAGGTAAATGTATGTGCTCCAAGACTTATAATTACTTTTGTGTGTTTACCTGCTCATAGCAGTAACACTCTAATGGATACAAATCAAACTCATTATCCTCTATTTGTAGTCCTTAAACAGCCTTACAAATGATCACATCTTGAATACAGATGTCAACGATATCCGTTTTTCAGGGTTTTCGAATTGACGCCAAGTTAAGCCTTCATGCCAAGTGCTTTGCGCAAGTGCTGTGTCATCAGTGTTTTGAGAATTAACACAGTTTGTTCAGTAATGCGAAGGCTAAAGTAGTCAGTGAAACCAATTTCCCCATTACGACAAAGAACGATGTTTTGTATCTTCGAATCGAAGACATTGTTTTACAGAAGTTGTTTTATATTCCTGGCAGGGAGACCGTCCTCTTGCAGGTTTCTGTGAAGAGGAAATAGAATAAGTGACAGAGAAGAAGTCTACACAGTGTAAGGTTGGGGTCGGCGGTTGGTCCCTAACAAAGAGTACGTATGAGGGACATGGAGATGTTGCGCCGTTCGTCAGTATTCGCTGCCGAAGTGATGGATGTTTTCGAACGCACCCCCACGGACAAGGAGCTTGTGTCCCAGGCCAAGGCGCTGTGCAAGGACTATATTCACGCCAGACTTCACCGGGCCGGGATTGGCTGGTCCAAACCTGAGCAAAGCTTGTCGGCATCGGGGGGAATGCTCGGAGAGGTATCCTCTATCCTTCTTTGGTTAGGTAAGAAAGAGACTCTTTTTTTGTGTTCTCAAAATTTTAGCACCCACGAGTTTTTGCAGTCTGGCTTTTGACCATTCTCTTGTTTGTACCATTGAACTCGAATGGTTTACGGCATGCCTGCTACTCGAGCCTGAATCATATATTTGCATGGGGAAAATTGTAAACACCCGGTGAAGTTCGGGCTTCTCTCTAGCAGAGTTATATAAGCAAATTCTCACTAATGGGTCTGTAATGGTCTGCAAAAGCATGGGCATTGTAGCGTATACACTCTGGCTGGCTGGAGAGGTCTCCTTATCTCGCGTTATAAGAGCTGCTGCTGAGGATTGCCAGCTGTATTGAGACATTCTCAGTGCGCTGTGGTTAGTGCTTTCCTGTCACTTGGTGTTCCCTCGCTCTGTAGCTGTCAAAACTGTTGACCTCACACTTGCTCTAGCAGAAGTGTCACCCCCCTCCCCCCCCAACTCTAACCCCACACCCGCTACCCCTCCTCCTCCTCCCCCCAACCCTAACCACACCACGCCAGAGGAGGGATTGCATAAGAACTGCACCCTGCTTTGTTTTTGCTTCTTGGGCACTTTCTAAGTTGCATCATTTGCTGAACAGTTGTACTTGTTTGACTTGCCATTTGTCAAATGTCAATCCGAAAGGTTTCGCACATACATTGATGACTGAGTGCTACACTCCTGTCGAGGCTTGAGAAAGACTGCATTTTCAACCAAGGGTTTCCCCTGACACTCATAGACTGGTTTATTTTGTGACTCCTCTCTTGCTCCCTTGCTCTGACACCAAAGTTCCTGTGAGAAGTTGAGCAAACCGCATTACAAAATTGTAGACATCAAATGCCATCTTAAATGGCTCCGCATTGCCTCTTGAAGTGAAGGTGTATGCCAATGTTATGGAGTATGGCAGAAGTAATAGCCATCTCTTCTCTTGTCTGACGAGGCAAAGAAAAATGTGAGACACAGACAGACTTCAAAGGTCACGTGCATGGTCCTGATAAAGATCAGAGATATCACCACCTTAGTCTGCAGAGGAATTTAGATTTGTCTACTTTTGGCCATATTCTATCCCAGCCACTGTCTCTAACCGTGCGTTTGAGTTTGGATCCAGCTGCCTTCTCTTTGTAGTACACAACACATTCCTGCTCTTTTGTGCTTTAATCTGCTTAGCGTTGCTTATCCAACCTGTCGTGCTAGGGTTTGGGCTTCGACTTTCAAGCCTTTATTTCATGTGTTAGAAGTAGACTGCGTGTGTGTGTGTGCGTGCGCACGTGTGTGTGTGTGCGCACGTGTGTGTGTGTGTGTGTGTGTTTGCATGCCAAAGCAGGAAGGGCTGCAACTTTCACCTGTCTAATCTGTGTATGTCTAAAAGCTCATTTGTCTTAACTCCTCATGTCATAGGAGACGAGTTGGAGTACCTGCGGCCGACTGTTTACCGCAACGTGGCGCGCCAACTCAACATCACCGTGGCGTCGGAGACTGTGGTGTCCGACGCCTTCCTGGCTGTGGCCGGCGAGATCTTCTCCACTGGTGAGTTTCTGCAGGGGAGTTGGGAGTGTAACTCTAAGGTGGGGCCCAGGTGGGGCACTGCCATTGTACCATTGAATAAGGCACTTAAACAGAAAATATCTAGCTGTATAAATGGATACATAGACAGATGTGGTATAGATGTGGTGTGATACAGACGTAATGGGGGTAGGTCTACTGGGTTTCTGTGCCCCTTTGTAGAGCAATCAGTACAATGAGCCTGCTCTAATATAGACATGATATAGTACATAACTAATAATTAACTATATATATATATATAGTTAATTATTAGTTATGTAAGTTGGACAAGGAAAATGGCTTCTGGTAAAACGATTTAGTTTGAAAATGTTAGAGAGACATTAAAGATGTTGGTGGGGTCTTGTTGTGGTCTGTATCTTTTTGCAGTCAGAGGTTGCTGAAGAATCCTTGCGCATGACTTCAGAGCTGCCAAAGTACTGTTGTATCAGGGAGGGCCTAGCTGCATTCCAGTGGGTAGGGACCCCTAGATCATCCGTTAAAGCAGTAAACCTTTCTCCATTCTGCGGATAAAAATAGACTCCCATCTTGACGTTTATTTGTGCGTATTTGTCTGGACTGGAAAGCCAGCCCGGCTGAAATTGGGAGAGATGTCAGAGTGCACCATAGGATATCTGTTGTGCAAACAAGCTGTCTGGGCCAGAGAGAGAGTTCCTCCTGCTGTTCTGGGCTCTTGGGTTTAGGTGGATGGAGTCCGCTATCCATAACGATGACTCGCATTCCTGTCTTCAAACATATAGATCTGGGGGACTCTGGCGAGGCGGGGAATTGAACCCCAGTCTCCGTCCGTGGCCAGCGTCGGACGGGGGGGCTGTTATTTTAAAAGTTGAAAACCTCCCTCTCCCCTCTTGATGGAAGAAGATGAAAGATGAGTTATATAAGGCAGCTGGGGGTGGGGGTTTAGTGAGCTTACACTTCCCAGTGCCCCTGGGATTAGTGAGCATGGTAGGGGGTGGAGAATGAAGTGACCCAGGAGCTCAGGTTAGACCAGTGTTGGGAGAACAGATCGCTTGGACAACTGAAGTCCTGCCAGTCCTGGGGGTGCCGATGGACATGACAGAGGCTTCAGGGTGACTGTGGCGTGCCCTCTCCAACACAAGTGCCTCTTCCGCTAATCCCTTCTCTAAATGTGCTGCTACGCGGAAGCGCAGGGCTGGCCACGCCGAGGCCGCAGTGTCACAGCGTGTCCTTATCTGAGCCTCCCTCGAGCTGCTGTGGGCGTCTGGCCTGGGCCTCCAACGCCGTTGGCTCTGTCCGTTACGATGAGCAGAACAGAAAAACGGAACATTCAAGCCAGTCATGCACGACACGTGACCTGACATTTTTTGTCTCTTTTTAATGGCTTTTCCGTTCTGCCAAGGCCAAGAGGGAAACCCCTGTTTCATTACAAAACCTCTCTCGTAACTGACTTCCTTAAATTAATTCAATCCAACTGAAACCAGGAAGTTTAAATAAAAACGTTAAATAAGATTGTTTAGGTTAGTTCTGACTACCACATTCATTTGGCGCATTTGAAATAATGGCAACAGGGATAGTTTGCAGCAGTAGTAATGATAAACATAAATCTATTGAGTAAAGATGTCAAATGAAAAATCATATTGTGTTCTTTATGTATGTATGTTTGCATGTATATAATCTATATATATATGCTTGTTGTATTTAAGACCTCTATGTTACTGTAAGTCAAATGATAATTTTGACTGAAAAATAGCTGACAGTGTATACACAGGGGGACTTAGCCACTTTCATCTCACTGTTTTGAGTGCTAGTACAGTCGCTGTGTGTTTGTATCACTGTGTGTGTAGTGTGCTCAGAGCTTTGTGTGTTTGTATCACTGTGTGTTTGTGTGCTCAGCTCTGTGTGTGTGTGTATCACTGTGTGTTTGTGTGTTCAGCTCTGTGTGTGTGTATCGGTGTGTGTAGCATGCTCAGAACTCTGTGGGGTCCTGAGAGTAGTCCACTGGGGTTGAAGGCCCTGGCAGGAGCTAGACTGATACTAAGCCCCCCTCCTCTTTATGCACCAAGGAGGAAGCGCTGGGAGGAGATGAGATTCACCTCTGGGCCAAACTCCAACCTCTCCCTCCCTCCCTCTGTGATCTAAATTCGTGCTCTCTCTTGCTCGCTCTCTCCCTCCCTCTTTGCCCTCTATCCCTCTGATCTCTCTTTCTCTCTCTCTCCCTCCCTCTGTGCCCTCTCTCCCTCTCCCTCCTTCGTCTCTCTCCATGTATTTTTTCCATGCTTCCTCTGGCCCAATCTGGGCAGGTCTCTCACACTACTGGGGGAGCTCTCCCTGTAGGGCACTGTTGGCCTCGACTTTGAACTTGGCGCACGAGTCGCAATGGAACGAGATCAAGCCTCTTTGAGCCAGAATGAGAGGTAGACTCGGGCGTCTGACCTAATAGCCTGGTCACTGAATTCCACAGGGCGTCAGAAGGCACTAAAATGATGCGGCGGAATTACACGCACATTAGCATCAGTCCATCATTTCCTGATTCAAATGGCCAAGGCTATGCCCCCTTAGCTTCTAAATATGAGCTCCTGCTTCAACATGAATGTGGAATTCACTGGAATCAGTGCCTGCTATCAGACGAGGCCAGCACCTTCTGGGCCACTCCGTTACAAAAATAGATAGTAACCATGACAGCAAAATAATGAATATTTATTTTGTGGTACACTTGACCACCTCCCTGTCTAGGCTGGAAAGCCTGATTGATTTGACTATTACTGCCTGTCTCGTATAAAGCGATAGCAGCCAGATTTACTGACAGAAAACATCATTGAGCAGTATTAAGTTTCCTGTGAAAGATGTTGAACAAAGTGAACGCTCGCTCCCTGTGTCTAGACAGCCTCCTATGCCAATTTCAGAAAAAAAGCAATTACTTGTACATGGGTAGAGCAGAGGCATGGGGAGAGTTTTATTTTACCCAGATGTGGGATAATATTACTCTGGGGTTGTGTCTCCTGTTTAAGCCTGATATAAGAGGCTTAAACAGGGGGCATATATATTTATGCCCCTGTTGGGAATAAGCAGTGAGCGGCCCTGAGCATTCCGAGACTCCTAATGACAGAGCTGTGGGAACCGAGAGCAAGGCCCCTGTCATGGTCTCGCGTCACACAGACAGACGGCCTAAGACTAGGCTATTTGCATATTTTACCCAGAGCCAGTTTTATTGACTTTATGCAAGTCTTAGAAAGCTTATTTTTATATAGTTAAGCCCACTGGGTAAGGTGCTCTTTAGATAGGCTAATATGTGACAAAATTAATCTGGAAGGCTAAGATTAGCACATCCAAAAAGTCTAATGCACACTTACAGGGACATCTGTGTGTGAAAAAAAAAAGAAGCCTTTATTGATGGGGCACATCCGTCAGGGAAATTAAAAGGCTGAAGTAGCAGAGACTACTACCCACGCACAGCAGCTTTAGTTTGCCTTCATCGGGCATTTATGGTAGCGTGTGGATATTGTACTGTGACCTCATGCAGTCGCAATGAGGTCTGACTGTGTAATGGGCTTACTGCAATTTAATTGTTTAATTTGGGCTGCTTCCTCAGCGTGTGCGTGCCTTAATCAGGCGGTGGCTTTGTGGGGAGTTCACCAGGCATGCTGCTAAGCCGATTCTTCAAAGCTGAGCAGTAAACGGGGAGGGCAGGTTGAGTCGGTACGGTTTCTACCGTGTTTACACAAGATAACCTCATCGGTTTTACTGTCCGCTCTTATCGGCGGTGGAACCCCGTGTCGCGGCCTTGCGACGATTGACACGCAAGCCGAAGAGCATAACCGACCGCTTAATTGGGCTGTTTCGTTATTAGTGGTTTCACTGTCTGCAGAACAGATGAGCAACGTTTTAAAAGAGGAATGCCTGGGCCTGCAGTCACAGAAAGGAACTCCCACGTGCTTCACAGAATGTTTTCACAGGTGGAATGGCAGTGATTGAGGGACACTAGATTAACAGTGTCTTGCATGAAGAGTAGTAACAAGTTTTATCTGCCGGGAGTCACAGGGTGCTGTACCAGGATTATTTTATTTGATATACACTGCCTGGCCCAAAAAAAGTCACCACCTGGATTTAACTAAGCAAATAGGTAAGAACCTTGCATTGGATAATTACTGCAGTGATTAATATATTTTAGCTGGCAACAAGTTATTTAACCCTAACTGATGCAGCTCTGGACGGAAATAAATGTTGTGACATTGCAGAAGCTTATCGAAACGATGCCACGGCGAATGCAAGCCGTAATCAAAGCTAAAGGTGGTCCAACGAAATATTAGAGTGTGTGACTTTTTTTTGGGACGGGCAGTGTATTTGGCCTTTATTCATCCTGGAGAAGGCCCCATTGAGATTGACATCTCTTTTTAAAAGGGGACCTGTGATGTCACAGTATTATGATTAGGCTGGCCGTGTAGTGTAATGGTTTGGGAGCTGGGCTTGTAACTCGGAGGTTGCTGGTTCAAATCCCAGGTGGGGGCACTGCTGTTGTACCCTTGAGCAAGGTACTTAACCTGAATTGCCTCAGTAAAAATATCCAGCTGTATAAATGGATTGCATGTAAAGAAATGTAAATTGTGTAAGTCGCTCTGGATAAGAGCGTCCGCTAAATGCCTAAAATGTAAATGTAATGTAATGTCACTCTGGCAGGGGCCATGTGGGGGAAAGTGGGGTCTCTACGTGGTGGCTGGCTGTCGTGGGATGATGACGTCACAGTAACCCCTCCCCTCCTATCTGCTGCAGGAGTCACGTGGGGGAAAGTGGTGTCTCTGTATGCGGTGGCGGGTGCGCTTGCCGTGGACTGTGTTCGTCACGGCCACCCGGCCATGGTACTCACCATCGTGGACTGCTTTGGCGAGTTTGTGCGCAAGAGCCTGACCCCCTGGCTGAAGAGGAGGGGAGGCTGGGTGAGTGACTGTCACCGTTGTCATGGGAACAGTGGTTTCACATGGGTAAAGGGTAGGCTATCGTGCTGTGGCACTGAAACTACTTATTTTTTAACCCACCACCACCACCCCCATCACATAACATTGGGCATATTGTGCATTGCCATTTGCTATTCTATGTGTAAGCCCCCCGAGTTCAAACAACGTGTCTAAAATATCAAAGACAACCCACCCGCCCCCCCGGAAGAGAAATATAAAGGAAAAAGAACAAGCAAAAAAACCAGATTAGTCATCGACGCTAACGATGGGGGGAGGGTGGACCAAATGTGATGTCTCTTGGAAATGCTTAGCCATCGTATGTGTACAGGCATGCTCACAGTGTCTACGTTAGTGTCAGAACAGCAGAGGTCTTCAAGGTTCCCAGGCTCACATACAGAATCGGCTGTTCGCCTTGACTCTGTGTTTGTGTATGCTTCTCACATTTTCTCCTCAGTTAGTTGCAAGTGTGGGAAAAATTATTGATGTTTCAGGTGACAAAGCTTCAGCACCTCGGAGTTGAACGCCCACGGTCCATGCGATACCACAGAACCCGCACAGACGCAGTCTCAGTCGTGCCCTGTGTATGGCTTTGTTGTTAGTGTTTGTACGCCCACACGTTTTGTGAGACATCTATTGTTCAGAATCAGTTATGCTAAGTGGAAGCCAGTTTTGCTTTATACTGCAATTGGAACAGGACCAGATGTTTGTGTCAAGATTTTCTTTTTTCTTTCTTTTCCTGTTGAATGTTGGATTTTAGGAACCTGTTGTGGACGCCAATGTCAAACTTTGCTGTTGGGTAGACAAAGAGTTCTAAAAATGGGGGCCACAGTTTTCTTGAGATACCAATGTGCAATACATCCCCAACCCCCAGCTATAGCTGCCATTATTGCCTTTGTTAGACACAAAGTACTCATTCTTTTAAATTTGTTGAAAAAAAGGGTGATCGCTTTCAATTTCATCTTCAGGATTCCTGAAGTACTTTTCATTGGCTGACTGTTGGCAAGATCATCAGGGCTCCTCCCTGCAGTATGGGTGGGTTTATCACCAAACGCAGTGTGGCTTTTACGGCCAGCTGTTCTATCCGTAAGGATATATTTTTTTTTTAAAGGTCTGGCTCACAAGACTAGTCAGAAGACAACAATCTCAGCTTGCCGTGGCTTGTTTCAAATGTTGTTTATGAAGGTGAACTCCCATAAGCTGAACTGAGGCGAAGCGAGGAGAAATGGCTCCACTAAGACCCACATCTGATACCAATCTGCAGACAGTGCGGAGCTTCAAACTGAGGTTTTTAAAGAGCAGTGCTTGGCAGGATGACTCTCGCCCCGTTCTGCACGTTGTGGAACAAAAAAAGAGCCCTCCACAGTGGAGGGAGAAATGGGGGCTCATTTGTAGCCAGCAGGCAGCTTGCATAATTAATGCAACCCCCCCCCCCGTTGCTTGATTCGTAATAGGGGTGGTTCTCATCAGTTTTTTTTCCAACTGATGTTTTAAAATTCTATGCCAGAATTCCTGTGAAATTCCCATTGCATAACCATCCACAAACCGCTCTTACGTACACCTCACACCCTTAACCTGGCTTTGAACAGTGTGTGTTGAAACATGTTAAGGTGACTCAGTCCTCATCTGTAGCTGTTCAGCCTTTGTGTACTGTACTGTAATCTCATCTCTTTCCTCTTCTACTGAAACTTGTCAAATCGATCAGGTGAGAGGTCCTGTCGCAATGGGATTCTGAGACAAGGGCACATATGCTCCAGTGATTTACGGCCCATAAAGGCCACACGTATAGGGTGTATACCTACCTTTTTAAATGGGGTGTGTCTGGTTGTTGGTGCATGTGCTGGTACAGAATTACAATGCATCTCTCTCTCTCTCTCTCTCCCCTCCCTCAGGTGGACATTACCAAGTGTGTGGTGAACTCTGACCCCCGCTTCTGCTCTCACTGGCTGGTGTCTGCGGCCTGCACCTGTGGCCACTACCTGAAAGCTGTGGTCTTCTACCTTCTGAGGGAGCGGTGAGGGCAGGACATGACATGGGTCAGCGTGCCCCTGTCATCATTGGGAAAGGCCCTCACCACCAGCACGCCCTGAAGAACTTAACGCCTGCAGCAGCTCGAGGTCACCAGCCGACTCTCACGGTCAAAGGACGTCTGTAGACTTTGTCAGAGGAACAGTCCCGTAACCCCCCTCAGCACTGCCGCTCGCCTCCGTTGTGGAACACAACGTCTTTTTAATGGTTTATTTTTTCTGCATTTCACATTGGTTAACGCTTCCTCCAAGAAGCAATCGCATTTCTGGCAGTATTGTGGAGCCAGCCCCATATTTCTGTATCCTGTTTCCTGTGAGTCAGTGTATTCCTGGGGAGGGGTTGTGCTACTATGAGCACCACAGAATCCCAGACATAAAAACACCGCAGGAGCAAAAGCGAGCTTATTGGTTCTATTCAATGGACAAGTGGGCCACAATGACTTTCAATATGGATTTGCAGACCTACATGCTGAAAAGTTTTTATTTTTAAAAATGTTTTAATGCCACTTTTGGATAAGGACTGTTATGGCACTAAAGTGTGTAGCAGTGTGTTGGTTGTGGGGTCTGGAAGATTGAGCTACGATCCAATTTCCCCCCCCCCCTACAGTCAAGCCTGCTCACATCACAGAACTGCGGTCACTTTTCCTCTAAGCCCTAAAGACAGACTGTTTTTATTATTACCTTTATTCTATGAATAACTATAGTGTCACACATCTGCTATGAAACTTTGAATGTCAACAATAAAATAACTTTTAAAAGTAGATTTTCATATTACTGGGAGTTGTGTGGGGTGGGATGTGTGTAGCAAACATCAAAGTGTCCGTGTACCATCTTTTGCATCCCAAATGCTTTAGTGTGACATTACACCAAAACAATTCAACATTGTCCAAAAAATACCATCTGAAAAGCGCACCTCTTCAGACTGCACCTTCACTACCCACCCCTAATTAGAAAAAAAGAACAAGAAAATCCTAACTTGTACTTACTGTAGTCAACTTGATTTAGCACTAGTGTTTATGGTTTTGGATAAAAGCGTCTGCTAAATGGTGTATATTATATTATTATTATATTATGGCTGTTTACTTGAGGGAGGGATGTGCTTGAAGTTAAATAGATGGTGGTTGTTCTTTATCTACTTAAGCTGAATCCAGCTTCTGTAAACCGCTTCGGATAAAAGCATCTGCCAAATGACGAATGTAATGTCCAAAATATCTTCATGGAAATCTTAACAGCAAAACATTTTGGCGAAAGACAAGATCACACACAGTACTAGTCATCTGTCACCATTTTATTCTGATATCCAGTTCCCCAAGTAACTCATTCAAATACCCATAGGGATTAATAGGCCACAGTCTCAGTGGTTAGGATACTGGAATTCAAATGCAGGGGGAGTATTTCGAAAATGCAAATGGCCACACCTCCAAGCCTTGGTTACAGTTACAGGTGACGTGTGTGAATTGGGTTTGGGTGTCTTTAATACAAAGCGAACACATTAATGAAGTGGACGCACAAAAAATAATTAAGAATAGGATTCCATCTACACAAATAAAGTGATTAGAGTCCAACATCTAAAGTTAGACTATGGTTTAGTGCAATCTATGCTGTGGATGTTAGGATATGGACAAACTTGGCCCTGGTTGATCATAATTGTGGTAATTGAATGTCACATTAGCAATTCTCTTCACTAGCTGTATGTCTTCCTTTATTTGTATTTATCTTTAGACAAATAACCTAGGAGGTTAGGTTGTATAAGGCAATCAGAACTCTTGAGAACCCATGTGCTGAATGAACATATCCAAAGGGTGCAACAAATGGACTGATGGAAGAGTGAGGGTTTCATGAACCCCATAATGCGTGGAGCTACAATAAGCTGCCAATCATTTACCAACAGAAAATCTTGCTCTACACAGCAAAAACACAACAACTGGTTCAAATCACTAAGTGACAGACAGTGCGTACATTGCTCCGCCCCATCTTTGGTTTCATGAACCTCAAGTCTCCCATCATTGCTAAAATAACTGTCACGCCAAACTGGGGATGGGGGGACTTCTCAAACCTTCAGCTTGTCAGGAGGACCTGCGGTAGGTAATGTGCAAATGCTGCGTCAGGGGATGGTCTCCCGTTGCCATGGAGACTGTCTGCTCCAGCCTTCCATCCGACCTCAGCTGGAAGAGCCTGGAGATCTGAGAGGGGGAGAAGTGTGTTCAAAAAGAAAAGAGAGGGCCTCCCGCGTGGTCTAGCGGTAAGAGCATTTGGCGCTAGCCACAGCGACCGGGGTTCGATTCCACCAGTCGCGCCAGTTTCGACTCTGGCCGGGAGTGCCGCCAGGGGGCGGCAATTGGCTGTCCGCCCCTGGGGGGAGGGATAGAAGCCGAAGGAAAGACTGCATATATGAGTGGTCGTGCGTCGGTGACAGGCTTCGACTTAGGCGGGTACTGGCTCAAAAGAGGCAGTACAGCGCTCGCTACTGTCCGGACTACGGCAGCAGGTTCTCATACGAGGGAGGGGATAATTGGTACGAAATAAGAGGGGGGATAATTGGATACTAACAGTGGGGGAAAAATGGTGGAAAAACAGCAAAAATAATACATTTTAAAATGTAAAAAAAAAAAAAAGGGGGAAGTGAAGTCTGCACTCAAATGTGTATCATTTATTTGGAATAGAGTGCAAGCATGTTAAACCACAGCAGAATTTGGGTCAATTCCACTTCAATTTAGTTAATTCTGGAAATGAAAAATGGAAAAATCTTCACAGGACATAGTGGCCATTTTTTAATTTGTGAATTTCATTGAATTTCATTTCCTGAATTGACTTATTTGGAATAGAATTGATTAACTGGTTACGTCATCCAGACTTACCTGCTGGACATGAGGCTCCCGGGCGAAGGAGGTTCTGGCCAGTGCGTGAGTCTGCAGGGTCAGCTGCTGACTGGTGAGTTCCCCCTCTTCGATCTCCACCACTCCTGGAAGCAATCACACACAAACACACACATGGTCCGTGAAACAGAACATTCACGACCAAGTCTTCCCTCAAAATCAGCCCCACCCCTAAAAATTGCACTGCATAACATACATATTACAACCCGCCCCCCTCCTTAATTATTGAATTGGTTGTCCATCAGTGATTTAAATTACATCCCATGCACAGATTAATATCTGCCCATCCCTAAAATGTAACAGTGGCAGGGTCAGCGTCTATCAGATACACAGAAGACTAGGTAAGTGTATATGTGTTTCCTGGCCTGGATTTGACTGTGGGCGTTGAGGCTTAAATTCCTGTTGAGCTCTTTAAAACCAATTGAGATCTTGAGTGAATAAATGTAACCACTCTTCTCACTTTTAGGTCACTGGAATTTTCCGAGGGCTGGAAGTCTTCCTAGTCCAGCAGTCGTTATGGTGATTGATGTCTGACTTAGTATCATCAGTTCCGCACACACTTCCATGACTTGTAAAATATGTATAATCCTGGTTTACCCTTCCGTCTGCAGTATCGTTAGGGTATTTCTTAAAGGGCTGGGTTATTGTACATGCTTACCTGAGTTCTGGGCAATGATGAAAGCCACCCTGTTTGTACCCGGCTGAAGCCTGATAAACCCGCACTCTCTGTGCAAAGGTTTTTTACTTTCTGCGTGGAAGGCGTTGAACCTGGAGCGAGAGACAGCATCTAGATCACTCTCAGATAAATTCGTGAGGCATGTACAGAGTTAAATGACATGCCCACGAATTATTTCATGCACAGTGTATCCTGGAGAGCACTTGTTATTACTGTGAGGGTCTACGCACATGAAGTTGATGACGGGCTGGCCCACGTGGGTGAAGAGTAGCGTCTCGGAATAGCGGAAGGGCGGGACGGTGGGAAAAGAACCCTCGCCAGGCTCGTCTGACTCCCAGGAGCCCAGGAGCCAATCAAGGGCCAGCACTGCTGGATTCAGGGGGGCTGCAGCGAGCGAACGGAGAGTTCAAGAGAGCACACTCGATGAGAATTTGGAGCAGCCCTGAGAAGCCGCGCTATTGCTGCAGACTTCTGACAGTTAAGCCACCATTCCAGTAATCAGAAAACGATGTAGATCTGCTACAATGCTGTAGTGTTATATAGATTCTAGAAAAATTGGATCAGCCTTAAAATGATCTTATTTCCCGAAATATTTCCTTAACCAGAAAATAGTATAACATTGTTTGATCGGTCAGTTCAACCTCGGATGAAGTATACATTTGATTAATGATTACCAGCCAGTAGTCCGAAACGGGAAGAAGTTATCAACGATTATTAGCTCACTACCCTCCCTACCAAATGCAAATTGCAACTGAACTATGAGCTATGCTTTCATTTTCACATTAGGAAATGACATTTTGTTTGCCGACAAGCTGAAATACATTCACGAACTAGCCGGTCAACGTTAGCTAGGCTACATATCGAGCAACGTTTGTGAGCTATCGGAATTTGCACGACATAAACACTGAATCTTCCTTTACCTGAATGTTGAAAAGGACACGCCATTCTTTATTAATAATTCAAAATAAAACAATAAACCTTTGAATTGTATTATTCATCTGCACCAGTCGGCTAGCGGATCTAATGCGGCAGCCTGTTTTGGAGGGCAAATTCACCAGCCTTTAAAAAAACAAAAAACGCCCCACTTGTCGAGATGCATGTTAGGAGATGTAGTCATTCTACGACGCAGACGCAGAGATGGTGACCTCATATTTGTTTCTCGGAGAACGCAAATACGCTTGTGGAATACATGTTGGTACCATTGTTATGCAACAAGAGTATAATTTATGTCACATATTGCAAAGGTTTTTATGGTCATTTAACCACAACTGAATAATTATTTACCCATATCCATTTCCGACATATTGGAAGAAATGGCTGATGGCAAAATGTTTCTTGAACATATTCTGATTTAATAACCATTTTTAGCATTCCTTTCAGACCCCTTAAGGATATTTGTGTGGTTTCACCATCACCATTCACTACCACTCTCAACCAACCCCACGGACCTGCAGTGACCTCTTGGAGCCTCCTTCTCTTCCTCACATACAGCACAGCATGGAGACACCTCGCTCTCCTACGAAGCTGGTGCCGCTGGATCGCCTGCTTGCGCCGCCTGAAACCAAGGTGCTCCTGTTTGGTCTTGGGATGAAACCTGCGGCCAGGAGTGGCGGCGAGCAGGTGGGAGATGCAGGCCTCGGGGGCTGCCATCTTAGGAGAGGCACAGCCTCGTCTGCCCCGCTCCTGTCTGGAGACACTGCTATAGGAGTGCAGGGCATCAATGAGGCTGCAGGAAGATGGGGTAAAGACCTCCTGCCCTCCTGCCACACCCAGGGACCACTCTCCCGTTGGCTGGTGTGGCCCCACCTGGGGAGGTGGGGCACTAGACTCCCCAACCTCTGAGGGTGGTCCAACTAATTCAGGGAAGACCCATATTTTTTTGCCCACTGACTCAGCAGTGATAGACCTCTTGCACTGTGCGACTTCCTCCTCCTTCACCCCCGCCCCCCCCACGCTCACAAGTTTCTTCCGCAGGTTGCCACCTGACACCCTGTCCTTTCGGGTGAAGTCAAAGATGGTGGGCACTGCGCTGTCCTTCAGCTGACGCTGCTGGTCCTTGTGGCGCAGCTTGAAGCAGTCGGGGGCAAAGTGCCTGCTGCACAGGAAAGAATACCTGTTGGGCATCCAGTTTTCTCGCCTCACTGCTTGCTCCCACTTGGCCAGACGTCCAGCATTGTTCATGGGAAACCTGTACATAGGATGATGCTGTAAGCCTCATCCGACCCAAACGAAGGCACTCACTTCGCCAAAACTAATGATAATCCTGTGCAGATTTCCTTAGTTAATTTTCTATGGAGTGTAAACCTGGAAGGACCATTTAATACAGATAACATACCTGATCATTTCAGCACATTAATATATGTCATGTTTTGAATGCTCTGTCATACTAGCCCTAGTTAGATGCAATTATGGTTCTTGCTTCATGAAAGGTATTTTTATCCATCCACTTTTAGTCGAACTTATTTTTATGAATGAAATGTATTTTCATCAATCATTTTCTCGAATTAGCAAATATGAAATATAAAACTATCACATCTAAAATGTGGTCAATAAGCACACTTATTGTTAGTCGTTTATCCTTTTAAAAATAATACTGGTCAATACTGCCATCTCTCGGTCCAAAAATGTCCATGCACCTATCCACTTATAAACAGCAGCTGCGTTTCTACGTGCCTCCCTCGTGAAAAACTTGTATGTATGGGTGGAAAAATCCTCAGTATAATCAGAAAGCAACCCTTTATTGCATGCATATAATTTATATAGCTACCGTTTATAACAACGCCTTCAGTGAAAAACGTAAACCGGACACCTGTGAGTCCACTCATTTCGCATTGATTAATCAGTGTTCTTTAGTCTGCAGGCGCATCTGACCTTACCGATGAAATGATATTTCTGCTTTATCCACTTTCCCTTGACGGTTAGTGCAGTTTACTGCAGCGCAGGAGATTACCATTTTAACACACAGACTGAAAAGTCTCAACTTTTTATAATCTACAGTAGCCACATTACGCTGCCGTACACCAAAATGGCGGAACTCACAGTGTTACTGGTGCCAAGTATCTTGTAGTCAGAAGTTTGTGACGTACAACACAATGGCGTCTATCCCTAGTTTTTCTAACTATTGCAATATACATTTTTATTCAGCTATGCAAACAAGAATGTTTGAATTCTTTATTTTTAAACGAGAATTGCTTTAAAAATTCTAAGGTCAGTGCAGCTAGTTAGCCATATGTATATTTTACTGCAACTATTATCTGCAGGCTTGAAATGGGTTGCAAAAAGCTACAATCTGCACTTGGTGGAAATATGAGAAGTAACTGTTAAGAAATGTCCCAAACTAGTTTTAAACACAGCAAGCACGATTACGAATACAACGTAATGTTGGATTCCAGGGATTGCACAGAGCAGTCTAGCTCACTAGCAAAAGACCAGCGATGTTAATTCAGCGAACCATTTGACGGTATGTGTAACATGGTATGCGTAGAGTTGGAAAATGTGCGAGCTGAGTTAGATCTGCTGAACTATTTCTTAATACAAAGTGAGCACGCGGTGCCTTAGTTACTGTAAACATGTATGATGATGGTCACGTGAGTATAATTACAAAGTTCCTGTTTATAAACGTCAGCACTATTTTTATTGGCCAAAAAGAAGAGTTCCCTGTCTACGCGAGATAGTATTGGAGATGATAGATTTAAGTCCGCCCCCTGGTTTTATGAACAACAAATCAGTGCGAAATATTGCTGTCTTTGTCACGTGACGTTTGTTTTGACCCCCACAACTGGGTGAGTCGTGGACGCAATGGATACAGGTAAGATAAACGCTCGTTATCTGTTATTTCCAATAAGTTTCAAGGACGTTTTCTTGCGCTTGATTGCTAGTTGGAAATATATCTAATATGAACAAAATAAGTGACGCAGTCTTAGTGTGGGTACTTGGTGATTTCATTTCAGGCTGGACATTTTATTGACAGCTCCATTTACGAATGCTTAAATTATGTTCTTAGTAAGCTGGCTAGTCAGTGAGCCAGTTAGTGTCTTTTTGTGTATTTGCATAGTCTTTCGAAAAATATGTTTGTTGAATGCCAATGCAATTATCGAAGATAGCTGACGTCATTGCTAAAAAAAGCGCTTACTAATTTGATGTAATGAACATCGGTCCTTGGTGCGCAGTGGCGTGGCACTTCCTGTTCCGATTCATAATGAATGTCGTACAGTAATACTCACTTCTTAGGAGCACCGTATTCTCAAAAGCAGCCTTTCCACAAAACAATGCATCCAGTTTACACAAAACAATGAACTGTCCCCCAACGAGTTGTTTCTGTCAGTTTTGTTTGAACGTTGCTATTTGTACCCTTCTCTGTGATTTTGGCATCTTTTTCAGTTGTTCTTCAAATTCAATTAAACTTGAATGCGAATACTGCGAATATTCAAAAAAGTTTTTCGTTTGGTTCAGACTTTACATTTCATTTAAGCATAGCCGTACTATTTTTGTGTTTTGTATTTTAGACAGATGTTAATGCATGGAAAAGCTTACGTAGTAGAAGAGTTGATACAGTGCTAGATATTCTCTAGACAAGGGGGGACAATCTCAAATCCTGGGGGGTTGTAGTGTCTGCAGGTTTTTCTGGTTTCCGTTCAATCAGCAAAATGTGGAATCAAGGCATGGGGACTCTTTGGCCAATCAATAACTTAAACACACCATAAAACAGCAGCCACTGTAGTCCTTCAGTAATGGAGTCTAACCTCGGATGTAGACAGTAGACAAATGATGAGTCGAGATGGTCTGAATGGCTCATCAATCATTTGTATGTTTTTACGTATTAGATTTGAAACTCTTGATATCGAGGTGTTGTGTTCTTCCTTAAACTTGTTCCGTTTACATATTTTTCTCAGCTACCCTCACATATGACACTTTGGGCTTTGGAGAGTTTGAAGAGTTCCCAGAGACTGCAGAGCCAGTGTGGATATTGGGAAGGGAGTTCAGCGCCCTCACAGGTAGTGGGATCCAGAGATGACACACTCAGAGACAATCTGAGACAGAGGTTGCAATCTTTTGTGTTTAAAAGACATATAGAAATAAAATGAACAACAATTGAGTATGTATTGGCCTCCCGCGTGGTCCAGTGGTTACAATGTCCGACGCTGGCCACGGAGACTGGGGTTCAATTCCCCGTCTCGCCAGAGTCGGCTCTGGCCGGGAGTGCCACCAGGGGCGGCGATTGGCTGGAGGGAAGCCAACATGATGTTCGCTGCGCATGAGAGTGGCCCTGTAGTACCGGGTTACGGCCTGTGTTTGAAACCGTTCCCTATTCCATAAATAGTGCACTATATAGTGTGTTTGCCATTTTGTAGTGGTGTTCGAATTTTCAACGGTTAATTTCATTCACTATATAGTGCACTATAAAATACCCACAATTCACAGCGATTTGTAGTGAACAGCGAATGTACCCTACAATTTCTCCCGTATACCACAATGCAATGCGGTCGTGTCTTAGTTAGCTCACGACTTCCATAACGGTAGCTATTGGTGGCTAAAGCAGTGGCTAGCAGACAGCACCACAGTTGACAAAACCACACTTGCACATTATTAGAATTTCAACAATTTATTTGGGATTTAACATTCAAAACTGAACATGCAAACCCGATACTACCTGAGTACATTTCAACCTGCTGCCATGAGTGCTCGGTTTGTTTACGTGATACTGGGCGCATCCGCTTGACGCAAATGACGTTCAGTTGTAGTGTCCAAAAACAGTTTAATTGTTCACTACATGGAACACTACATAGGGAACACTATATAGAGAATAGGGAACGAGTGAACGGTTTCGAACACAGCCAGGGAATAGGGAATGAGTGAATGAGTGAATGGTTTCGAACACAACCACGGTCGACGGCTTGGCGAGTGTCGTCTTGGAGGAGGTTACTTTGCCTTCGTCACTACCGGTCACAGGACTACGGCAGCAAACTCACATTACTAGGGGGGGGATTGACATAAAAATAGCAGGTCTAATTGGCTGCCAAATTGGGAGAAAATGGGATAAAATCAGAAACAAAATATTTTAAAAAAACTATTGAGTATGTATTGTCTGTATGTATTATTATATAGTTTATAATATTAAAGGATTATATAGTGTGTTCACCTCAATCACCACCACTACCACTATAAGGGTGTGATAGTTGTAAAGCAGGGAAGGACTACTGGTGATACCAAGTATAATTGCAAGGTACTCTGTTTTTTCAGATGATTTATCATAGATTTGTGTGATGTGAAATTATTTTGTTACATTTTAAAATGGTTATACTCAGAGTCTTGTGATCCATTCTACTGTGCCATTCATATTTTTTGGACCAGCTTTATGAAGCTGTACACACTTCATTCATTACAGCATTGTTTTTTAAACAAAGGGAGTAAGTGTGAGTAAGTTACCATTAATACAATTCAGGGCTGATGCAATTAAATTGACAGATTAATACAAATAATGTATTCATTACATGCATTTTTGAACATCTTTATATTCTTCTCATCACCACCTACCTGAAATGTGTTTGCTTTCCTTCTTTTATCCTCCTTTTCTGTTTTTAATCATGTTTCTGTAAAGCACTTTTGGCTGCATTTATTTATGAAAGGTGCTATGTGAATATATTACACTTAATATTATAATTATTGTTATTATTATCGACTGCCCCGCATTGAAGTACATTGTTTTATTCTTAATGTTTTAGAAAAGGATGAGATTCTCTCACATTTTTCTTCACGCCTGTGGTTCACTTACAGAAAACATTTCCAGCCAATTGGTGAGTGACTTAACATCTTGTCCCCCTGCAATGATGAGCCTTTCCTTGATTACCAGGCACTTTTCTTGCTTGGCTGAGCAAAGATACGGTTGATGAATGATGACTTTATTATAAACAAGACTAAGTGGAACCAGATTGCATGGTACAATTTGTCATCAAATTGACATTAATTATATGCATAACACATATAATGAAAGAAAGTATAACATTGGCTACTTGTTCACTATCCACTTTCTGTAGGAGGAACAGGCCCCACGTCAGACACTGGCTGGGGTTGCATGCTGCGATGTGGGCAGATGATCTTAGCAGAGGCCCTGGTTTGCAGTCAGCTAGGCCGAGGTATGAAACACACATAAAATGTCATTTTAAAGGGGGGGAGCTGCCCCACCCTCTCATGTCCATTGGATATGAGACATTATGCAATATCTTAATTAGAGAAGATTTGATACTCCCTCTGACACATTTTTCACAATATAACAGCTGTACATTTTTGTGAATGGTGTGGAGCTGTCTAGGAGCCCTGGGACAATTCATTACAATGGATCTTTTAAATCAGCGATTGCTTTTTGTAAGATTCCCCTCAGATTGAACTTTGTCTTTTGTGTCTGTACTTGCATCTATTTACATGTGTGAAGTTTATACAAAAAATAGTCAGAATTCCTAGGCTGAACTTTTGAAAGAATTGTGGGTGGACAGGTTGGCTTGTGAGTGCAGGTTGCATGACAGAGCGGAATGTTGATTGTTGTTGTTCTGTGTAGACTGGAAGTGGGTGAGCGGGGAGCAACAGCAAGAGGAGTACCTTAGCATCCTCAATGCTTTCATCGACAAGAAGGACAGCTGCTATTCCATACATCAGATAGGTACATTAACATTTCCATGCAGTTTAACTTCAAATGTTCATGTCACCAATGTCAACGTGCACGATTCCTAATGGCATACATGCAGTGTGTAAAGCATCGTTTTTGGTGTTCAAACCAGTGTCAGGTTGTTACCTTAAACTGCTCACTTTTGTTTAGCCAATAGCAAAGCAGAAGATTACTGTTCTATGTGCTGTTGACATGCTCTTCCCTCTTCACTGTAGCCCAGATGGGAGTTGGAGAGGGGAAGTCCATTGGCCAGTGGTATGGACCCAACACAGTGGCACAGGTTCTCAAGTAAGAGGATGTGTCTTCAGAATTATCTCTGCCCTTGTTGGTGCCTTTTTGCTCAAAATCAATCAATCAATCAATCAATCAATCTTTATTTTTGTATAGCGCCATTTACAAACAGGTTGTCACACACACAGCAAAAGGTGACACTAATGCGACAACGCAACGTGCCATGAGAATGTTCCACGAGAATGTGTTCTATCGTGAATATCGGCTTGGCTAGGGGGTGTTGTTAGGCATGATGTGAAGCAGAGCAAAGTCTGTGTCGCTTTTATAAAACAGATTGATCCATGTACTATATCCTTATTGAAAGGAAAGACTGCAGTGTGTATCCCTCCACTAGCTAGTTATTTGGTTACTAAACAGCAGGAATGCTTTGAGAATAATTGTTTTAACTTCACTTTATGTTCAATGATGGCACCGGAACTATCCATAAAAAAACTGTAATACCACTGAATCCAGACAAAGCATTTCACCATCACATGTGCAAGCAGTATCTTGTTTGTAATGCAGTGGTGGCCCCCTCTCAACCTGCTGCCCACAGTAGCACTGGAGATCAGAGCAAGAGAGCAGTGCAGAATGTGACCAGCATGCAAATGTTCAGTGTTAAACTGATAAGAGTATATTTAACTCTGATAAGAGTACATTTTGTCACCATTGGATTCTATACAAACTGTTAAGATTTGATGTAAAACTAAACATGTGCTCAGTGTCTCCCACTGTCTCTCTCTATCTCTCTCTCAGGAACCTGTCAGACTTTGACTCGTGGAACCGACTGGCGGTGCATGTGGCCATGGACAACACCGTGGTCATCGAGGACATAAGTGAGTGCAGGAAATGTTTGCATGTTATATTTTATCATGCCTTTTTTTTAAGCTCATGAGAAGCAAACGAAACATCCTGATGATTATCATGAAGCTGCTTTATTTGATAAATGACCAGGCCTGAAAATTAATAGAAGATCAGTTGAGGGTGCTTGTGATTTTTTTTCCAATCCAAGGCCCTATGGTGCACCTCATGTGCATAGGAGGAGCAGCTTGCTTCCAGTTGAACAAACTAAAATAGCAGATAGGATGTGAGGGCAGCTTTTGCTCTTTCAACTCAATCAATTAAATAAATCTGTATTGTCCCTGATGGGCAGCCAATCAATGTGCGGCCTAGTTATATATCGTAAAAACAATAAAACAAAAACCAAAGATCTAAAATGTTGGCTAAATAGAGAATGTAGGAGCACGTTTGACATGCTATAGGTGTGTGGGCTAGCTGTGACGATGTGGTACCTCCTCTCTCTCTCTCAGAGCGGTTGTGTATGCCCTGGCTGGAGCAGGCAGGAGCATCCCACGAGGGGGAGGGGGGAGTGAACGGGTGCCTGGAGGGGGCCTGTGCTGCCGGGCCGGAGGAGACGCCCCTCTGGAGGCCCCTGGTGTTGCTCATCCCCCTGCGGCTGGGCCTGAGCGACATCAACGAGGCCTACATCCAAACGCTGAAGGTGGGGCTGAGTGTTTCACGCCCACGCAAACGCTCTCGCTCTCTCACAATAGCATCCTTAGATGCGCACGCACACACATACCCTCTCTCACACTATCATCCATACATGTGCACGCGCGCACACACACTCTCTCACTGTCATACATACGCTCTCACACCAGCATCGACACATACCTCATTCCCATTTCCAGTCACTCCTTTTGTCATTCTCTCCTCACCTCTGTGAGAATGCCATTGTAATTATGTGTGTACATTTGGTCTGTGCACACAGAGCATATTTTACTCCATCGTATTTGATTTACCAATAACTCTGAAATGTTCACATTTGGAAAAGAACCAAGTAAGTACATGGAAAACAGTTCTGGTGGGCAAGGGTCACCTTCAAAAGCATAACGCATTGGAATAGGAAAATAAAATGGGAGGTTTTTTTAAAATTGATCATAGATGAGCTGGCGGCAAGGAATAATTTTGCTTCCTCTGGCTCCAGCACTGCTTCATGCTGCCACAATCTCTGGGAGTCATCGGTGGGAAGCCCAACAGCGCCCACTACTTCATTGGCTTTGTGGGTGAGTGCTACTAATATTGAATGAATGAATACTTTATTATCCATTGGGAAATTTGTTTTGTACATTTATCATTTGCCCTTTAGGGTTGATTGATGAGCCATTCAACACAATACAGGACATGGCATCAAGTTACACTGTGTAGTATACATCAGTAATATAGACATCAGTAACATTGAACCTATTGACATACTCCATGGAATTATTGCATTATATGTTGCTGAAGGGGGCGCTATAGGGTAATGGATGCGTTTCACCCCCCGGCACTTCCAGGAGAGGAGCTTATCTACCTGGACCCTCACACCACCCAGCTGGCCGTGGAGCCCCACAACCACGCCCACATCCCCGACAGCTCCTTCCACTGCCCGCACCCGCCCTGTCGCATGCAGGCCTGTGAGATGGACCCCTCCATCGCGGTGGTATGCTTCGCCATGCCTGAAAAAACAGGGCAGAGTGTGGAACGTAACTGTCCATAAATCATTTTTGGAACCGCATGAATCAGAATGACAAGTGACTGCAAACCGTTCATTTCAGAAGGCTCGAGGCATAAGTTGCCCCTAAGCACTGATACAGGACCAACTATCTCTACCCAAATCCTAACTAACCCTAGCCATTAGGAAGGAAAACACAAAATTGACTTCAGACCAGCGCTCACAGGCAGCCTTTCACAAGACCAAAAGGGAAACGACAGGTCTCAGAACTAGACAGTGGCTGCATTGACTCAAATGGGCTGATAGATTGCATGTTGTGGTGTCTCAGAACCTCCCTGTTTCTGATGCTCACCAGGGCTTCTTCTGCAAAACGGAGGATGACTTTGATGACTGGTGCGACCGCATCCGGAAGGTAGGTCATAAAAGATATAAAATGTCTAACAAATGACAGAAAATAATTGTACAGAAAAGGCAGAGACCTGTCAGCTCAAACGCTCATAATGCTAAACATAACGTGGGACAGTGTGATTCTTGCTGTATTTGGGGAAAGCAAAGAAAGGGGAACTGTCACCCACGCAGATCATTTTCAAGTAAAAACAGCATTTCATCTCTTCTCACGTACCCGTGACCTTCCTGCGGGCTGCAGAGCTTGTGCCCGCCATGCAGCCAGCTGCCCTGCCCGTGACCTGTTCGCTAATGTGGGCGTGGTCTGTCTCTTCCAGCTGTCCCGCAGCGGAGAAGGGCTACCCATGTTCGAGGTGGTAGACAGTCAGCCGGCCCACTATGCCTGCGCCGACGTGCTCAACCTAATCCCAGGTCAGTACCAGTACCAGTACCATGTGCCGTCCGTGGGGGATTCCACCCGAATATCGGTAAAGATGGGGGAGGTGTGAGGTCATTTCCACACCAAATCGATCAAAATTCTTCGACATTTTCTTACATTTTAATGTACAGAGTGGCTAATGTCATGGAAGGACACTGTGCCACCATGTTAAATATGTCCCACTCCCTTTCCCCTGTTCCAGCAAACTATGGTGGATTTTGGCATTTCAAAATCTCACGAGGGGCAGAACTCAAAGTGCAAATAATAATCATAAAAGAGAACCCCTGAATTGCAATAACTGGATGTTTGATTTATAAGCAAAAGCTAACAATGGCTTAAAGGCGATCAAAATAAACACCGAACACAAAACAGCGACTCATTTGGTTCCTGCACCCAGGTGTGTGTTTACTGTGCTATTTTTTCAGGTATGAGCATTCCTAAAACCAGTAAATGTTTGCTGGAAATCATGCGCTTTATAAATGATTCTGAGCACCTGCACATTTTAACCTTTTACTAAGAGGAAAAGCAGTATATGAAAACCAAAAGTGGGTAAAGCCAGCAGTGACGCAGATTTAAGCCAATCATTGTGTTTTTGCTGTGTAGTGATACATCTTTGTTTGTTCAAACAAACTGAAACCCCATTATGGGGTTCATGAAACCTGTCTCCCATCGCTAGCATACAGACAGGAAGTGGCTTGCTTCTGTCATCGGGTGAACCTTTATTTTGGTGTCCTCCCTCCCTCCCTCCCTCCCTCCCTCCCTCCCTCCCTCCCTCCCTCTCTCTTTACAGACTTCTCAGTGTCAGACCGGCAGGGCCGCTTCTTTGACTCTGAGGATGAGGAGTTTGAGATTCTGTCGCTGTAAGGAAGGGCAGGGGCCCATCGCACGGTACAGTCCGGAACAGCAGTCTCTTGGAAAGGGACCAGGGAGGGCAGCATAGCAACGTCCGACCACCTACAGCCTTCTATGCCATTTTGCATTTCACATATACAACGAAGACTGAAAGACTGAGACTGAGAAACTGACACGGGTTTTGTTTATAATTTTTTCACAGAAATTTGTTTTTAATATATAATGCAATTCATAAAGAAAAAGAGGCAAAAAAAGACAAAAGGAAAGTAGAAAACAAAGAAAAATAGATGGGCTTGGTCACATTGGTGTTAATACAGCAGCACTGTATGACAATAAATAAGAGCATCTGTATCCTGTGCAGGCAGTGCTTTGGCAACAAGGCTAGGTTCATAGGGGTCCTCCATCTCAACACAACAGGCAGTGACCGTTCACAGCAGTTATGGGAGAATGAGTGTTATGACACCAAAAATGGGTAAAGCTACAAGTGACAGTGATTTGAACCAATCGTTGTTTTTTTCCTGTGGAGATCTTCTGATTGGTCAGTGATTGACAGCTCATTGTAGCTCCACCCACAATGAGCTGTCATGAAACCTCATTCTCCCATCACTAGCATCACGCTGACTGGGTCCTGTGCAGATTCAATGCAGGATCCTGGCCGCCCATCCCGGTGCTAACCTCGCACACAATTCGGTGCACAATCTCTGTAAATGCACGCTAAATGAATAGCCCTGATATAGAATCAGAAGTTAATCACACATCAAGATTTGTTTATTTGGGGGAAAAAGTTATGTTGAGGAAAGAGATTTTAGCCAAATTAACCATGAAACATGGTGAGAACGTTATTTAATATCATGTGTAATTATATTACTTAAGAACAAAGTGACTGACAACTTGCAACACCGTGGACCGGATTAAGAAAAATGAAAAAGATGCAAAAGTGACTGTACATATATGCATATTGCATTAGCTGTCCAGATCACACTCAAAGCAGCCTCTCAAGACTGACATTCAGGTGTTCTCCAAAACCTCACTGTCTGCTTATAACCGTTGGTGATCTGGAATAACAGCAATAAAACAAATATTTTCTAGACTGATGGTCTTTGTGGATGACAGGATATTGAGGACAGTAAAATTACACCAATTCCGTGTCTTCAAACACTCAGGGTGGGTAACTGGTCCTGGAGGGCCGGAATGTATGCAGGTTTTGCTTCCACCAATTACCCCAACTCAATTAGCTGTACACACCAATAGCAGTTCACAAATAGATTAAACCGCAGTACGTTCCATATGGGGAAACAACAACAGCCTTCAGCTGTCATTCATGATTTTGTAAATAAAATCCCCAAAACTGATATGGCCCTCCTTGCCCACCCCAACCATCACCCTGAGTTTGTACTCAAAAGGGTGAAGCGCCAGTGATCTTTACATCATGTCATCCTGCTGCCTGAATGGTTCACTCTCTCTTCCAGAGCTCTGCAATGGGCTGGTGTTGAGCGGCTTCAGCAGCCTCCTCACTGTGCGTCTTGATCTCTGCGTGCACGTCTTCTATACTCTTTGCAGCGTCAATCACCTGTGAGAAGTATCGAGAAGCTGGTCAGTGAGTCCACACCTCCTGATTTACACAGAGATACCTTTGGTAGTATCTCAATTAAGAGACACACAAGCATGTGCAGGAAATGTAGAAGTATACAATAGCTTTGTGTCTGTATTGGATAGGATTAAGCTAAAATCTTAGTTCTTAATGAACTTTTAAGATTTAAAGCAAAAATCTTAATTCCATGCGTAGTGCTAAATACAACAAGGAAGCAGCCGTGATTCTTGGAACGTCAGGCAGTTATAGATTCCGTGTGGTTATAGCAATTCAGGATGCCATACTGGAGAACACTGCCGCACATTCATAACTTAAATTCACCGAACATTCTGTAGTTTGCTATGTTATGTAAACAGGCCCTGTCAAATATTGGGTAGCATTCTATGATATGATATACTAAATACAAGATTACAATTACACAGGTTTGCAGTTGGCTGTGGTGTAAACCGACCCTGTTCAGGTACGCTTTGTGTGCTGGGTGTCTTTGGTGTCTGCTCACCTGCCAGTTGAGGGAAGGGTCTTTCATCAGCTGCTGGAACCTCTGCATCACGGCCTTCTGGAACTCGCTTGTCTCGTACCGCTCGGCCCCAAACTCTCCCCGCTGCGCTGCCACCGCAGGGTTCAGCTCCAGGAACAGAACCAGGTCCGGCCTGGGCAGCCCGACGTCTGGGCTCATGCACCACTCCAGACTGAAGCCCTGTGTGCACACAGTGACAGGCTAAAGACCTGGAACAGTGAACCTCGCCAGGTTCTTGCATCCAACTTAACATTTTAAGAACAGGTGATTTGCAGGGACTGCATTAAAAAACTGGAAATTCACCCCTCCCCTCTGCTCCACTCCTCCCTTCTGCTCCACAAAGCATCTCCAGAGCACTCCTGACCTAGGCTCAGTTTGACCTTTTAGGTCCTAGTGTCATGGCTGGTTCTGCATTCATAACCGAGGGATCCCAGAGCAGAGAGTTTAGCTGATCTAAAGACTCAAGTCCCTTGAACTAATTTTAGCTCCTAGAGCTCACCCGCTACACTAGATCAGTACTCTGATGGGCCCAAGTCTCAAAATTCATCTTTATATCTTTATTCACATTCTCTCTGTGAATCCCCATACAGAAGAAAATCACTGGAAAGAAGCTATTTTAGGAGCCTTAAGAAAATAAGCAGTATTTGAACTCTTAAAGAGCTACCAAACCTCTGGCACACCCACATTCTGAACTTGTCAACTTACCGGCTTGGCGCTGGTGAACGCCACACCTGAGAAGGCATACCTGTCCACCACCAGACTGATGCCCTGCTCCAATTTCTGCCTTATCATAGGCCTGATAAAGAGGGGAGATCTGGGTCAGAGAGACAGGGCAAAGCACAGGCCACCCCTACACCATGCAAGCATGATGGGTCAACAGCATCATTCATTCAGTACCAAACCTGGCCAAACCACTCCTGCAGATAGAATGTGAAAAAGAATTTTGTGCCGAATACTGGTCCAAAGAAAGTAATGTGCACATGCAAGAAAAACACTAGTTAAGTACTTCAAAATGTACATTTATTGATATCAAATGCTATAACCTGGCTGAATCTGCTGAATATAGGTGACACTAGATGTTTCTTTCGAAATTGTACAGACAAATTGTACTTGTTGGCATCCGTATCGGTGCTATACAGCTAACTATAGCTACGTTGGACACTGCTGTTAGCAAGGACAGGCACTCATTGTTTTGTCAAAATAAATGCCATTGCATATTTTCTCAAAGAAACAGGAGTGATGTTTAATTTAATTTTGGTTGATTTAATGGGCAAAGTTACAAAGAAGTTAGTGTATGTGATGGGAGTTTAACACTTAATACACGTTATATAACTGTCCCAATGCGATTTTATTCAAAATACTCATATTGGTACTCGGTATTGGCCGATGCCGTTAATTAAGTATTCTGTGTCGGTATTGACCTTGAAAAAATTGTATCAGTGCACCCCTAGTCAAAATATTTTAAATAATTATTTGACCCAAGTCTGGTGCCAGTGTTGAATTCTACAAACAAAATATACTGCACACAGATTCATGCTCACAGGCACAATATATCGGCTGCCTGACAAAGGTGTCAACCAGGTAGGTCTTACCTGGTAGGTCCTACCCCCTTGATATTTTTCCCTCAAGCCTTCTTTTGTATCAACTTTGTAAATTAGGCAGGTGGCTGATTAATGAATCTTACTCAAGCTCCCAGCGATTGGCAGAGAAAAGCAAGTGCACGGTGTGGTCCTCCAGGTTGTGCTTCTTCTCCAGGTAGGCACTGATCAGCTGACCAATTTTTGTAGTTCTGTCTGTACAAATATCAGAACGCAATTGTTAAAATAAATATATATTTAAAATATAACAAATTTGCATGTATATACAATGAGTTGTACATAAAAAATGTATAGAAATAAATCTTTGAAAAAACAACAACTCACAAAGCATTACTTCTTTATCTTGAAAATAATCACAGAGAATACATGATAATAATAAAGAATACATGTGCAAGGTCGTACGTATTTTGAAGCACTTGTATTATAAACAATGTAGCATTGTTCACCATAAGTACGTTTCACACTGCGGTGGACTCAATTTCCCAGGGGCACCACTGTGAAAAGCAGTGCAACGTCTTGCCCAGGTTTTCAGTTTGAACAGTTTTACCATTCAGTTTTTTAATTCCCTCGTCTGTTTACAAACCTTGCCCATGTTGTCTCAGCAGGTAAATAGCAGGCTGAGTATAGAATCGTGTAGACCAGTTAAGTACCGGGTAAGTAGCTGAATTATGTCGCTAACTCACTAGCTAGACCGTTACATTTGCTAATTTGCACAAACACAATGCAAATAAGGACCGGAAGAAAGCAATAATCTTACACCTTTACAATTAATAACGAATTAGCTATCTTGGCGGACACAAGCTAGCTGCTATGAACAACCTCCCCGCTTTAAAGGCATAAAATAAATAGCTTTTTTTTGTTTTTACCGGGAAATCGTATCATTTCAGCTGGTCGACCACTCTGCTGGAGCGCCTGGACCAGTTTCATGCACTGCGTTGTCTTCCCGGCCCGGTCCACCCCTTCCAGTACAATTAAAGCGCCTCTTCTGTACGACATAGTTCAGGGTTATTCTTTTTCTTCTGTAAATAATAAGTAGTAGTTGATGCTCAGTTGCAGTATGTGGAAGTAAATCGTACGCGCCCTTTTTCCGCCTCAACTAATCAGCTTTCTTGTTTCGTAACAGTGCAGCGGGGGCTGTTTTGGGTTATTAAATGTACCGTAAAACCGGGATTAAACGCGCATTTGACATTATGGCTCAATAATGAAATCGTATATTAAATGTTGATGAGATTTTTTAAATGCATTGCCACTCATTTACCTATTGTGTAACTTATTGAAATGAACCAAATTACCATTTTCGTATTTTAAATAGCTGTTGTATTTTAGGTGAGAACTCTGATTTATTGTCTGTGCCCCATCTACTGTTCAGTGATCCAAATCTGATTTGTTGTGCTCACGTTCACGTTCTCACTGTTTGATTATAAATTAAGTTGTTAATGGGCTTAATGCAGTATTCAGTGAATGGACAATAACACAACAGAGGTAGACATTTTCATTTATTTTATTTTACAATTTACATTATTTGCATTTACATGGATGTCATGTTGAAACATTGAACAGGGTACATTACAATTCCCAGGTGAACCACTGGCGTGTGAATATATGCAACAATCTGTACTCTTTTTTTTAAATGATCAGTAGTTTTTATTCGTTTTTAGCATTGTACATAACAATTATACAACCTCACTTGAGTTACATTACAATGCCGGTTTTTCCTGAACATAAACATACAATGAACAACACGCAAACACAGACCCGTGCGCTCGCACGCGTATACACACACACACACACACACACACACACACAGACAAAGACAATAAAATAATAAGGTCAAAATGAAAAAATTAATTACTTAATCCAGTCAGCTTCAGGAGGGGGAACATCTATGATATGAAAGGATGTATAGTAGAGGGCCATATGGTAACTTCAGCCCACTAATGGTTTCTAAACAATCATGCATGGTCAGCCGTAGGTCCTGAACCTTTGGGCAGCTCCACAGGCAATGAACCAGTGTGCCCTCTTGTTGGCATTTCCAGCAGTTTGGGTTGTCTTTTAATTTGTCTCTGTATAATCTGGAGGGTGTCCAGTAAAATCAACAATCGGTACTCTTATTTAATTTTTTTATTAAACTTAATTCTCAATGCTTTCCAATGCCCACATATCTGTAAAGAGTTTCAGATCTCCTCCCAGCCCACCCAACCCCCACCCCCAGAGCACACTGAATGTTATAGATTAGCTTGTCCTCATCAAACGAAACCTGCGCGAGTCCCGGCGTTCTCGCGTTCTCTCTACGCCTTGCTCTTGTGGCAGTGCTTCAGCGCGTCGCCGATGGCAGCCACTACCATGTCAGCGTTGGCCTTGTTACAGTTGTATCCCATGAGACCAACACGCAGCACCTGCAGCACATGGGGGAGTAATCAGCCCTACAGCACATGCGAGGCACGCAACATTGGCATAATATCAATGTGACACTGGGCGAGCGCGACAACGGGGCTATGCTATTATTACGTTATGTATTAAAGCCTCCAGCTTCAACACATTCCTTCAAAGATGACCTATTACAGGGACCATCGTTGCACAGAGTTTCTCTGTGACCTATGTAAGTATCCACACACAAACACACACACACACACAGTTTCAGTTTCCTTACCATGCCCAAAGATGGGCCCAGGCCTCCAGTGATTTCCATTTGGTGGTGTTTCATCATGTAAGCTATGATCTCCCTCCAGTCGTACCCAGAGGGGACAGCGATCGTGGTAACAGACGGCAACCTTAGGCTCTATGAGACACATCACACATATTTGTCAGTCAGTCATCAAAATGTAAACAGGATCTTGCCAGTGAACGAAGGTCAAATGCCAGTTTTCTATAACATATAGCCTATGAAATGTGCCTTGTGTGCATGCTACTTGAAGTATGAACAGCAAAATGTCGAGTCAGCCTAGATTCTAGTCTAGTGAGTGATGTACACCACAGCTGACAATGGACATTTCTTGTATTTTGCCAAACTGCTATCACCAAGAAGTGTTAATATAAATAGTGAAAAGTTTATCATGTGATTTACAATGTCCTTGGGTGCCCAAGGATAATTCCTATTAGATATCCCTCGGATCAAGTCTGGGAATGAAATCTGAATTATAGCGTATCTCTGCTGTGAGACTTACTTTGTCTGGAATAAACAGCTTGAGCCCCAGATCCTCCAAGCCTTTGTACAGGTACTCTGCCACCTCCTTGTGGTGTCTCCATGAGTTCTCTAGGCCCTGAGGAAGCAGACATGTGCTTGGATGAAGTACTGACAACGCTCCACAACATGGCAGTATAGGATATGGCTGCTATAGGAACAAATCACATATGCCAAACATCCTGCCATTAAATGATTCTGAAAGCTTTGCCAGTAGAGAGGGGGTTAGCTTTGAGCTATGCATTCGCGAGGCCCTTCAAATAAATAACTATGATGAGCTAGTGAGAGTTTTGAGATATTGAATTTGTTTTTTGTCCGCAATAACTCATTACCAGAATGCAGATGAAAAACAACATGGTAAGATCATAGAGCTGAGTGTACATTCCTCTTTCTGTTGACCAAAAAATTAAAGCTACAAAATGCCTCAAAACACAATATAGAATGCCCATATATGGTTCCCATCAGAGTTGGGGTCAAGTCAATAAATTAATTTAAATGTGATTAATTAATTAAAATCCTCATAGACATAGGTCATTGAAGCCTGACCAAAGACATACGGACAATATGAGCTTTTTCTGTTCAGAAATTGAAATGCAATTCCTTTCTCCAACCCTGTTATTCATCAGTTTAGAAAATGTGTAATTTGATAATTTCGGTAATCTGGGTGTTTCCCCTCCCCGTATTCTACAGGTGTGGCGGGATGTTACAGACGAAGAGCGGGGCCACGGCGGCCCTTACCGTCTCTGCAAGGATGGCCAGGCTCTCTCTCAGAGTGAAGAACCCAGACACAGGCCCTGTGTGGTGGTATCTACAACAAGGTAAAGAGAAGAGGTTTACTGGAGGGGTTCCCAAACCCTTTTTTAAATCTCAGGGCCTCCCTAAAATGACAACCCTGTGACTGAGGACCCTCATCTCGATACAAGTGTAAAGGATTTACACCTTTATCAAAATATGCACCCACTATGCATTAAGAAAAAATGCTCAAACACTTTGTAGCAGGACGCACAAGGAAAATGACCCACTCAACCCTGTGCTGGGAAGAAATACAGTCAACTACAAAATTATTCACACCCTTGACGAGGGTGATTAGCATAAAAGCCTGATATTTAGCTATATTTTATGCTCAAAAATGGGAAAATTCTATTATTTTATACTAATACAACTGCAGGAGAAAGTATTTTACAAAGTAATATTTTTCCCCAAAAGGATATGTGTCTTAATTATTCACATCCCTAATAATTATTTGAAATTAAATCCAACATAAATAAATCAGCATTAACATCTTGTCTTCTGTAGTGTTTTATGAGATTAGTAAACATACTACAGTGGATGCTTAACCATTCCTCCATACAGAATCTTTCAAGATCCTTTAAATCATTTGGTCTGTGCTTGTGGACTGTGACAAATGTTGAATTGGGTTCAAGTTTGGACACTGAGATGGCCATTGCAAAACAGTAATTTTGTGGTCAGCCAACCATTTCTGGGTTGATTTTGAGGCATGCTTGGTTGCAAATGGACATTTCAACAAGAAAATGATGGATGTTTCAGCTTCCTGACAGAGGGAACCAGGTTTTGGGCCAAAATGTCTTGGTACTTGCTGGAGTTCATTGACCTTAACAAGAGAACCAGGACCAGTAGATGCAAAGAAATTCCCTAACATCAAAGATCCACCACCATATTTCCCTGTAGGTATGGTGGACTCTTTTCAACATAAGCATTATTTAGACGTAAATCCTCAACTGGTGTGCATGGCCAAAAAGCTACATTTTGGACTCATCTGGTCATAACATCCAGTTCCAATCGGCGTTCCAAAGCTGAACTCTGATTGGAACCAGGTGTTCTGGCAGCTTATGTGGTTGGGGTCAATTCCATTTAAATTCAGTCAATTTAGGAAATTAATTGAATTTCAATGTATTGACTGAATTAAAATGGAATTGACCCCAACCACATACTGCACATGCTCCACCTGGAATCCGGAGGAAGTCTTACATTCTCGCCGGTTTGCCATCACAGCCCCAGTAATTGGACAAGTGAGTCATGTCCAGGAGATAGGACACCGGCTTAGTTTTCCGGTTGAACATCTTCTTGCTGTAAGGATAGGGGGGTGGAGAAGAGAATTGAGGCATCGTGCTGTCACCTTTAGAATCTCAAGCAGAAAATCACCTTAGGTGATTATATACATATTTCGTACCATGCTCTTTCATTGAAGGAGATGGGCGCGGTCCCTGGAGGGGAATTCAAGGCCTTCTGGGAGCCGGAGTACAGGATATCAATTTCTACAAACACATGGACAAAGACATACAGGGCTCAGACGAGACCAGGGCTGGGGCGGCAGTGTATTATAATGGCTAGGGAACTGAGCTTGTAACTCTGAGGTTGCTGGTTCAATACCCACATGGGGCACTGCTATTGTACCCTTGAACAAGTTGCTTAACCTGAATTGCTTTAGTAAAATATCCAGCAGTATAAATGGATTGTATGTAAAAAGTATGGATTGCATGTAAATGCCAAAAATATCAATATAAATGTAAATGTAGGGCCTTCCTGGTAAAAAATGAGTAAATACCCTGGACTTACTTTGCTTGTCCATGTAAAGCGGTGCGCCACCCAAAGATGCCACCGAATCCACTAAGAACAAACAGTCGTGCCTGAGAGTTGAAACAAAGTCCTAGGTGAACAAAAGTCATACAACGGGCGGCCATGTTGTGACAACAAGGACGTGAGCATCCTGAGTCTAGAACAGCAGGGGGTGACACAAACCAGAGGTAAAGCATATTTTGGATGTGGTTCTCTGTTAACAGAAAAGGTAGATACATATCCAGAACAGCAGAAGGCATTTCAAACTTCATAATTATGATTGTGAAAATGGTTTGAATCATCACATGCCAGACGGGGAGACAGGGGAAAAGAGAAAAGAGGAGAAAGACTCAGGATGCTCAATAGATAGATGCTCAATAGGGGGTGATAAAGATTTGATCTCTGTTCAATCTCAGATGGAGTTCAATCTCTGATAGAGTGTCTAGATAACTTTGTTAACTTTTTTCCTGCGATCTGATTGGTGCTAGCAGATTTCTGATGGTGGATTTGGTTGACTGGGACTATTTATAATTTCATGCACCTGCACTGTTGTGGGGTTCATCAGAAGTTGTACCTGACTCACTAGTTATGACCCATACAAGTGAGGCTAGGGTTGGGTTCCTCGTTAAGAGGCTTTATGATAAAGGTACATAAATGTCTAGAACAGCAGGGGGTGACACAAACCAGAGGTAAAGAATGGTTTGGGTGTGGTTCTCTGTTAACAGAAAAGGTCGATAAATATTCAGAACAACAGAAGGCATTTCAAACTTCATAATTATGATTGTGAACATGGTTTGAATCGTCACGTGCCAAATGGGGGGACAGGGGAAAAGAGAGAAGAGGAGAAAGAGTCGTGAAAGAGGAGCTCACTGGCGGCACAGGTCTCCGATGCCATCGATAGGGTGGGCGATGCCCGCAGAGGATTCGCCATGCGTGAGGAAGAACAGAACAGGCTTGTGCTTGGCCAGGGCCTGCAGAGAGAGGGACAGATGCACGCTCTCACACACAGACCACTATGATGCGTTCATCTGATCTGGAAACTGCTGTTAATCATTCAATTAACCATTCATAAACATACTGGACTGCATAGGTGATTTGATGGTGCTGTCCAAGAAGAACTGCACAGTTAGTAAAGAGACAACCATACATGTAATACACTGCGGCTAGGGGAGGGACAATTGGAATGACAATTACACTAAATGTACCAATGCAATATAATACAAGTAGGTAATTGATTGTTTAAGAAACCAATGCATGAAGATATAGTTATTATCATTATTAATTATTATTATTAAAATTATAATGATTAATATTGTATTATCGTTATTATGAAAACATTACCTGTTCAATTTCTTGGTTGGTAAAATAACCACCTGGAGCTTTCACCATAGTGTGAACACTGGCACCTGTTGCCAAAGGAGATGGCAAAGATGGATTGCATTTTTATGTTGATCAAAAGGAAGATAAATTATTTTAAGAAAAAAAGCATAAAACTTAAAAGGACCAAAAGCATAAACTTAAAGGACCAATAGCAGAAAACAGTTCGCAATAAGTCCAGCAAGTAAGTGTGATAAAAATCTGTACCCATTCTCTCCGCGATTTCTGCCACACGCTCTCCCCAGATTCCATTTACGGCAACCAGGACGCTCTCCCCGGGTTCCACGGTGTTGAAGACGGCGCATTCCATGGCTGTGTGACCAGACCCGCTCATGGCAAGGGTCATGTTATTCTCCGTCTGGAAGGCATACTGTATTCCTTTCTTGATGTCATTCATGATCTGCAACAGAGGCACAAAGTATTGGCACAGAAATAACCATTATTTATCAACGTATATGTATTATCACACTATTTGTGTGAAATCTAAATAGACAATTTCATCTTATTAATAGCCTATGCGCACTCTTGCACATGTTACTGCAAAATAACTCATAACTCAGAGATTTGTCAACTTTGAAAGTGTAATAGACCACAAACCATGTCTAGTAACATTATTTCATTGACGGGACAAATTACAATATTGTTAGATATTAACAGTTTTTAAGCATTTACGTATTCTACCTGTAAAAGATAATATAGCCGACAGCACAAATACCTCAAACATTTCTCCATGCATATGGCCGATAATTGGTCTCCCCCCGGCCGCCAGAATGCGCGGGGGCACGTTGGACGGCCCCGGTCCAAACATATAACGATTGGGAGCATTGAGTGGTCTAAGCAGGCATGTAGGCGGTGGAATGGAGACTGAGGACATAGCGCGTTGGAAGCGCGGCACCGGCGAAATTGCGGCAGGCAGTGAACTCTCCAAGGCGACCTGCTGCGCGAGAATCGCGCCCCTGCAAAACAGAGCTCTCTTCATCGTTGCTATCGGTCTCCGCTGTGGGTAGCCTGGCCGAACTGCAAAGGAGACCCACTTACTATATTATAGTCTGGTCTTTTGCCTAAGTTTTAAAACAAACAGGTCTTTGACCTTGAGCGCACCGATTGGTTTACGTCACTGTACAATGTAAATAAGGCAAAACGGGGGGGGAAAGTTGGCATCCTAATTGAAGAAACATAATGGATGAACTTTTTTTTTTATCCCCGTCGAGAGTTCTCAATGTATGACTAAAGATCGCAATAATTAAACCAGGAAATCAACAACTAAGTAACCACATGACTGTGTTGTTACGGAACTCTTACCCCAACTACTGTTGCGGTTTTTAAAAATTAATAGAGATGAGCAGGTGGTCAACACGGTGTCAGGGTCATTCTGATCAATGGAAACGTCACTATCATAAACATGTCACTATAACTCTGTCATATCCTCAGAACACAATAGATACAACATAGTCAAATAGCATTGTCATATATAACTGGTTATTTGTGGATAAATGTATCCGTAACTATGGTAGTATATTTAACAGGGAAATTAAAAATGCGAAAGAGGAATTAATTGCAACGTGAGGTCGTGTAGCTGTGGGATGTTGATTTAGCCACACGTTGTATCCTGACTACATTAAAGGTCAAGCTTCCTTGAAAGGGACTGGTTTGAATCCAGCTGAGTTTGGTTTTTGTGCTGTACCGGAGGTGGCAAGGGGAGCGCTTTATCGAGGTGGCAAGTGCTTTATCGATTTCCCTGCTGTGTATTTGTCCTGCTGTTATTGAGGCAACTGGTGAGGAGTCTACCCTCTCCGAGGGAAGTGATTGGTTGATCAGGACACACACACATACACAGAGCTACTGTATGCATGCACACACAAGCATAGAGCATTTACTCACACAGCCACACACACACACACACAAACAGCGCACTTGCACAAAGTGTAAAGCACATCATTATGCAAACACAGAATGCACAGCACACACACACACACACACACACAATTAGAGTGAATAGCACACACACACACACACACACACTTAAAACAGCATGTACGCAAGCACACACATACACATTCTACACAATTTGTGTTCATTTGCACATACCTTTGCCTGAGTGAGTCACTGGATGTACATCTTACTCTACCAAATGCTGGCAGGTGTATTTTTTGGACAATCACAGAGATCACAGAGAAATGAGGAACAGGCTTTTCCCCCAAAAGGCTGGTGTGGCATATACGATAGATTTTATGGAAATTGTACCTAATTCACAATATCATACTATGCACATTTTGCTTGTTGTAGCTTGCTGAAACACTTGCCCTTAGAGCCTCATTTGATGGAAAAAACCCTGGAAAATAAACCGGTGGTATGGGTTATTAATTTAATGCATCCTTAAAGTCAATGTTCTGGGCAGAGAGAGGAGGCATGGTGGAGCAGGGGGCAAGAAGTCAGCACTGTGGGGTAATTTGTAACCAGCTGTTTGCACATGTCCCAGAACAGACAGTTTAGTACTGGGTAGTTGTTGATAAGAATGTTTTCTCTTTAAGAACAGACATCATAGTTAACATCATAGCGTGTTCTCATGGGATAAATAGTTATGGAGGGTGGAAATGTGACATATAAAGGGTGAAGCTACCATTCCTAAAGGACTTCACTCATGAGACTTTGAGATAAAGGCACTGTATTTAAGCTATGTACATCATCAGCATTAGATGCTATTTATAACTAATATTGCAATGGCAGGTATGACGTCCACCAAGTTATGGGTTGGTGGGGTGTACCCCATTCCTATACAGCACAAAGAGTGGGGTTTCACTTTTGAATAATACATGTTTTCATGTTGAAAGGAAGTCAAATGTCTTAATTTAAGTTTCTTATCATACTAAAAGCAAATGTCATATATTATACTAACAGTATATTCTTACAGTCCCTCCTGTCTGACCTCATCATTCTTCGTCACAAAGACTATACCATACTATACTGTATTATAGGAGGACAATACAAAATCCTAACAGAGCTGACACCGACTGCAGTCACCTGATTGAACAGAGGAGTCGCTATTGCACAAGTAGGCTGGGGAGTAGTCTGCCGACTCAAACCCTCCCTCCCAGGCGACGTGCTGGCCAATTATGATGCCGGCAAGGCTGTAGTTGGTACTGGCCCGGACAGGATTTGATACCAGAATATGAAGTGTGTCACAGCACTTAGAGCGAGTGCTAGAACCTGATGCACCACTGAAAAAATCTGTGAAAGTACATTTTGATGGGAAGGTACAAAAATGTAAACACAGTACACACATTTAATCCATGATGCACACAAATGAAATATCATAAATAGCAGTCAAGGCTGTCACAGTTAATAAATCCCTTATGCGGTGTACCCTTCTACCCCCCTTACTTTGGTGTTCCCGGTCAAATTTGACCAGTCTGTTTTAACTGCTCTTACATTAACACAAAAACCATTAATCATCACCAAATGTTATTTAACACCTTTTTAAGCAGTAAACAATGTCTCAGATTAGTGGTTAACCGCTTGTACTCTGGTGTCCCACTGGTGGGACACTGCCACGCCCCCCGTCATAAAATCATAAAAATATGGGTATTAATAAGTGTATACTTCTCCATATATCGCACAATACCTACATATAATATATCAAACGATGGGGATTTTTGTCCCGAATCCAACCGTAGACGTTGTTAACACATTTTAATGTGCAAAACGTACAGGCTGCACCACGGCCAACGTCCGTTTTGGGTTATTGCGTGTTGACAATGTTGACATGTTTTCATATGAAATCAAATATAATACACGGTCATATTGGACATAATAAATACAAAATATTCTAAGGATTAAAATAAGACCAAGGTTGCCTATTTTACATACAATTTACCAAAGTTACGATGAGTTTTACATGCATTTCCCATTGACTTTCAAGAACGCGAACTGCTACGTGTTCACAAAAACCGAAAGTAATTTCTCTCGTAATACACTAAATACTGAAAAAGTAAATAAAACACTGATAGATTGTAAAAGACAAACCTGTTACGAAATCAGTATAAACACATCTACATTGGCATAAGTATTATACCACTGTTTTCGTATTTTTTCCTTATCCGAAATTCAACATTTTTCCTCATCTCTGCCTAAATTTGTTTTTAATTTGTCACAACATTCACTGATTGTCAATAGGAGACGAGTATCTTACAGAAGGGGTTAACATGAATAACTACAGAGAATATACAAAGAATAGACACTGAAACTGTATTACAAAATTAACATTTATTATAAAAATCAAAACAGAGACCAAATTCACAGAACATCAGAACAGCAACATAAATAGTTGTGTGTGTTTGTGTGTGTGTGTGTGGAGTGTGTGTGTGTGTGTGTGAAAATGTATTCCAAAATTAACATTTATTGTAAAAAAATTATAATAATCAAAACAGAGACCAAATTCACAGAACATCAGAACAGCAACATGAATAGTCATCTGTGTGTGTGTGTGTGTGTGTGTGTGTGTGTGCGTGTGTGTTCACGCACAGGAGTGGCATTGTACAATCAGGTTGGAGTGTGCCTTGCATACGTAGGCATCACATTTGTAGCATGTAAGGCTTGTTTTATTGTCTCTGGGGGGTTGTGGATGTGTGTGTGTGTGTGTGTGTGTGTGTGTGTGTGTGTGTGTGTGTGTGTGTGTGTGTGTGTGTGTATACTGTATGTGTGTGTGTGTGTGTGTATATATGTGTGTGTATATACTGTATGTGTGTGTGTGTGTGTGTGTATATATATATATGTGTGTGTGTGTGTGTGTGTGTGTGTGTGTGGGATGGGGATGTTTTCCATCTGATGGATGAACATAATCTAGTGTTACACATTCATTTCCTATGGCGGTCATTTTTGACCAGGAACACCACAGGTGTTACAAAGTTGACTAAACCACTCAAAATTCAATGAAAGTGGTGATCAGCAATTGTATATGTTCAAATGCCTAGTGTAGAGGATATCATAAGGCCTTCAGACAATCAAATGTAAAACAACCCAAACACCAGAGGAGGGTTTTAATAGACTGAGGAGCAGAATGTAAAATCAGTCAACAAATTTCAGAAGATGTGTTTTTGAGGATGACCAATGTCTTCCGGATCAATTCAGCAGGACAAAACAAGTCATATTTATCTGGCTGCTCTATGTCCAGTCTAGTACACATGACAGTGCAGGGACTTTGACCTCAACCTCTTCTGATCCACGGTCAATAAGTAGACCAGCTTGTAAATGAGTACAGCCGTGATACTCAACTATGCGTAGCCTTTGCACTGTGGTGGAGCCCGACACCTACCATAGAGAGGAGAAAGAGCGAGGGGAAATCCCAAATTTGGGATGAAAAGGGGGGAGTTGGATCATCTGTCCTAGTGTACTATTTACTGCAGAGTCATAGGGCTTGTTTACTCCCACAATGCTGACTGCTAACGTTGAGTAATCAAAGTTACTTTGATTCTGCATTTACAGGGCCCATTGAATCCCTGGTTTGGACTGTTGGGGGTGAAGGGTGAGCTGTTGGGCTTGTCAGGAGCTTGTCTGGGTGCTGGTGAGCCCCCAACTATGCTGTACTAGGGGGGTGTTTGAGTAGCATATGCACCGTCCAGTCTGATGAGGTTCAAGCTTTACGACGAGTGGTCTGACACAGTCATTTAATTCTTTACAAAGTTGTTTTCCTCTGCTGTAGAGCAAAGGCACCAAGATCAAAGGTCCTCAACCCTGGTCCTGGAGAGCCACAGGGTTGGCTAGTGTCCATTGTCACTCAATACGTAATTTATCAATTAAAGCAGGTTGAATAAGGGGCTGAGTAGCAGCTTGCATCACCCGGTTTCTTTGGTATGAATTGGTAGCTGATTTCTATTTAGCAAAATGTGAAAGGGGCATGTTTCAGCAGGTGTCATCTTCAGCAACTAATGAAAGAAAACTGTGCCTCAGCCTTTAAGCAAAATCAAAGAAAAGATTTCAATCCTTACATCGTCAACCATAATTGCTTCAATTTTGAGTGAATGACCAATCTCACCAATTCTACTCCAATAGCACCTACCATCGACTGTGCGCTGTGTGCAGGGAGCACTTTAGAAACTAAGTTGCTGCTGGAGGTAGTGTTGTCGGGCCAATAAGGGGTGGTTTTCCCTCTGAACCAAAATAAAATAAAATAAAATAAAATAAAAACACCAATGCCCCAGTGCAATGACGGGGAAACAGTACTGCAGGAGACGTTGTCTTTCAGATGAGACGTTAAACTGAGTTCCCAACTCTGGACATTAAAGATCCCATGACACTTATTCGAAAGAGAAGGAGGTTTCCTGTTGTCCCGGCAACATTCCCAACCTGGCTCTCTCAATCTGCCACCTATCACCCCCAGTTTAATTGGCTCAATAATTCCCTCCCTCTCTCCCTCAGCTGCGGTGAGTGTTCTGGTGCAAAATGGCTGCCGTGCATCACCAAGGTAGGTGCTACACATTGGTGGTGGTTGAGGTAAGTTTCCCCCCTTCACTGTGAAGCACTTTGAGTATCATGAAAAGCACAGCGTATATAAATGAAGTTCATTATTATTGTTACTCCCACAACCTGTCTGCTGTGGGCAGGGAGCGCATGGAACGGGCAGTCTCTGTCATCAGGGGCGAAGGCTAAGGGTTGGCGGGAGGCCACGCGAGACAGTGGTGACAGAAAGAGAGGGCTGCCAAATGTCTGCTGTCCCACAGAAACCTACAGCACTGTCCTTGCCCATCCAGTCCCTCTCATTAACTCAGGTTACCTTGGATCAGTGACCCCCACCCTGGTCCTGGAGAGTCTGTTTTTAGTTTTAGTTTTCACCTAAAAATCAGACCCAAGAAAGACGAGTTAACTGTATAATCAACTGCTTTAATTAATCAATGTGTTGAGTAACATTGAAAATCAGCAGATCCTGTAGCTCTCCTGGACCAGGGTTGGGGACCCCTGCCTAAGATCATTAGAGGTCCATCTGTATACAGCACCAGAAACTCCTGTCACTAACCAGAGCCATCTTGTCGTTATGAAGTAGGAGGACAGAAGGGAACGCATGAGCTGACCATCTGGTTAGTCTATAAAATCTGTGGTCTCCCACTGTGCTGCCTGCAGGATCTGTGCCATGCTGGAGCACCTGCCTACAGTCTCCTCATGTAAATCTCAACACAGCGGGACTTGGTCTGTGTCACACATACCCTTCAGCTGTGATGCCCCTTGGCTCTTGTGCCCTGTGCCCTGTCTGTATCAGATACAGTGGAAATGTTGATCGCCTGGCTTGAATGAGTCGCCTTGCCACCTGCTTCGCCTCACGTTTTCACCACTCTCCTTCTGTGCTTTTAATCTATCCCTTAAACCCTATTTGTAACAATTTTGTCTTTTATAATTACTTTACACTGTTTCATAAATGTTACTATTGTTTTTTTCTGAATAATAATAATAATAATTAATCATTAATAATAATTAATGATTAATAATAATTAATGATTAATAATAATAATAATAATAATAATAATAATAATAATATTTGTATGACTATTACTATTATTGTCATCACAAAATAGAATATTCCAGCATTTCCATTCTTTGATATCTACTACATAGAGCAAAGGCAGATGATTTTGTGCTCCTGCACAGTTAGTTAGTGCATTTGTTCATCTGACATAAGAGTCTCGTGATCAGAGCAATTATGTGAGTGCTTTTGAATCAGAGGCGCATCAGTGCTGACACACGCTGATTTAATGAGTGGGCGGATCCATACAAAGCACAGGGTTGAACCTAGGAAAGGCTGTTTATAGGTCCCTTGCTCTTTACCTGATTGCTGCATTAAAGAAGCCATGCCCTGTTGAGGCATACGTGCTCTCCTAGAAGGGCTTGATATTGGCGTGGGAGGAATGCTATTATGACAACAGACATAACAAAATGACACAGCTTATCGAAAGCTATTACACGACTCGTAAATATCCCACTGCCCCCCTTTTACCGTTATAAATAACATCAACAGCCCATTCCCAAATCAATTTCCACATCCACTTATGCATGAAGAGCACAGCTTAATCACAGATTAATAAAACCCACAATTTGACAAGGTTTGAGTGCGGAATCGTATGTGTGGCTGTTCTCCCTAGCCCCTTTCAGTATAAGACAGACTATCCACTTCCACATTCACTGACCAGGGATGCCTTTTGTAATGGTCTCATTACTACCTTGACAGCCAGGAGAACTGACAATAGTTATGAAAGCCAATAACACAAAGCAGTAATGTTTGCAAAAGAAATCCAGAGATCCAGATGAGGCCCAAACTCTGTTCAGTAGTCATAACACACCTTATATTTCAGACGTGTTGAAGACAGGTGCTTTTGACAGGTATGCAAGTATCTATACCACAGGTTGTGTTACTGTATGGTGAATTATGTCATTATGTGGGGAAAGGTTATATGAGCATAGATGTTGTGGCAACTCTCTTGTTTGCATGAGGTGTTGATAGGATTTCTCTGTTTTTTTCCCCTCTCTGTGCATTTCGAACTGTTATCTAGTGTTATCCTGTGGGAGGGGGAGAGGGTTGTGTTCTGAGGGGGTCCACAGTGTTGGTGACCAATGATAAAGTACTCACAACCTTACGGTATTACAAGCCTGACCAGGTGAGATGTGAGATAATTCTGCCCAACTTCTGGGGGTGTGCTTTATTAATGTATCAATGGTCAATTATTACTCTTGACCAATCCCAATCTCATGTTGGTGGGGCTCCAATTTGAGGCAAAGATTCAAGCTTCAAGTGAACCACTGACCTATAACACAGCACTGGTTAAAAGTGTCTAAAACTAATCAGATTGCAGGACATCAATTTCACAAACTGCAACTTCCCTGTCCTGATGCAGAGATTAAAGAAACACATTTACAGTTTTTCACCAGAAGGGGGAGTATGTAGCACATTTTACACTGGCCAAAAAAAGATTTTCCCCTCCCTCACAATAGGGCTCCACATTTAGATCAGGCGCAGTTTCCTCTTGGTTTATGAGATTGAGGGCAGGGTGAATGTCAGCCTCTGTCTTCTGACCACATTAATGCTAACTCAGGCTCCTTTTGTGGTTTTATTTTCCTGGTACCTGGTTCCTGAGCACTGAATTTATGTATTTGAGTGCCCTTGGACAGACCCACTCTGCGAATGGCTTATATAATTGTGCGGTCGTCATGATAGGAGATTGTTGATATCTCTCTCTCTCTTTCTCTCTCTCTCTCTCACTTCGGCGCATGCAGTTCAGTCGTGAGCAGTGAAAGACGGCTCCCCTGCAGGTCAGGGCTAGATATATGGAATAAACGCACTACCAGCAACAGCGGAATAGCAGCGAGGCATAGCGGCTAAGGGACTGCGCTCGTGGGGGCCACGGATTCAAACCCCGTGTGGGATGTTCCAGGCCGCTGCTGTATGCTCATTTCGACAGATTTATAGCGGCCAGATTAATGGCAACGTTGTGCACCCCAACCCCCCTTCCCCAATTCAATCTCTTTAGGAAGAGTGATTAATTAGATCAATCCAATCAAATCTAAACCATGATTAGTTCACACTAAGATAAACGCACATGGAATTGAATAACTTCACTGATCATGTGATTGTTATACGCAATTAATCGCAATACGCAATTCGCCCGTTTCACACGTGTCGTTTATCGCACATTTGTAATCTAAATGCGTTCCCATTCTCATCTCACTCTTTGTCACCTCTCAAAGTTGGCAGCTCTGTGTATTGTATATTGTGCATTATATTTGTAATTTAGCCACCATCAACTCTACTCCGAGGAGTGGTTCAGTGGTTAGGAAAGAGTGCTGTAATTTATAGGCTACAGCTTCAGACCCCAGGCGGATGGGAGGGGGGGACTCTTGCATCCTTCAGCAGGATACAGTACTTAACTTCCTTCTCTGAATACATCAGGCAAATGCACTTGCAGTGACGCATTTCAGCCTTCTCGGTTTGTCTGACTGATGTGAAACAGCAGCACATCTCTTTAAGAAAACGCATCAAACCCTCAAAGCGAGAGCTCCCCCTGCTGCTAAATTATTCATGGCTCGCGCTCCTCTTAGCTGAGACGATATGGCCCAGAGACCAGTCAAGAAAATGGCACGTCTTCACCGAGCCCGGCACATTGTTTCCGTAAACGCTGACCGTGTGGCTCGTCGAGTGCGCGGACTGTCTGCCCTTTCCTGTCTCTCACCTCGAGGAGCGCCCTGGAGCAAGGACTGATGGGAATTGTGACTCATCCTCAAATGCAAAGAGGACGATGTGTGTTATACCTCGTATTTCTGTTATGAGTTGGTCTGCTATTATGAATATGATATATGCTGATTCGGCAGTAATTCATTCAATTGCAGGGAGAGTCAGATTAATATACTTAGTGGTTAAAATGTGGCCATTGACACTTCTTGGAGGCTTTCGTCTGCAACCGTTGTCGGCTTGTGGAGCATCTCCAGAACAAGATTCTTGATCTCAAAGCCCAACTTGCTAGACTCGACTGCCCTGTGGAATTTGTTAGATTTCCAGGAACCTATTAGTGCACCCTTTAGGAAGTTAGCTAGTTTTTATAATTTTTTATTTTTATTTTTTTTTTTGGTTTTTTTTCCCAATTTGGTTGCCAATTATACCCTCTATTTATTTCAATTCCCCACCTCCACGAGTCCACCGCCCGTCCTCCGGGAACAAGAAACACATTCCTGGCCGATTGTTTCTGCCTCTTCCGAGACGGAAATTCTTCCACGGACGCCTTTAACCTTCTCCTCGATGGCTCGTGCCGGCTCACCCTCCCCCTTCCCCCGGAGGCGGACAGCCAAATGCCGCCTCTGATCGGGGCTGACGACCAGGGCCGATGACCAGGGCCGATCTGGTAGAGACGCGGGTTTCGAACTGCGTCCCTGACAGGCAGCACACACCACACCAAAGTGTGGCGCGTTAGACCACTACGCCATCCGCCGCCCAGCTTGCATTTTTAATCTGGGTAGTGAGGAGCCTCCAGAGCAGGTAGGGAGAGTTAGGTAACGGTAGGGCGTAAGCGTAGAAAAGGGTGTGCACATGCAGGGGTGGCAATTCCAGAGCTTGTGGTGTCCAACTGATCCCAGCCTTTGCAGGAAGAGGATCTGGCCCAGCCCTCTGTCTCTGGGAGGACTGATGAGTCCCAGGGCACCCTGGCGCCCACACCACTGAAGAAAAGGGAGTTAATCATAATGGGGGACTCAATTATTAGACGTTTAGACCATAGTTTGTTCACTGGAAAAGGAGTCTTGAATGGCATATTACCATTACCCAAGAGGAGGGGGAGTGGCCCTTTATGTGAAAGACAATCATAATTTGTAGGAAATTCCAGAAATGAACTCATTCATTCCTTGTGAGGACATCTGGATTAGACTACTGGGAGATCATGAGAAGGGCCTTAATATAGGAGTATGCTATAGACCACCAGCTTCAGACAGCAACATAAATACTATGCTCTCTGGTAACATAAAACAAGCCAAACAGAAGGAGAGACATTAATAATGGGCGACTTCAATTACCCCTCTATTAATTGGGAAGTAGTGTCAGGTTAGGGTAAATGTGAAGAGGAGTTTTTAGATGTGGTTAATGACAGTTTTTTTGGTACAGTCTGTTACTCAGCCTATGGGAGAGAAGTCAATACTGGATCTGGCTTTGTGTAATAATCCTGACAGAATTATTATATATGTATATATTATATATATTATAAATATGCCTAAAGGTATAGCCAATATACAGAATGTTTTGGAGAACTTTGAGATAAGGGATGTAGAAGAAACTTAAGACAAATAATACAGCAGGCCCTGATGGCATATATCCAAGAGTAAAGGCTCATTGTTAAAAGGAATTCCTTAGGAATTACAGGAGTGGTTTCAGAATGGGTTCATAATCGGTGGCACGGACAAATACAAAGAGTAACAGTAGGTGGGGTCGTATCTGCTGTGGGCAGTGGAGTCTATCAAAGATGTTTTAAGATAAATTTGGTTAGCAGAACAACAAGCCACAGGTGGAAATGAGTCAAAGGCAAATTCTGCATGGAAATTAGGATTTTTAAAAGAGTTGTCAATGCCTGTAACAGCTTGCCAGGTCAGGTAGTTGAGACAGAAACACTTGGGCTAGTCCAGGCTAGATGCAGTGCTGGATACTCCTTAGATTACGACATGATGAGCCTAGATGGGCTTAACGGCCCATCATTTTGTATTCTTATGTTCTTATGATGGTATTATAATAACAACAATAATGGTAATAATAATAGTCATACTAATCAAAATAATAATTCATATGAATATTTATTTTTTATAATAATTTTCATAATAATTTTCATAATTTTCATATAATTTTCATAATAATTTTCATAATAATTTTCATAATGATAATGATTATTATTATTTTGCAGGTGCTTGTGCATTTGATGAAGGCGCACACACACACACACACACACACACACAGTCACACAGACACACCCAGTTGTATGAATGGCACTGCTCTGTGTACTCAGGAACAAAGGGGCTATCAGCCGGCACCAGTCCCCCACCCGCCAGGCCCCAGAGCCTGAGAAACATGTCACTCGTTCATCATGTGAGTGAGGCCAAGCGCATCAGCGCCACAGGAGATACCAAGACGGCGAGCAACCGCTACAGAAGCACGGGGAATGGGATGCACAGGCAGCGAGGTGAGAGAAGGCCATCGCGCTGTTTCATCAGGCCCAAAAAAGTGACCCTTCCCCACTGCGCTCTAGCTGTGGTACCTTCTAGAGCCAGGCAGGCAGTCCTCACCCACCGCCCTATTGTGGCCAAGCCCACGCGAACAATGGGTTCATCCCAGCTACACTTTTTTTTTTTTTTTCTGCACAAACGGCACGTCATCATTTAGCCATTCATCGTGGCTCACACCGCAGCCTGGTTTTAAAGGGGTAGGTTCCAGGGAGGAGTGTGGATTTGTATCTCTCTCTGGTGAAGGGTGGTAATTGCAGAGCTGATCAAACGAGAGAGAGAAGGCGTTAACCTCAAAGTTAGCAAGTTGAACAAGGAAACAAGCAACACCAAGGAAAGAGCCAAGCACTTTTGACTCTATTCACTTGCAATTTATTTGTTGAACTAATATTCCATCCTACGTGCCTTAATCACAGTATACACTGAAGACGGTGTATACCTTGTTTGCTACCAATGTCTTAGCAATCCCAAAACATAAAGCTTTTACAGGAATAATTTTTGAACAATTAGGGGTGCGTACATTTCTAAGAAAGCACTAGGTGAGCACAGGAGTAGGGTGGCTTTAAGATTGCAAGGGTTCCATGGGCTGCATTACTTCCCCCTGCGACACACCAGACACCCACAGGCTACTACTATGGGAGACAATCCTCTCCTCCAATTGTTGCTAGCTCTCTCCTGTGACACTGTTTGGACTATAGGGTGTGAAATGGCTCACAGGGGAGCGCATTGCAGGAATGCATGTGCTTCAGTTGCAGTGCTCCTGATATGCGTGTGCTGGTGCAGGTGGCATAGTGGTAATGTGACAGGCACAATTGCAGATGTGGTGAAAAAAACATTTAAAAAACAGGCCAACCATGCCCATATATAATAAAGCTTCTGCTTTCTTCTGCAATGGTTCCAGCTCATGCACTCAGCTCCTTAACTTGGGTCAAGCTTATAAAGCTCAGCTAAATGTGACTCGACAAGTATTCCGTCAATGAAATCCCAAGTGCTTTATTGTGAACATATTAAATCGGATTATTTGTTGTGGGATTTAAAGAGGCATTGTCGCCGGCAGTAAGTTCCCAGTCAAAGAGGTTTAGCTTGAAGGGATCAGACTTGCGGGGTTGATTTGTGTCTTCTCTGCCGCCATGGTTTCTCCCACTGCAAGTGTCCCCCCCCCCACTTACTGTGGTCTGAACTAGGACCAGGGTTTAGGGCAAGGTGCAGTATGAAGTCCGATCTACTGATGCAGAAGTTAAGGTCATAACTGACAGCAGCCTGATTAAGGGCTTTCCACCACCATTCTGTGACATGTGACGTCCAAGCCTGCCACCGGCACCGTGGTCACATAGTGATGTGAAGTGGTTACACAGTGACCGAACACTGCAGGGTTGGGACCTCTCTGCAAAGTGACATTGACCCATCCTACATCATCCAGTGCAAGGCCACAATATGAAAACAAAAGATGCCCGAGTAAGACCGAGACCAGCTGGAGCTGTCGTGTACGGTACTCACCTCTGAATTCATGACCGTTTCTGGTGGTCACACCTCTTGTTAAGCCATACATTGTCATGGTTTCAGGACACACGAGGAAGCCCATTCAAACGTGCAAAAACACAAACATAGCGGGTTATAGTGTCAAATAACTATTTTATTCTAATAAATGCTTATGATTCCCCTTAAGGAAAAATTACATGAAATTTAAGTACCAGAAATGTCCAAAGAACACAGGCATATATGTGATCACATGTGAAAATATGTGGTATAGCATGTGAATCACGTGTGAAATACTTGTGATTCACACGTGAGGAATTCATGTTATTTTTCCATAAGGGCCTTTTTAAGTTTGACTTTAATGGTGCCATTATTATCTTTTATCAGACACATCTGACTGAAACAAACTATTTAGGTACTGCAACCTGACCACGTCACATTATTTGCACGAAACAATAGCTTACACAATTGTCCTTTTCTCTTAACTGATGGCCCTTCAAATTGAGACACAAAGGGCCAGATATCTGGACTGCACACAGATTTATGTTTCATGCAGCATCAGTTATGTTGGACTAACATGGACTAACTCTAACACATGTAAATGCATTTCCCTGGCTAAAACCAGCGGCACACATCTTCCTCATTCTGAACATTGGCATAGAATAGATGTTTTTTTTGTTTTTTCTCTCTCTGTGTGAGGAAATCTCCCTGGGGTGCTCAACCCCCCCCCCCTCCCATTTCTCTCTCCCTCTCTCCCAGCCTCTCTCCCAGCCTCGTTCTCATCCTTACCCTCCCTCTCTTTCTGACTCTCTGCTGCATTGATGCTGCTGCCTCCCTCGATGATGATGTCATCGGCTTAGTGCCGCGCAGCATCCCAGACTTCGTCAATCAACACCGCGATTCTACCGTGTGGATTGTGGGCCACGCAGCGCCCCGGATCCATTGCCCTCCCCCCTCCCCGGTCCCCTTGGCGAACCAACCCGTACCAGGCCCCGCGGCGCATCTGGCGTACACCCGCCCCGGGTAATCATCTGCCGGGAGTCCGTCCGCCCTGCCCGGCTGTGGGAAACAAGGGAGACTGTCAGTTCGGCGGAGACAGCAAAAATAGGCTGTGGAGACGAGAGGCAGAGGTTGGGCTGAGAGCCGCCTCGTTGAATAGCCCACTGCAGTCAGAAACGGGACACCAGAAAGGTAAGACTTGCCCTCGCCTTTGTGTCTGGAGGATAATGCCGTTTTAACGACCGCACGTATATTTTCCCGGTGGCATCAGGACAGGTTGCGTCTGTGTTTCTCCGTGACCACAGACGGACTGCCGACATCTCCCAGCATGTCTGCGGGGCTAGAAAACAAGGATAATAAAGCGTAATGCGACAGATGTTTGCCCCCCATTTTTATGGTTGCGATCTTTATCTTTAGTCAGTTAAAAGTGTTAAGGGATGGAAATGCACTGTCATTAGGGGGTAAGAGGAAAGAGAAACCAAACACACCCCTCGGATAGTCTTACTGTGTGACAATTATGGCTTGCGGTAATAACCCAGCTGCATTGTGACTGACCTGAAAAGATTTTTAATTTAGGATACAATACTTTAGGTTGGAGTCATTGTAAAATAGGAATCTTTGAAGAGAAATAATGCATTTGTGGGCTGGAACAAAAGTCGTATTTTAATTTTTAATTTGACTAATTGTTAAGTTAAATAGGCGTTAAATAGATAGGCGTAAGAAATATTTTGAAAAGCGATAGAGGTATCTTTATCTTTACTTCAAAATGGAGGTGACGATTGCGAGTTTGACGGAGTCAGGGCGCCAGGGTACCCTCAGGTAAACAACTGGGGCACCAGCCTGTTATCCGTCATCCCACCTGAAATAATAACTAGATATGGAAATATTTCCGTCCTCCATTTCCATTCACAGCTTCGACGTGGTTCGTCGTTCCAGTGATGTAGTCTACCCTTAGTTTCCATTTACCTAGGAATGTAATTTTGAAAAGACACAATTAACCCAGATTCCTCCGAGGATTGATGGTTAATATGCTGAGTTGTCAAGTCAGGATATTTTGATATTAACGCAGAACTCTTATTTCAGTGCGTGCTCAGCGATGCATTATGTATGGTAATATGTACATCCGTAGATGTAGCGAGATTTTTTGTATTCCGACGGCTGCTGCGCTGAATTGTGCTACATTTTTATTAAAGACGTAGGCTATGCCCCTAGATTATATCGTATACAAAACACTGACGCACGAGATGTCATCGATAAATATATACTGCGATAATTATTTGACTTCATTCGTACGTGGACATTCATATCAAAAGGTGTTCTTAATCTGTACCTGTTTACGTAGCGGTGCTTCTGGAAATGAAAAGCACTTCGCGTTCTAGTCTATGGGAAGACGCACCCATTTCACCAGACAGAAAGGACAGGAGTCACGGATATGAGGGGCGAGAAACGGAGAAAAGCGATAAGGGAAGCCATTTTCATAGGGTAATATATGTAATGATTAAAAAATGAATATAAAAAAAATCAAATTGTAACCGACATCAATTGCCTACATCAATTGCTTTTTTATTTGGTAAGCAAAAACTGACAATGAACACATTTGTGCTGACCTATATACGGCGTGCAGCGCCTTGGAGATTATAAATCTCTACTGATGATGTAGTGTTATGGATAAAAGACATCAATGGTTTAAATGACTGTGCATGACACGTCAGCAATTGCGGTAGATATGATATGTACAGGTAACCGTTAAGTGGATTTCTTATAGGCTATTTTAAACATTTGCGAGCGAACGTGGACCGGAATGAAGGTGTCAGATTGACATAGAACATATCTAGACTGCATAACACCTGCCATAGCACTTCCTCTCAGATTCAGATGTACAGTATATCTAAAAATAAGAGTTTACTCTAACAACAATCCATTCAGTGCATTGTTGTGTTAAAAGACCGTCTGGGTTCAATGCTTTTGAATAACTAAGCAAGGTGACTCTCGTGCCCACATTGTATATCATATATAAAGGTGATATTCAGGTATAAACCATGGACGATTGACTGGGACATTTGTTAACATTAGAATGAACGATGCAAAACGCCAATTTAAAAGTGAGAGTGTGATTGCAGGATGTCCTGTTCCGAATGCCAGTCAGGTGGCCGCGGGGAGAGTGATTCAGACTGCGTAGGGTGGCGGCGCTGCCATGCTGGCATTGCAGATGAGCCTTCCTTCAGTGTGGGCTGCGAGTGGGGAGTGCCAGCATCAAGAAGGCCTCTAGTTCATCTGCGTGGATGGGGGGATACGTTTCCCTAATGTCCAATATAAAAGATGGGAGAGACACTAGATGTATTTTCCTATTCAATACAAACAAACAAACAAACAAAAAACAAATGATAAAAATTAAAATAAATTATGCAAACAGACCATTTTTACCCAGATGGTGCTCAGTGGTAGTCACTTTACTGCTTGTTGTTTGTGTTTATACTCCAGCTGCTAAATATCCCACTGTCAAGCTTAGCAAAGTGATTACGCAAAACTAGCTCAGTTATTGACAGGTACCAATGAAACAAAATATAACAATATTACATTGGTGGCCTAACACCTGATCCTCCAGTAAGGAGTTGGTTGGACATAATAGCCACACCAGTGGTTGCCATGGCATCTCTTTATGTGTAAACACTAAGGTATACAGAAGTTGAAGGAATGTTCTTCACTCTTTTTGAAGTCAACTCATTGTTGGCTGTACAATTTTTTTATTCCCATTTCTGTCCCCCAATTTGAAACACCCAGTCATAATTGTAGGCCTGGCTCAGTGCTGCAATGCCCTTTGTCATTTCGGAAGTGTGAACACGAGTACACGCCTCTGCTGAAACACCTGCAGCCTGCCACTGTATCTCCTCACTCCGTAATCCACCAGCTGAGCTGCGCAGATATTGCGTAGGTGGACAGCACAACTTACGCAGCTGGCGCAGTCAGCCTGAAGGTGTGAGGTGTAAGATGTAGTTAACAATCACCTAAACATAAAATGTGTCAGCTCATTCCAATAGCACCTTGATAGCCAACCTGATGTAGCTAGTATTTCTCAACCTAGTATATCATTGTTTTTTATTGGTTGTTGACTTGGTAAATGTTGCTCCTTCTCCACACCACCAAATAATTTGAGTGTGTTTCATGACATTTCATACAGATATGATCCATTTTTTATATTTATGCAATTTCTTGAAGCTTGTTGGCTAGTCAACTTTCTAACTAGATAGGAGCTAGCCATGTGCATTGTAATTATATACCTTGCTAGGTAGATAGCTTGATTAACTACAGCCATTTAAATTCTGTGGTTTCACTAGGGGATTAATGTCCTTGTTTAAGGGAGATACTTTAATTTTCTTTAATTTATTTATCATTTACAAAATTTGAATGAGGTTGCTATCAATTTATCTTTGTCAATGTAGTCTTAGTATTGTGTTTAGTTTTGGCTTGTTTTCCTTACAGTTATGTAGTACATTTTCCAGCTCATTTGATTATAATACACCATTATAGACTTGTTCAAAAATGCCCCATCCCAGATATGGCTTCCTGTAAAATTGCAAGTTGTTTCTGCCTGAGTTGTAGTTAATAACATTAGACAAGCCATTTGTCTTAACAAAACACTGTCAGTTTAATTAAATATACCACTGGTGATAATGATATACATTTCACAGAAATGTAGTCATCTTGTCTGCCTTTCTCCATGTTTTTTTCTCTCTCTCTCTCTCTCTCTCTCTCTTTCTCTCTCACACACTTACACACACACACACACACACACACACACACAGGCCCACACACGCTTTCTCACACATACTCACATACAGATACATACAAACACACACACACACACACACATACACAGTATCTGTATTGTTCTGTATCTCCATTTTCAATGATGCACTGGCACAAATGATTGAGTTTGATATAATCTGTTACATTGATGAAAAACATCCATTGGAGGTAAATTAATTTCACCCTGGTTAATTGGATAGTGTGCATTGTTTCATAGCGGTGGTACTGGACTTTTTTTTACCTTGTTGTTTCTATGTTCCTAGGCTAATGTAATCCCAGGGTGTGGCATTAGGTTTTCGCCATGGCTGCACTTCCTTTGTTTCTTGTATTGAGTGGATACTGCGCGTCTATCTCTGCTGGCTATAGCTGACCACGCAAGGCCCTTTCATAACGCAGCCACATGGCTCTTTTCTATCTCGGCAGACATGTAACATTTTCCAAATAACAGGGGCTCTGGCATTGTAAGAACATTTGTAAAGCTGCCACAATGTTACAGCAACGTAGCGAGAATGCTACATGCTAGGTCAGTACAGTGCCTCTCCTTTGGATGTTTCAGATGAGGTTTCATTTTTTTTATCACCATTACCAAATAAATACCTTTGGGATTATCAATGGCATGTATGTACATCCATCAACTGCTAACCAGATATTTTGAATTGTGGAAACACACTGCAAAAAGGTTATAATTGGTCTAGTGGCAAAAGGCAAATGTAACCAGACCTGGGTAAAATATGTATTTGAAATGTTTTAACTTGAATAATGGTGAAAATAGATGTTTTTTATTTATTTTGATTAATCTGCAGGAATTGGTGTCTAAAGGGTTACAGTATGTAATTATTATTTAAATTTCATTAAATTTATCTAGGAACTCCAGGATCAATATTCACTCAAATACTGTCTGAGGACCAACGTACCAAAAAGAGTACTCTAATGCTACTACATAACAGATATATGATTTCATTCATTTAACCTATAGTTCCCCAAGATAAATTGTATTTAGGGGTAAAATAACAGACGAGGTGGTAAGACATGACTGCTGTGTTTGAAAAAATGTATATGGAAGGCCATTCAAGACCAGCACTTCTCAAACTTGGTCCTGGGGACCCCTGTATATGCTGGTTTTTATTCCAATCAATCCCGTAATTAGTTAAGAGAGTTGAAACATGCATTTACATGCTTCCACAATTTTTGTGATTGATTGAACTTACTTGCAAGTTTGACAGTTTGTTATTTTAGCATTTGTGTTTTTAGGCCTTTGTTTCCTGCAAACTGATATTTGGTTTTGGAAACCAGATTTATGCATTTTAAGCATGTAGGATTCCAGAAGGATTATGTCAATAGATCAATCAATCGCTCAATTAGGAATCAATCTGTCAGTCAACCGGTCAATCCATCAATGAATACATCAGTCAACAAGCCAATGAATCAATCAATGAATCAGCCAATCAATAATGTGTTTGAAATAAATCCCCCTTTTCCAGACTACAGATGAATTAACAGCTCATTATAGAGGCTGGGACCTATACAGGCATACACAGGGGTGCCCAGGATTGAGTTTAGGAAGCCCTGCTCTGGAGCAATGTTTCTCTGTCTGACTCTGACCTGTCCATGGTGTCTCCCCATTCAGCTCCTAAATCTTGCCACCTGACGGACCCTTTGTCAGCGGGCTCGGAGCGCTAAGCGGGCGGAACCATGGCTGGCGCCTCGGTGAAGGTTGCGGTGCGGGTCCGCCCCTTCAACTCCCGCGAGATCGGCAAGGACAGCAAGTGCATCATCCAGATGACGGGGAACACCACCAGTGAGTATCTGAACCAGCGGCTCCACAGCCCGCTCGGGGAAACAGGGGGCTTTGTGTGGACCAGTGGCGTGAAGCAGTGGAGACTGAGGGGGACACTATTTTCAGTGGGACTGTCTGCTGTTTCCTGCAATGCTGCCATTTGTAGACAGGATTGGTCAAGCGATGACTGTGTCTTCTGAACTAAGACCCATTTTCAAATTGAGTTTGTTAGAGTCACATGTTATTTATACTATCAACTTGTGTGTGTGTGTGTGTGTGTGTGTGTGTGTGTGTGTGTATGTGTGTGTGTGTGTGTGTGTGTGTGTGTGTGTGTGTCTATGTTTGGATGGATGGATTTTAGATCGATAGATAGATAGAGATAGGGGAGTCACAAGAAGGTAAGGATTTTGTATTTTGTAACAGTGGTTTCAGTTCTGTAAATCTTTTTCCAAGGGCAGTTCTTACATACATTTGTTATATACAGTTTCAGTATGTACACTACCGGTCAAAAGTTTTGGAACAGCCCCATTTTCCAGTTTTTACTGAAATTTAAGCAGTTCAAGTCCAGTGAATAACCTGAAATGGTACAAAGGTAAGCGGTAAACTGCCAGAGGTTAAAAAAAAAGTTTAGGTTACCAAAAACTGAAAAATAATGTAAATATTTTGGCAGAGTAGTTTCCTACACCATCAAAAGACACTTGGAAACTGACAGGAAGAGGTCTGGCAGACCCAAACCACAACAAAATCAGAAGACAAGTTTCTGAGAGTCAACAGCTTGCATGATAGGCGGCTCACAGGACAACAGCTTCAAGCACAGCTTAGCACTGGTTGAAGTAAGGAAGTCTCAGTTTCAACTGTGAAGTGAAGACTTCGAGCTGCAGGTTTGACAGGTTGAGTGGCAGTAAGAAAGCCATTGCTAAGATGGCAAAATAAGAAAAAGAGGCTTGCCTGGGCCATGAAGCACCGCCAGTGGACTACTGAAGACTGGAAGAAGGTCTTATGGACCAATTAATCAAAATGTGAAATCTTGGAATTTTGAAAGATTTTTGTAGGCCATTGAGTAGGCGAAAGGATGGTTCCTCAGTGTGTGACACCAACTGTCAAATATGGAGGAGGAAGCGTGATGGTCTGGGGCTTTTTTGCTGGATCCAGAGACGGCGACTTGCACAGAGTGACTGTTAACCTACATTAACCCATTACTTGTTCCCTGAAAAGGGCCTTTTTTAATAACTCTAAAATGTACATTATTTTTCAGTTTTTGGTAACCTAAATGTTTTTTTAAAACCTCTGGCAGTTTACCGCTTACCTTTGTACCATTTAAGGTTATTCACTGGACTTGAACTGCTTAAATGTCAGTAAAAACTGGAAAATGGGGGTGTTCTAAAACCGGGAGTGTACAGTATCAGTACTTTCACATATTTATAATCATTTAAACACAAAAACGTAGGTGTATGTATTCTTTTTTTCACAAAGAACAATCCTAGGTGCCTTAGAGTTTGTTTATTGTTTCTGGCAACGGACACAAATGTAAGACAGCATTTACTATTTTACTATCTGTTTGATCTTTCCTCTAAATTACGTTATTAGGTATTATCAAATATACATTTAATTGTAAAATTTAAGTAAGAAAACTCTGCCATATCCCTCTGTCAGACACTTCTTATGAATCCACCAAACCCCAGACTAATTTGGGAATATAACTGCCACAAAGGACAGATCCAGACAGTGATGGCAGATGGATTTGGCTTGTTCTGTACCTGGATATATTTGCTATAGGGTGCTGATGTGGAATGTAACCTGTATATTTTGGAGGATGATGCAATTTCAGGCAACATGGCTGCATGTTGCACTATGCATGTTTTATATGTGATTAGCTGTATAGTACCCTGCATACCTATTCAATAGTCATTGTGATTTAATTTGTACTTGTAATTGATTGGGGTTTTCTTTCCTTTAACTTTTTGTATGTTAGGAATCTGTGCCATGTAATTTGATTATTATTCAGAAAGTTGTTTATTCTTTCAAGCATTTCATAATTGGGGTTTGTATATGTTTTCTACAAAGGTTTTGATTATAATTCTGATACTTAATTTGAATTTACTGAATCTTTGTCACTAAACGGAGTACATAAGGTTACTAAAAGGTTACTTAAGATGTAATTTGATATTTTCCCCACTGGATTACCTGACCTTGACCTTCACCTCAAATAGATGTTGTTATTGGGAAAATCAATGATCATAGAGGTTTTAGTTATTTACAGTCTCCTGCTTTTATCTCATTCCCCCTCATTGAACTTATGCATTGATGGCTCTGCTTGGCGTATATCCAACGGACATTTAAAAGCTTCCTGTCTGACTGCCATGCTTTCTCGTGGACCACAGAAGAGAGCCTTAAAGCATAGCTTTGCTCAGCTGGATCTAATTCTAATACAGGGAACTCATTGCGGTGATAAAGTATGAATAGATTTTTTTTTCTTGCCAAGATTTCTAGCTTTCTACATATGTTTTGCCTAATAGCTGTGTTACAATGGTGTGAAACAGCCTGCATTAGTATTATGTACCCATAAACATCACAGCTATATACAATGTTATGTGTTAGCTGTGAGCTCTTCGGAACCAATAAAACCAGTGGTAAAGCTGTGGTTGATGGCTAACAGAGAGGATTGCTGGAAGGCTTTGTAATAATCTGATTCCAGCAGGACAATATTGTGTGATTCATGCTCGCCTTGAGGCCTAAAGTCGAACAGACAGCACAATCCTTAGAAAGGCTAAACTGATTTTCCAGGAGAAACAAACTTAAGCTTCATGTTTTACACCTGATTGATGTAAGGGTTAGCCTCAAGTAAGTTCAGTTCTCCGAATAATAGTGGCATACACTATTCAATGTAGTATACATGAATAAGCAGGTCATGTTGTAAAAAACAAAACAAAAAAACAACAACCATAAGAGCAGTTTTCATAGATTCATTTTCATTTTGTGAGAGAAGCAACTTCAGGAGCGCTTGTCAGCCATCTTGCCCTATTCCTGAGACCAGGGGTGAGGAAAACCAAGAAAGATGGAGTGGAATTGGTTACGGAGGCGTCTCAAGAGAAATTTCATTTCCAGTCTACCACACAAGGCAGAAGCCATTTTGGTCAATAATGGATGAAGCTTTTGAAATATTTACAGTTTGGCCTAAGTTAGTGGTCTCCGCCCTCCTTTCATAGCTTATAGACAACAACGTGGTTCCTATTCAATGGTCGAGGCTTTGGAGATGTTGTATGTATTGTTTTCAGACCCCAGGATGCCACAGTGGACATGATGTTCTCTTCTGGCTCTGTTTGTAACAGTTTCAGCGGTTTCCCTCTGTTCCTCTTAATGGCTTCTCTGGCACATGTGTGTCCTTTAGGCCCACAAATTCAAGCCGACATACTGGGCTTTATTGAAGCCATTAATTCTGTTTAATGACCTCGGAAGACGTATTACAGCAAATAGACGAGAGCCTGAGAAGGGGGGAGTTTTACTGTAAGAAGGAGTATCTTCATCGGTCACCTGAAACCTGTTTTCACCAGGCGATCCAGCCAACACATAGCATTCCCATAATTCCCTTATTTCACCCAGGAAACTAATTATGAAAATTCACCTACCCAGAAAACCCAACACAACATTTCTGAAATGTTTCTGTGACTGAGTTGCTACAATATCACAGAAACATTTCAGGAATGTTGGCTGTGTAGGTATATTCTCAGAATTAGTTTACTGGGTGATATAAGTGACATTGGTTCTGGCGATCTCTCAGCTGATATGGTACTTAAGGAAAACAGGAAATTACAGGGCAAAGACAAAAGAATCAATGTGACCTCCGGATTTTACTCACACCATCAGTGTGTTATCTTACCCACTGTCTAAGCCTCCTAGCCTGTTTCCATATCTCAGCAAGCAAGTATATATAAGCATATGTGATATAGCAAGCATATCACAGAGAGGTCTCAGACTTATGGCCTCAAATAGATACAGCCATCCATCAACATAAGGGAGGTCTAACTAACCAGTCAGCTACCATGCCACCCTTCAACTTTCTCCTGCCAGATGACTGAAACTGCTGTATATGGGGTTGGGTTTGGTTAGTACATGCATGGGGGACATCTTGGGAAAACCAGGTTTCTTGTGCTGGAATTAGTGTTGGAGATAAGCGAGTTGGGGTTAGTCTTCCCTCTGGAACAAGCAATTCAAGTAGTAGTGATGGGAACACTTTGCTGTAGGTGGTGTCAAATGAGATGTTACACTGTGGTCCTTACTGACTGTGGTCATGACATATCATGCAAGGGGGCTCCCTGGTGTCCATTTTCAGTAATATATTCAATCAAGCTCTCGCAATATGTCTCTATCTAACCACCTACCAGTCTAATTAGCTAAATCAGTCAATGTGTGGTGAGTGCCTGGCTGCAAAATGGCTGCCGCCCATCACTGAGGTGAGTGCTACACATTGCTACACTCACCCCCCCCACCACACACAGCCCCTCTGTAAGAAGCATTATGAGATTAATGAAATTCACTGTATAAATGCAATCCATCACCGGCTCTGGCTCTTTAAATTCGAGGAGCTCTCAAGCAATGATATCATGATGACTTTGAATCATCCTTGAAATCTGGCTCTGTGCTCATTGCAGAACTAGTTTCTTGTAGATGGTTGTCTGTTTCCCCAAATGATGAATAGCTCTCTGCTTTTGTATAATGACTTAAAATCTGTGGCTATGTTTGCATCAATGCACATTTTTTTTGTAATTCTCGCAAGATAATTCTTCACACTGGTGAAAGGGCATTTTGTGTGAACAAGAAATCACATCTCACCCTTCAAATGTATGAAAGTCAGGGCATGGTTTTCTGCAGGTGACAATAACTATTCAGGCTGTGCATCAAGGTAAAAGTTGAATTTACTATGAATATATCTAGAAGAATGTTAAACTCTATACAGCAACAAGTCCTCTGTGTTCAGGTATTACTTCATGATCAATTTGAAGTAGAAGGTTACCTCCTGGTATTCAAATGGAATTCATAATCCTTTCAAAGACATTTATTCTCTCCTTATATTTACTGCTAGCTTTATAGACATCAGACTTTCACACAAAAGATAGTGTGCGTCCACCTTTCAGTAGTTTACTCAGCAGTCATAGAAAGCGTTCTATGGATATGTGATTTGCGAAGAGAGTGATGATCCACATATTGCTTGGTGATTCCTTTTGGCATTTGTTTCAAAGACTGTAAGCTCTTGAATCTGACATTAGTCTTGGCGCTGCTGGGCTATGGGATCTGTCCATTGTTCAGGGCATAAAGAACTGATGGGCATGCTGAGGCAGACCTTTTTGAACTGGGTGATGTAATGGCAGTTCTGGTGCCCGTCGCTGGAGGGAGCCCAGGCGGGTGTCAGTGGCCCATTGTTTGCACGGCCTGAGCCGGAGCTTTGTGTGCGCCTTACATGTGGCTTTGTTCTCGATCGGGGCCGGGAAAGGGTTAACAAACCCATGCCTGCGATGTGAAGAATGGTGCCGATCTGACTGGTTAGCGGGCCTGGCTCCTAGTCACCCAACCAGAGAGTCTGCGAGCTAAGGGAGACCTCGACAAGCGCCTTTTGAGAGAAGTCTTAAACAAAGCGGCATGACCGATTCCGTTCACCCCATGAGAATGCTAATGTCCAGCCGAGGGCAGCAGGACTTAGAGATGAATGGGACCCCTTGGCTGCTCTCAATGGAGCTCTTTCTCTGCAGTTGCCATCACCGGATCCTATGCGGTGCTCTTTTGACTGTACGCTCCCCAACTCACAAATATTGTGTTAGTTGAATCCGCTTGGAATGTAATTTACATGTTGTCACAAGACACGCGACAATCCCTGAACAGGGACAGAGCAGTCCAGACACGGAGTGGAGTTTGCCGGTCTACGGACCGGATTTTATTGATTTCTTACCGGAGAGTTCTCTGTTCCCACACTGGGCAGAGAACGAGCAGCGGGAGCGTACAAAAACACAAACAAACACTTCACCCTAGTTGCTGCGAAGCTTTCGGGTAACTAACTAAAATAACAAAACCAAATTAAACAATATCGAACCGGCACTTTTCAGTCCGTTCGATATTTTAACTTTAGCTTTTCTTTTGTTTTTCTTCTCGCTCCTCGGTCTCTAATGCCTCTCCCTCCTGGTTCCAGCCCTCTACTGAAGGGAGCAGAGCAATTTTAAAGCACACAGATGTAATTATTATACACAGGACCGGTGTGTGCGCTTACTGCTCTGCCAGTAGGCGTGGCCGCTAATCGTCCTGATTAGCTGCCGAGACCGACGCCTTCCACACATGTGTACTAAGATGGGGTACTGACCACTTAATTTCAGTGTTCTCTGCGACTTGCGCTAGCAACCTCACAAAAAAATCTTTATTTGGGATACCTGTGTGAAGCATATTGAACTTTTGTTTATTAGCAGATTAAAGGTATGCAGGTCAGGCTGCTCACTGGGTTTGAGAGTGTGGTCGATAACTCAGAGGCACAGACAGAGCATTGACATACCGGCATTACATATCACTGCTAATTGTAAAAAAAAAAGACTTTGCTATTTTATATGCATTGCATCCTTCCAGCTGTTGATGTAATTGTCTTGGCCGTAATCTATTTTTTATGGGGGCTGCAATGATTCATGCTTCAATTTGCCACAAGAAGGAACAGGGCAGAAGACAGTATGATTATGACAATCAGCAGGTCACTGAAGAGCTGTTGCCACTTAATGCGGGACTGAAAGACACCGTGGTGTCTCTTTGGAGCACCGTCACCCTTCCAAAATATGTTTTCAAATGATGTGTCATGAGGTGAAATGAGGTAGCTGCCATCACCTATGCTAAGTACTAAAATCAGATTCTGTGAGATTAAGAATTCAGAACGAAAACCTGACAGGATCTTTGGCGAATCCGAGCCGTCACCTCTCTGAATGTTGCCAGACTTACCTGTGCTCAGTCCTCGTAACGGTTTCCACCACCAAGTGAAAGCCCCCGCATCCAGTTTCCTAGCAACAAGGTCCCTTTGCAACACGGAAGCCGATTGGCTCAGCAGCATGACCAGTGTCTTGATGTTTTCCACACCACTTCAACAGAGAAACCTGCTTACCTCTCGGCCTGAACGTTTGATAGAGGAGTTTTCATAAAAACTTGACTAAGGAATACTCTTAAGATAAAGAGGTTAAAAATGATTCAGTTGCTCCCATCACAGAGGTACTATTGATAACTTAAATGGTAACCCCAGCAGGAAAAATACAACTGCCAATTGTACAGAAAGTTCAAATATAATTGATTTTATACAGAATGACCCTCAGGCCCTTTTGATTTCCCCCTTGTTTATTGATTCAGGGACTTTGTTCTCAAAAATATCCTTGGTAATGCGATTCCTGAATCCACTTGTCATGCTTAGGAATGAAAGCACTCATTCTTTCTGGAAATGAGATCTTCCCGGTTCTTGGAAATCCTAGGAGCACAATTGGACACCGTGCTAGATGCTTAGTCGTACCTTGATTGTCCAGCTGATCTCTTTGAATGACTCAGGGCTAGGAGGTTAGCACATGGCATACTAAAATAGAACTCTATGTTCAAATTTGTCATTTTGTGAATCAGGGCCTTAGTTGGTTGAGGTCCTCAACAAACATTAAAAGAAAACAAGCAGAAGGAAGAAAAGGCAACAGCAATTAACTACACATAACCAGAGAAGTCTGTCATGTGTCAGCCTTGAATCCCTCAGAAACTTTTAAATACCATCACTCCTGCTTTTATGGAAAAGTATTTGGGAATCAATACAAAGATGTCAGAGGCAATGTGGCAAACCACATTTATGAATGTCAAGGCTGCCTTTGAAAAGACACCTCTGTTGTGCCAGCTGGACACCTCTTTTCGCAATTATTCCTAGTTGGCATGGAAGACAGACTTAGAAGCAAGCTATTTTGCAGCTCTGAGAAATAGGATGTTAAACTTTGTACACAGGCTCAGTGAATGATAGTCCTCAGAGAGCCTCTGCCAGAGCTAGGGGTTTTAACCTCTTGGGCTGTGTGTACTGTAAATGTATGTTTGATTTTGCACCTGCCTCTGCTCTTAATTGGTTAATTAGCTCAAATGTTTACTCAGTTTAACATTTTTGAGATTTTGTAAATCATACATCCTATCTGAAGGTGCACTATTGCTGTATGCTCAATAAATCTTTCTGCAGTGTGTTTTGGGAGATGAATTGGTATAAACAACATACAAGTTAAGCCAGGGTCATTAGTTTGGAACAAAAATTAGGGGTTGAGTTTGACCGTGGTCTAGATCAGTGGATCAGTGTCATGGGGACCCACTGTCTATGCTGGTTTTTGTTGCAGCCATACACTTGATCAGTTAAGGTTGATGAAAAGATGTTTAAGTTCTTCCATACTTTTTTCCGTATTATTTTTTTTTCTTAATTATTTGAACACAATGCAGGTTTGTCTCATTGCCATTTGCTCTGTCATTTTCAACACCACAATTGGCTTAGCTTCAGTGACCAGGTGTCCACACTTTCAGCAGTTAGGATCTCCAGGGCTGGCCTTGGTCCTTTGGGACTATGGATCATGTGCAGTGGCATTGGATGCCAGGCCATATTCATGTCTTTCCCAGACCACATCTGCATAATCTATGAAGTGAAAGACCTCCGTCCATGTGCAAGTGGAACCTAAATCCAGGAGCTTGTTTTATAGAAGAATCAAGAGGGAGTGAATGGAGAGGCCGCCAGTGTGGTTGCAATTGTTCTCTCACCAGGTCTATATTTGGCGTCTTTGGTGGTCAAGGCCAATCAGGTCTGCAGAGTTATAACATTGAATAATGTTCGTTCAAATCACTCATGCTCAAGTTGGAATGTGACTTCACAGAGCTGGTCTACAGCTCATAAACAGCCATATAACACAAATTCTTTAGTCAGATACCAGCTCCTGCGTTCTTGTCCATACTTCTTAAGGACAAGAGGTTTTGGTTGGTCACAGGAGTGTCCCGGTGCCATATTACCAGACACGTCGCTTTCACTTAGCGCAGTGGACCACATGCTGAAGTCCAGCTCAGTGTATCACTGCGTTCTCAAGGAGAACTAAGTGGGAGAGAGTGACACTGAGTGTAGCTCTGTCTGTTCATTAACCTTCCTCCATTGCTGTGGTGAATGGAGCATTGACCTCTTTGGCTTTGTGGTCCACACAGCAGGCCAGCATTGTGCTGTAGGATGTATGGCCAAAATTGAATAATTGAGATTTCTAACAGGACAGATGATCCATCAACAAAAATGGACCAAACCAACCTGCTTAGTAGACTGAAGTTTTAAGGTGCTGTATGTCTATATGGTAACATTTTACTTGAACTATACACCGTAAAGCCCATATAATGCTGTTATAACCCTGGCATAACATATGTCATAACCAGTCTTAACAGTGTATTACAATGCATGACCAATGTCATCACAACATCATAATGTATGCAGGGATAATTTTGAATCAGTTATTTTTAATCTGTTTTGTAAAATGAGCTGCATACAGTGGCAGTGTTATAAGCTGTAATATGCTGTTGTGACGTGTTATGTTATTCTTATGATTCTTATAATGTAGGCTTTATGGCATGTCGTTTTGTTACCATATAGGTATCCATTCATTCATGTAGCAGATGTTCCTGTCCAGTGTGACTTACTGAATAGTGCATACCATTCCTTACAAGACTAGAATATTCTAGTTGGGCTCTGTATGTGCATTCAGATCTGGAACACTGTGATGTGAAGAAAAGTGGGAAAATGGAAGTAGGAAAGGTAAAATACCAGCAACAGGGGAAAAAAATGAGGAAAGGAAAGGACAAGAAGAAAAGGTCAAAGTGAGCAAGGCATGAGTACGGACTGAACCATAATCCTTATTACATAATTTTATAATTAACTTTTTCCTCTGTGTAATGTTTCACTGTTCTGTCCTCTCAGAATCACAGTGATGCAGCAGTTACATTTTCAGGACACTGAAATGGTTAACCAAACACCTTTTTGAAACAGATGTAAGAATGTACACACACACATGTATAAAAATGTGCATATGCATACAGTACAAGAGCAATGAGGAAGACAGTACACTAGCATAAAGAGACAGTAGCCGTTTGGATATAGCGTAGCACTAGCAATGCGAGATGCAAAGCGTCAGAAATACAACGAGCCGCCATCTTTGGCAAGGCCTGATCAATGGTGCCGCTCCGCTGCCAGGAGGGCCTTGCCGAAAGCGGAGCAAAATCCCACGACGACAGCATTGCGCGATCCTGAGGCTTGCCAATTCGAAGAGGAGTCTGTGAAAGCTGCCGTTATCTCCATTTTAATTGACAAAAGGCTACTCAGAAACAGTTTTACTATGTGTTCTTTTTTGTTTAAATGAAAATCTTATCTCTTTCTACTTCTAAATCTATGTTAGATTTCATGAATTAGGAATAACTAATGCACCAGTAGATGCTTATTTTTTATGTTTAATTTTTACCTGCTAAATAAAATGTAAAAAATAGCCATTTTATAAAATGGTAGTCCTGTTGGAATATTGCCCGTCATGCTGAAGAAAGTGTTTACAAAAATGGTAGTATTTTGCTACATGAATGAATGCTGTTTGCTCTTCTGTTTGATTCTGTGTCTGGTATGTGTGGAGGTTGAGAGGAGGGGGCAGCATTTGCTGTCTGCAGAGAGACCGGATAAGCCTGTGTCTGGGTTGTTTGTGGGTTGAGAGGAGGGGACAGTATTCACTGTCCACAGGGAGACGGAATGAGTGTAGTGACTCACAAGGCCCCCTGTGGGCAGGACAGCTGAACTACACCATGCATAATGGGGACGTTGTATTAGAGGAAACAAATCCAAAACAACTCATGCACTGCTGCTACAAATCCATGTGGATATTGGCTTGGATTCAGTCAACATTTGTGCTTAGATTTTACTCTAAATAAATGCAAGTGTAAGTGTTTTTTCTTCACACGCAGTTTGGCAAATTAATTTTGCTGATTACTAGGCTCGCCAAACTCTATTAGTATATATATTTTTAATTATGAGTTAAAGTTATGGACTTGTGTTGATTTATTCTGGGCCATTTGGCCCTTCTATTGCCCAGTATATATGTACTTCATGTACAGTTATAGATATGACAAAAATGAACAAATTAGGCTATTGAAGTATTAAGAGCACTTGATGTTGATGGCCATTGCCACTCGTGTGATAGCTGCCATGCCTCAGGCTACTGTATTCCTGTGAGAGATGTTGTTCTGCTTATTTATCAGTCTCCAGTGGGCAGCATCAGTACTGCCATACAGGAACTGCACATCCTTTATTAAGTGTCCCCTGGGAAACGAGAGTCACCTCTGTTTGACGCAGGGATCTGATTTCAGGGGATCTGTCCATCTGCTGTTCCTCCCCAGACTGTGTCATCCTGTGGTCACATGACCCTCACAGCCACGTACCAGTGTATGAGAAGCCATGAAAATAAGCTCTTATTTCTCTCTTTCTAAATTTACCCTACTCAGCCATGTGTGGGTGGTATGTGAGTGTGTGTCTTAGAGGAAAGAAGATGGAGAGAGCTAGGGTGTGTGTGTGTGCTTTAGAGAACGAGAAAGGGAGAGAATGTGTTTCTGTGAGTGTGTGAGTGTTTATTTCTTAGAGAAAGAGAGATGGAGAGAATGAGTGTGTGTGTGTTACAGAAAGTAATATGAAGTGGGTGACAGCGTGTGAGGTATGTGAAACAGAGAGAATGTGTGTGTCTTAGGGAAAGAGAGATGGAGAGAATGTGTTTGTGTGTTTACCTTAGAGAAAGTGATATGTAGAGAGTGAGCATGTGTGAGTAATGTCTATGTGTTACAGTGTCTTTCATCAGTACTGAGTGAGCCAGTATGCACCAGGTCCCACTTTCAGCACCTCTGTGTCATCCACCAGTAACCCCTGTAGAGATTGACTTAAGCCAGATCACAGTAAAGGGAGCCCTCCAGCACAACGCCGTGTCTATTCATCTCGTTTAACCTTGGATTCTCCAGGAAGGTCAATTGCGAGTTCATTTCTCATCCGCCGTGACAACCTGGTGACAGGAAGGACAGGGGGATGGGGTTTAAGGGATTGTATGACAAGTCACATTTGATTAGATGACTAGAGTGACCAAATTTGGTATTTGGCAAAAACAATGAAGCATCTCTCCTTACTTTTTTATTTAATGACATAATGTAGTGACTTGTGAGTCACAACCACAGTGTAATTGTCCAATTTGAAAAGGCAGTGCAAAAACAATGATGTAAACCTTTATTTGTGTCCTTAATTACACCTGTGAGGTCATAGTGCCGTGACGGGCCATGTGACCATGCTAAATCTGGTGAATTATTGTAGCTGAGTGGGGAACTGAAACCGCAGTGTTTCTCACGAGGTATAAATGCACAAGGGAAGTTACCTCAGACACTCTATCACTACAGCGTCTTGAAAGGGAAGCTAGTTTGTGAGATTGGTTACCTGCAATCTGATTGGTTCTCCAAATATTTACCATGTTATGTTATGTGGTTCAAAGGTTGAGCTGGCTTGAATCAGCTGCCTCCAATTAGAGCCCACCTCCGCAGAATTATGATTCATCAGAAGTAGTAACTGACCATTGCTTTATTAGCAAAGCACATCCTCAGAAGTTGGGTAGAGTTGTACCTTTTTTATGAGTCCGTTATGAGCCTAGTGAAGTCACCCATTCATCCTTGATTGCTGAAATGCCATTGACCGGGTCTGTCACTGTTTAATTGGGATTCAGGGCACGTTCACGGCAAAGTACGAGCACTAACCTATGGCCCTCACAAGGACAGCGCTGAGAGGGGTTTATTCAGACATAAGGCATCTGAATTGCAAATGGCCGCGGCGAGAGGACCAGACGACACGGGCGACGTGCGTCACCCCAGAGGCCACTCTGGAAGCTGACGGTGACACAATGGTCTCGAGCCACAGAAGGGTCTTGTTAAAACTGTATTACTCATAAAGCCGTTATGGATTACGCATTGGATGGGCTAGATTTCGAATAACGGTCACGTTCATGCTCGATGCGGCAGGCAGAGTCATAGGAGACGGAATCGGGCCTGTGTCAATTTTTCAGCGAGCATGCTTATTGTCAGTTGAGCTGAGGCTCTTGGTGCTGGACTTGATTTAATTTCCTCCCCGCAGACTCCGGTTTCTGAAGGGCCGTCATGTGGGGCGATGTCACATTGTGTCATATCTCAAATCTGCCAGGAGGCAGACCTGCCTCAGCTGTCCGCCATCCAGCCCAGCTGCCAATTAGCTTAGACCTTTCCTGCCAGATGGGAGGAATAGTCTAGATGTTGACATGCACTTTAGTGTGTCACTTTAAGGTGGCTAGGTTCCTGTAGAGGAAGGATAGGCGATAAGCTAACCCCCCCCGCCTCCCCACCTTCCCCACTGGACCTTTTTAACAATATTCAATTATTCACTTGTGGCTCTTTCCCCTGAGTGCTAATGTGGAGTCACCTTGAACTTTGCGGTGGCTTGCGGGGCCGTTTGTCATTGGCCGCTTATTTGCGCGTGCCACGGCTCTCCATAGAGAAAGGGCTTTTCAGTAGACCTCTGCCCTGCCGTGATGCTGCAAAATTTAGTTGTTCCCCCAGGGGATAAAACGCAAATAGTTTTGTCCTCTCTAGAAAGAGAGCAGTTGACCCTCTGTGAAAGTGAACACGAACCACGAACAAGCGCTTCTAATCAGCGCTCGCCCTCCTCCCCCCTCTCCCCCTCCCCCCTTCTCTTCCCCTCCCTATTGAGTTGCAGTCGTTTCTCAAAAAGCAATCGCTTCCTTTGCTTACGCTGCCATTGATTTTCTGTTGCTGGCTGGCTGTGTGATCAGGGCGCTGCTCTGTGCAGGATGAGTCACTGTACTGTCCTCCCTGATGAGCAACAGGCTTCAAAACAAATAATACATGAATTCAACAAATAAATAATTAGATTTTCCTCAAAATGGCAACTGAATATTTCAGTAAGGCAGCCACTACTTTTCAGAATCACCTATGGACTATATATACTGTGGTGATTTTCAGTACCATATCACAACCAATAAGAGCACACATGCAAATCAAATATTTCAACGTGTTCAGTGGTCCAGTCTTATTTTATTCCAGAACGGTATGGCACAAGTGCCACATCGGGGAACCCATGTGTTTAAACTGGTGATATCCCCGTTGAACAGTGTGGGAAATGTGCGGTGCCACACATCAGTACCGCCAGAGTGTCTTGGCATCCTGTGTGGGGCACGCCCTTCTTGTGCGGGGTACGCCCTTTTCAACCTTGAGTGATGACTGCTGTCCTGTGAGGCTGGGGGGATTGTTGTCAGCCGCCCCTCGCCCCCCGCTCCCTTCCACCAACAGCCCGCTCATTGAGAAGCAGTTGCGCAGACCAGCCTGTCATTTTTAATTTGAATGGTCTATTTGCACAACAGAGTTGAAAATATAATTGGAGAGACATATGAGTGGGGAAACGGCTGGAGAGGTGAGAATCCCAAGTTATAAGCCGAACAAGTAAGGCTAAGGGGTGCTTCTTTGTTAAGAGGGTTTATGATAAAGGAGGAGGTGGCAGGAGGTGTTTCACACCAGGGGTAAAACACGGTGAGAGTGAAAAGTTATGAGCCTGATAAGTGAGGCTAGGTACAGTCTAATATTTCTAACCCCCCATTTCTCTCCCCCACCCCATTCCTCTCTGTCAGCCATCATCAACCCAAAGCAGCCCAAAGAGAACAAGAGCTTCAACTTTGATTTCTCCTACTGGTCACACACCACGGTGAGTCCCTCAGACCGCACCCTCTCACCTCAAATCTCTTTTGGCTAATTATCATTATTTTTCTCTAGATTAGCACCAGTAAGTGAATATAACCTGTGCGCAGTTGTTCCTGACTGATGGAAATCTTAGCAGTCATGTGGTTGTATTTTCATAGCACCGATTTGGTAATGTGGTCGTGGTTGGAACATTTGGGTGTCAAACACAACCTTCTCCCTCTCTCTTTGTCGCTCTCTCTCTTTCTCTCCCTCTCTCTGTTTCCCTCTACCTCTCTCTCTCTTCTCTGCAGCCTGAGGACATAAACTATGCATCGCAGGAGCAGGTGTATAGGGACATTGGAGAGGAGATGCTGCATCACGCCTTTGAGGGCTACAATGTCTGCATCTTTGCCTATGGCCAGACAGGGGCTGGGAAGTCCTACACAATGATGGGCAGACAGGAGAAGGACCAGCAGGGCATCATCCCCCTGGTAAAGCTCACCCTAAGTCTAAGGCGATGTCTGAAAAACATAGGGTCTTAATGTGTGTAGCACAATCAGGGTCTGAATAGGTGTAGCACACACATTGTCCGAGAGCATACACCACATGCTATTTTATTCTATTATTAACCGAACATTAACTTTTCATTCATTTAACACTATAATACTAAATATTAAAATGTACACAGAACATGTGTCAGGTTGTCTTTGGCGGGCCCAGTATATTTAGCACGAGGTCTGGAAATGAGATGGAACAGTGCAGCCCGAAGCAGCTCTTCCTAAAGCCACCATCTTGCTCTCCCCTCAGCTGTGCCAAGACCTCTTCACCAAGATAAACGGCAGCAGCAATGACAACAACATGGCCTACTCCGTGGAGGTGAGCGTACCCCTCTCTCGACTTCCGTGGCTCTGAGAGGAAGTGATGTCACGACACCTTCCTCTCTGTACATTTGGACGCCTCTTCAAAATGTCCCCAATTTACAATTTTACAATGTGGTCATTTAGCAGATGCTTTTAACCAAAGCAACTTACAGAATTGCATTAAAATGGCGAGAGAATCATTTCTAGAGCCAGAGATCAGTTAACCTACAGTCCAATCAGTGCCAATATGCATGCTGCAAGACCTGTGATACAAAGGAAGAGAAAGATTTGATCTCTTCGTTGTTGTCCCCCGCTCTGCTCTCCCCAGGTAAGCTACATGGAGATCTACTGTGAGCGCGTTCGGGACCTGCTGAACCCCAAAAACAAGGGCAACCTGCGGGTCAGAGAGCACCCCCTGATGGGACCCTATGTGGAGGACCTGTCCAAGCTGGCTGTCACCAACTACAGTGACATCGAGGACCTGATGGAGTCCGGAAACAAGGCCAGGTAACAGGACCTGGCTGAGGGCCTTGTGGAAGGCCTAGCTTCTTCCTTTAGGGCAGTGGCTCTCAGCCTCAGCCCTGGAGTACCACCGTGTATACTGGTTTGCATTCCAACCAATCTCTTGATTAATTAAGGCTGTTGAAAACATGTCTTTGAGTTCCATAATTCATAGTTCCATAACAAAAAGTATTGACTTGTTACACTTCAGGAATTGAAATTATGGACTGAGTAATGTGTTTGTAGCGACTGGTATGTGGCATATCCACACTGATTGTATGTGATCTTGGGCTTTGTGAGTGACGGTGGTGTTCACATTGGAAAGTCACTATGTCTGCTACATGAGTTGTGGAACTGCAGTTCGGTGTGCAATTTCTTTATAGTGAGTTGCTGGTGGTTGTGGAGCTGTATTATGGACTGGTGAGTCCCCTCCTTCACAAGGATTGGGCCCACAATACATTCACAATGAGAAACGTGCATGGTCAGACATCACTTCAGACTAATGCTTTTATTACTAGCACATTACGATGGGAAGGTTCAGTGGGTTTGCTCTCTCTTTATCCAGTCTATTTTACTCCGGAGATAGGAGCTTTACTGGGTAAGGTCTGGGTAAAAACAGTGCAGCTAGCTATGCAGGATAATTGAGGAAGACCTGTTGAAATACTATGTATTTCTCTGGTGATAAATGAATGATGTTTATACAGATTATGGGCACAGCACAGATGAACGTGCTAGAATGTCACACACCCTCTTTGCTCAAAACCTTATTGGGGAGGATGTCATCCCAACTCTGCGTCTGTCCAACAATTGTTTAACGGCACGTGCTGATAACTTTGGGAGAAGCCTGTTTCTGAGCCCCTGTGACATCCCCCTCTGACCTCTCCACTCAGGACGGTGGCAGCAACCAACATGAACGAGACCAGCAGCCGCTCTCATGCTGTCTTCAACATCATCTTCACCCAGAAGCGGAGTGACGCAGAGACCGATAACACCTCTGAAAAGGTAGGGCAGAGGTCACGAGGCACAGGGGTCACACCCCCGGCAGTCATGCCCTGTGCTTACAGCTTTATTCCAGCATATGATATGGGACATATGATAGCAGCCTAATCTGAAGGAGAAGATGATATTATACATTTATTCCTTGGATTAATATTTGATTTTGATTGGTTGGCAGCTGTGTTGTTTTATGTTTGTATATATGCATGGCAAAGTGCCAAATGTGGCATTATTGAAGAAGCTGACTCACCACGCCTTGCATGCCATATATAATTAATATAATAACAATATATGTTTTTATATATGTTTTATATCTTACACACACATATACAGTATATATATATATATGTATAGAGATAGAGGGAGTATTAATTTGTTTTGCTTCTATGTGTGTGGATGTGTGCAAATCCCTGTAAAGTTACTCTATGATTTTCCCCATCAATGTTTGTCTCAGGTCAGCAAAGTCAGTTTAGTGGACCTGGCTGGAAGCGAGAGAGCCGATTCTACAGGGGCCAAAGGCACCAGGCTGAAGGTGAGTCTGTCTTCCTCTACTGATGTATGATGGGTAATATGTAACATATGACATATGACATATGAAGACATTGCCACAGTGCCCCAATATGTATGCGTGGGCAGACAAGGGATTGTATAATATTGGAAGAACAACGGTCTTTTCTTCACAAGGGCTACTAATGGTGTCTTGTGCTGTTCAGTGGCTTCTTTTGAAATGACTTTGTCCTCTTCCGTTCTTTTTCAGGAAGGAGCGAATATCAACAAATCTCTGACCACCCTGGGGAAGGTCATCTCTGCTTTGGCAGAAGTGGTGAGGACTCACTCCCTCTAAAGAATTTCATCAATATTGAATTGTTCAAATTGTTTGATGACTTATATAATGTAAAATGACCATTCTTTTCTTTCTTTTTTTAGGATTCTGGACCAAACAAGGTATGACACCTCACTATCTCTGAAAAGGCAAACATACTGTACATGTATTTCTAAATTACAGGATGTTGATGATTACTAAGTATGTCTATAAATACTTAGGAGAATCTGGGAGAAAGGCTTTTTTTGTAGAAATATTATATTTGGTGTTATTTCATCCGTAGAACAAGAAAAAGAAGAAAGTGGAGAATTTTATTCCATACAGAGACTCTGTGTTAACCTGGCTGCTGAGAGAGAACCTCGGTATGGACCCTTGCACACTGCACATATAATATATACAGCTCATACAAAATAATGAATGCTTGTCGTGGACATTTTTGAAGCACTTGACTTGATTCATTGCACATAATGGGCCTCATGCAAGAACATAAGGTTAGGCGTCCCGCCCCATTTTCATAGGAAAGTCATTCATAACAATGGCACCGAAAAAAACCAAGAAGAAAAACTTTACGAGCTCGGAGATTGAAGTACTACTATCTCAAATAAGTAACTGAAAGCATATACTATTTAAGAGCATCAACAGTGGAATTAAGGGACCTGTTAAAACCAAGGAGTGGGAAAAAATTACTTTTGCAGTTAACGCAGTATCATCTGTTGCCCGAAAAAAAAAAAAAGGTGTGATATGAAATTGGAGTCAAAGAACCGTCTCGCGAAAGCAAGGTGATCCATGACTGCAACAGGAGGGGGTCAGGAGGAAGTCTCTGTTACGCACACCGACGAGCGAATATCAGATGTTTATATTGATATTGTAGTATTATACCATAGCCTCAATAGCCACAATTGAAACAAATGATAATGATATAATTACATTTATATTAATGAATTATGAATGATATTTTCCTACAATTTGAAAAGAAAACAGTCAAATATAGGCCTACATTTGTCAAACAGGATACTCTCAAAATTATCATACATTATGAATTCTATCATTTATCGTGTAATTTATATATTCAAACTCAACAGTTCTTCTAAGTAACGAAATAGACACAATCCATTAGTCAAAAACAAAGTTGTTTTGCTTTGGAGAACGGCAGGCAAATTGTACGTATGACTCCTACGACAGCTCTGGACCACTCGTAAATCTTGTTCGTACCTAAGAGAAAATTCTAAATACGAGAAAATTGGTGAATGCGGCAAATTCTCGTAAATCACTCGCAGAGTGACTTACGAATGAATTTGTGTGTAAAAGTGGTTCTTGCATCTGGCCCAATGTGTATATCAAAGGTTAACTTGCAGCACAGATTAAGCTTCCATAGCAGTATGTTAAAAACAACACAGAATAATAGAGAGCTTAGAAAAATAGGTTCCATCTGACATTTTAATAAAGAATGAATTATTAATATTGTTAAGAATACTTTTTGGTATGGTATTACATTTTTAAAATGTTAAAATTTGCATAGACGCAGTACAAAAACATTGATCTGATATGGAAAATTCTAAAGCTTGGCATACCAAAGCTATATTACCTGCAGATAGAAATAGAACCCTATTTCTAACCTCTCGCAATTGAAATCGACATGAAATATTGATTTTAGGATATATAGAAGAAAATGACAACATATTGTCTGCTCACCTCGCTGACTCACCTCTCCTCTCTCACAGGGGGAAACTCTCGCACTGCGATGTTGGCTGCCCTCAGCCCTGCCGACATCAACTATGACGAGACCCTCAGCACTCTCAGGTAAGACCCTCAGGCAGAGAGAGAGACACCCTCGCCCCCAACGCCAGCTTCTCTCTGGATTCAATCAACCACGTCGACAGTCCAAGAGGCTCCATTAAAGACACTGAGGCCTGGATTCAATCAAAATGTATTTAACATTGACTTACAAACAAATGAAAGTGCTAGTTTTGTCTTCAGAGATTGGCAATCGTTATAGTGATTGCTGAGCTCGCCAAACTGTGTGTGGAAACAAAACAAACAGTTGCTTTTATTATGTAAGTCAAAGTTAAGGACAAATGTTGATTGGATCCAGGCCTCAGAATGGAGCTTCTTGGACCATTGATATGAAAGAGGAAACGGCTATTGAATCCACATTATGTAAGGGGAACATCCTGTCACTGCTTCATCAGCTTAGTTTAATGAGGAGCATTGACCTGCTGCAGTCTCACCCTCCAAACACCCTTCAAACCTGCTGGTGCAGTGTCTGGCTCCAGAGGAGACTGCTCAACAGAGCTGTTCCCAGGCCTGTCTCTCATTACCCTAATTTATATCGTCAGAAAGGTAGTGGCTGTTACCTGACGGGCATGTGACGTCGGCATACTCTGAGCTCTCATACTATTCCGAAGTGTTTCAGGACAACCGCTAGACGTGTTTGTTAATGTGGGTCCTCGTAGATACTTTTTTGGGGGATGTACACGGACAGCCAGTTTAGTCCAAAATTACATCATATCATGTGCCTGCAGCCTTGCGGCTACCTGTATGCACAAAGTGTAAATTAACCTTCACACTTCTGCCATGGGGGTATCACTTAAAAAAAAACACATGACAAGAAATCATGTAATTATTTCCAATACTGAATTAATATGGCAAAATACCGGACACGAGCCCCCATTTTGTAATGACCCTCTAAATTCATCACACCCCCCCGGCTTCGCAAGTCACCTGCTCCCCGTCCCACAGGTATGCTGACCGGGCCAAGCAGATCCGCTGCAACGCAGTCATCAACGAGGACCCCAACAACCGGCTGGTGCGGGAGCTGAAGGAGGAGGTGTCCCGGCTGAAGGACCTGCTCTATGCACAAGGCCTCGGGGACATTATAGAAAGTAAGAGGCTCCGCTCTGTCACCTACCGGGGATGTATATACACACACTGTTAGAAACGTCCACAGGTGCAGAGGCAATTACAGTCAATGGAGACCAGAACAGAGGAGACACAAGCACATAAGCAAGTGCATGCATGACCACACAGACACTGCCCTGAATAACCTGTCCGCACAGGCACAAAGGCAGGTACACCTTCTCTCTGTTTCAGTCGGTCCCCAACCACTGAATAGGTGTTGATCTAGGGTGACCAGGTGCAGTCCAGCATTTTGACTTGTTGTCCCACGTCCCACGTCCCCCTGCAACATATTAATTAGAATTATATGATGGATGGCATCCCTCCCCCGCTCAACAATATCATAGGCACACATCCCCACCACTCAGCTATAACATGTGCCCTCCCCGCACTCAACAAATGTTATCTCGGCTGTCTCTAGCTTTGTTAATATTCTTTTCCCGTCCCACAATGTCCTGCAAAATCATTCTGCATTTGGACTACTTGAATCTGGTCACCCTAGTTTCACCTCTACCCACCATCCCCTTCCCTGTTAACTACAATGACCTCTTCGTTTATAAGCCTCTCTGTGTGGTGGGGTGATTGCTCATAAACAGGGCTGTGTGGGGAGTCCAGATTGAGGTGTGTGTGTGTGGGAGTCTCACTGTGCTCTCTCTCTCTGTCTTCTCTCTGTCTCTCTTGCCCAGCATATCCGGCTCCTGGCCCCAAGATTGCTGGTTTGAAATGTGTGTACTGTGTCTCGGCTCGCCCGTGCTTCGCAAGCTTGACTAAGACTTAACAGGACTCTCTGCAGCATCAGAGTCCGAACTTCCCTATATTCAGAATTTTCTGAACCGCACTGAAACGGGGGGTTCCGGAATTTGAACGGCTCATGCTTGCCATGAGTGCAGAATGGATGCCGTAGCCTACAGTTCAAGCCTCAGCTATGTCATTAGTGGACTATCACCGGGAATCTGGGGGTAGGGCAAAATTGGCTTCATCCTGCCAGGAGTTGGGTGGGTTTAAGTGGGCCGGGGTTCTACATGTTACTGCTGTGTTGGCTCCTTCCACCGATGTGCCAGATGCACACAGGGTACTAGTTGTCGTCATTGAGAGATACGCTGTGAGACATACGTCTCTATTGTACTGTGTGGCTTGCAATCTGTAAAATAGTCACTGGCTCACGGGCAAATGCATTGAAGCACATGCCACTGTTGTCAGTGCTTGTTGCATGGCTTCGAGTTACCTGTGTGGTAGCATTGGCTATTTCAAACTGAGGATACATTTTTACATTTCAAATTCATTGTCGTTCTGCTGTCTCCCATTCTCAGAGTGAAATTAGACCTGACAGTTTGATTTAATGCTGCTTGTAAATGCAGACATAGAATAACCCAAATCAGAAATACTAAACGGATCGATATAGCAGCGAACCTCACACGGACTGGTCTTAATTACGCGTGACCTTTCCCCCCCCTTTTATTGACGCTCCCTAAATCTGCCAGATCCATAGTTATAGTTGTAGTTATACCAGGGTCCGTTTTTCAGTAATCGATTAGGGAGTGGGTTGGGGGGTGTTCCTGTAGGGAATGTGCAGAGAGGCAGTGTGTGGGTCGGGCCCCGGGCTCCGGGATTTGGGTGTTCTGGTGCTGCAGATCTGCTCTTATGGCCTGACAAGGCTCCTGCTCTGGCTGTGGCTCTGAGCTTCAGAAAAGAGGCTGGCACGGCTGCATATCCCTGTGAGAAAACACATCCACCAGGCCCTTCCCGTTTCCAGAGTTTAACATCCATTAGGTCTGATGACAATGAACACAGCTTCGATCTGAAGGAATCACTGAAATAATACTGGACAACCCCCCCCTCACCTTGTAACCAGCAGACCAACTGTCACATTCTACGATCTGCTCTTTCTTGCTAAATCAATACAGGTACAAAGGTGCTGAGTAAGCACCAGCTGATGCAAGAGGCAACTGAAACACCTCATTTTCCCCTTAGATTGCATGACAGAGCTCATGTCACACACTACACGTTTACACAGCTGGACATTTTACCTGTGCTGTGAACCTGCAGCCAATTGTGCATCCAGTTGACCCCTGAAACACTGCCCCCATGCTAAATGCTTACTGGTACATCTGCCAGACATGCTTCATCTCATGAAAGCAAATACATTGCAGAATGGAAGAGTGAAATTTGCTTTCAAACGTGCGTAGGTGCAGGCTTGTCCAAACAAGGGGTTAAAGGGTGCAAGCTAGTGCTAAAAATAGATTACTGTGGCATTCTGCGACTTGGCATGGTCCTCTCCTCTGTAAAAGGCATAGCCTTTTCCAATAACCTTGATAATTGTATAACAGCCACCCTCCGAATGGACTGAATTAAGGTGCTGTAGTGCCAGTGAGCTATAAACAAAGGAAGCAGAGAATTCACCTTTAAACGCATGATGGTTCCGGTCCTGTTCGCCATGACACTTGCCAGTTACCAGCAGGATCATGAGCGTTAGATTACTTTCCACTCTTAGGTTTGTGTAATGTGGCGACAGTCTCATTCATTTGTTTTAATTATGGCAAAGAGATCAGAGATTAGTGACCTTGTATATTAGTTGGTGATTAAAGCATGAGTTGATTAATCAGACCAATTACTAGATTAATTACAACCGCTACAACTGTTACAATTATTACAACCTTATTATTAATCATTGCAAAAATTCAAATACTGTTTCAGGATAATAATAAAAAAAGGTTTGTTCTCTGCTTCCCTTTCCAGCCGGCCCTATAGTGAAGGGGACTAGAATCAAAGGGGGAATTCATGCTTTGTTTTGACTGAGAGTCACCTAATGACGCCAGGGATACGTGTTGCCATAGCAGTGCTGTCCTTGCTGAAATATGCTGTGCTGAAGAAGGGCCCTGAAACCATTAGTTTGTGCTGTCGTCATGACGAAAACACAGTTTTTATATTTGCACATTTAAAGAGCATATTTCCATTCACACCATTGAATTCAACCAGGTGATTCATCTTGCTTTCCTTTTCAAAAGCCACAAAGCTTGCTCGAAGCTATGGTTTCTTTATCGGTAACAGGGATCACATTATGGATTATATTCTGATGTGATAAAACCATTTCAATAGGCGTAATCGGTCAGGAATGACATTCTCACACAGGGGCGACGGTCTGTAATCGTCGTGCTGTAAGAGGTCAATTTCCATTGCAGGTTCATGCTTTGTTTTTTGTTTTTTTTGTTCTGTAATGGATTCGATAATGTTCTTCGGCAGTGGAGCACAAAGCGTTCTCTGCCTCCATCTCCCTTTTAACTGCAACATGAGCCCAGTGCCCAGAGCTCAGGCTGAGTACTCCCAGAGACCGTAAATCCAGGCACAGGCCAGAGGTTTCAGAGTTAGATCTGAGAATCAATGTCTTGCACAGACCTGAGCTTGGTACTGTAGAATGGGACATTTGCACGATTATCTATGGCAGCTTTATGCCAGCCAAATACAAACCATAATGCGACATGTTTGGTGTTTGTCGCGGGTTTAAATTTGTACGAATCCTCTCCGTTTTAGCTGTGTCATCCTCTGTGTGTGTTTTGCGCAGTGAGGCATCTTCAGGGGTTTTCTTAAGTGTGTGTGTGTGTGTGTGTGGGGGGTGCCTGTATCTTTCGAGATTGAGGCGCTCACGGCCAGCCATCAGCATTGTGGGAAATCACCTGCCTCGCCCAGTTGTATGTTCTAGATGTCACAGAGGAATGATGGACTCAATTTCTGTTAAAGCATAGCTATTTCTGATAAACAATGAAAATTAATGATTTTATGAAGGATTATTCGGATTACTGCATCATAACCTTACAGCAGAAGGCTGGCTTGATATTTGCACAATGATATCGTATACATCATCCTTGCATATATATAGGCTCCATCTCACCAATAAAAATATGGATTTCAGAACAAGTGTCAGTATCGGAATATGGACGACAATGCAGTTTTTTAATGATTTTTTTAATCACTTTCTCATTGCTCTACCAATAAATGTTAAAGAGCACCATTTGCTTTCTGATCTTTATGATGCTATCTACCATCATTTTCTCCTTCCTAATCGTTTTGAATGGCTCTGTATTACCCCCACAGTAGTGATGGGAGAACGAGCATCGTGACACCTAAAATGGGTGGGGCTACAATTAGCTGTCAATCACTGACTTGTTTGAACCAATCAAAAGGTTTTGCTTTTCACAACAAATCACAATGATTTGTTCAAATCAGTGAGTTACTCGTAGCATATGCTAGCTCCACCCATTTTTGGTATCACCCATCACTACCCCACAGGGCCTTTGAGTTACTCCCTTCTTTCTCTCCAGCGCCTTATGTGCACTTCAGTTCGTGCTTCTTTTGCAGGATTCATTTCAAGCTGCCTCTCTTTTCTTTTTCTTTCCACTGTTCCACGTTTTTCCCTCCTCCTTTTCTCTCTGCCGCTCTCCGCTTCTCTCGCCTTCCACTCTCCCCCCCACCCATCGGTACCCATCTCCCTTAACTTCCCCCATTGCCTCTGACAGACTTGTCGGATTACAAGAACAGTACCCATAACCGCCAGGCTGTCAATCAAAGGGGTGATCTCTCCACAGTGACCAATGCCATGACGGGGATGAGCCCCTCCCCCTCTCTCTCCGCCCTATCCAGTCGAGCCGGATCCATCAACAGCCTGCATGACCGTATCATGTTCAGCCCGGGCAGCGAGGAGGCCATTGAGAGGCTGAAGGTGAGCTCTAGGGGAAAAAAACTACATTTCCCACCTACCATCTGCAGTCTAAGCTCTGGCTACTCGGGTACTGCTTCCTGTACACCTGAGAACACTGTATCAAGGGCACATTACCTTCACAATCAAAAATGATCTTTTATTAAGCTACGGCAAGATGTCCAGGTGTCACCCAAACTGAAGATTTATGTTAAGCAGTAAGAACCACGCTCAATTAATTAGGAAGAATAGCCCCAACGGCAGTAGGAATAATGAGAGTAGCCCCAACAGCAGCTGTGGATTTTCATCCCTGACCATACTGAATATCTTTTTAGACCTCTGTAAAAGAGCATCTTGAAGTTAATCGTTCAGAACGATTTTACGTTTTCATTTCTCTGATTCTTTTGCTCACTAGGAAACTGAGAAAATCATTGCCGAGCTCAATGAGACCTGGGAGGAGAAGCTTCGTCGCACAGAGGCCATTCGGATGGAGAGGTGAGCGAGGTCACGTCCATTGAGGTAGCAGAGGTTTAATACTAAGGTTTTGCTCTTCAAAGCAAGCCACACTGATTGGTTCAAATCTGTGAGACATGGGTCCTTAGGTGGCGCAACCGGTAAAAGCACTACTTCAGGTTGTCCGCTGCAGCTGCGCCAGCCCGGCTCTGGCCAGGAGTCCCATTTGAGGGTGGCGAGTTCTGTCTCAGAGGAGGAGGTTCGGTCTTTGTCACTGCTGGTCCCAGGGTTGCCAACTTGCAGTATGAGGGGAAGGGGTAGTTGAATTAGGAGTGGGTATAATTGTCTACCAAATTGGGAGAAAATGTGAAAAAATCTGAAAGAAATGTATAAAAAATAAAAAGAAATCTGTGAATTACAACCAATCAAACTGTGGATCTACATTGAGCTGCTAATTACTGACTTGTAACCAATCACAAGTTTTTGCTCTCCACAGCAAACCAGAATGATTGGTTAAAGCCAGAAAGTCACTGTTAACATGGTAGCTCCACCCACTTTTGGTTTCATAGAGCTTCGTTCTCCCAGCATGCCTCGAGTGACTTGTGGGAGCAGGTAAAAGTAGGAGGAAGGGTGAATCTTCCGCTGAGTGGGGTGTTAGGTAATAATGTTGCGTGTAGGAAAGTGCAGAATTTAGTTCTGAAATTCGTATATCAGACTCATTTTCAGGGGAATGATCTGACTTCCCGACATAATCAATCCACACTTCATTACAGCAAGTAATTACTAGCAAGTTGGGTGCAGCCCACCATTAAATAAAAAGAAGAAGAAGAAGAAGATGTCTCAAGTGGCCATATCCTCAAACCTCCTAAAGGCCTGCTCTGCCATACCGCCCGTTTGAGTCTCTAATTAACTCTCCCGTGAATGTATTTAGACCCCTGGGATGTCAGAAAGTGGCCTATGTGTCTATGATGTCACTATGTGTGATGCCAGCTCTTTGAAGAGCTGGAAGGTTAAGTGTGTTGTGTCGTTATATCAGGGAAGCCCTGCTGGCTGAGATGGGTGTGGCCATGCGGGAAGATGGAGGAACCTTGGGGGTCTTTTCACCCAAAAAGGTAAGAACCCCTCAAGGAGTGAACACCATGTTTATCGGTGCTGTACGTTTCAACTCATCATATTGTCCTGAAAATAGATACATACACAGGGCTGCCAACTCAATTGAGCTGACAAATTGAGCTTGAGTTTTATGTAATTCACCCATTTCATGTGCTTACACCACACCTGTAGTCTCTCATGCATTTAAATTAAAAAATGTCATTTGCAAATGTCCAGGATTTTCAAAATGTGTCCATGGTAATGCAAGTATTATACGGAAAACAAGCTTATGATTTTATTACCTCCACACCCCCTCCACTCAGCATCATTCACCCCCCACCCGCAATCTCATCCATAAAAGTGTGTCAAGAGTCAGTTCTCACCCTTTGTCAACTTGGCACCCCTCCATATAAATTACTGCCCTATCATATTTAATGGAGTGATTCTGGCAATGGCCATTAGCAAATGGCTGATAAAATGATGATTTCTGTTGGTTTGTCTTGAAGCCTGCGCAAGGCGAGCCACAGCCTGTGTTTATTGATACAGTTTATTGGCTTTTCTCCAGATGAGATTTGCTATGGTGGAGTCTGAATTAACAGCAAACATTCTTACAACATTTGGGTAACACCGTAGCAATGTTATCATGTTACTGTGAGAGAGAACGTTTTGTGTTTTGTGCACCACTGAGATTGCAGTAAATTTCCGCCCTCTCCACAATGTCTTCTCCTATCTGTGCTCTCTACCAGGTTCTGAATAGAGAGTGACCTTTCAGTCAACCTTCAGGGCTATTTGCCATTTAAAAGATTATTAAAAAAGGAAAATGTAATTGCATAAAAGATGCACTTGAAGGGAAGCCATTATATAGAAAGAAATAGAGAGCAGCTGGGTTTTACTATCAGTTGGCTATCCAAAGACAGAAAAGCAAACAAGTTAATGATGTTCGGCCATGATTGAAAGCTTTTTTGAGGAAATTGGGTCCTGCCATTTTTAATGATATTTGATGCATGGCATTTGTTCACCTGCACAAATGATCTGCAATCAATTGGTACCGTGAACAAGAACAGTACCACCAAGTACCTTTTCAAAATGATTTTATTTGAACTTTTTACTGCTCTATATTTTTTTCTTAGTACAGTGTATCATCTTTCATTTAAGACTATTGTAAAACACAATCAGAGCAGATGCATTGATTTGTCTGCATGATTAATGTTCAATATATTGTCCATATAGTATGACAAACAGTGTTGATAAACTGCTCATTGGAAATTCTGCACATAAAGAAAGAGAAAAATAACAGTTATTGTTTCTACTCAGACCCCCCATTTGGTGAACCTCAATGAAGACCCCCTGATGTCAGAGTGCTTACTTTACTACATTAAAGATGGAATCACCAGGTGAGAAAGACTGTTAACCAGAGTTTGTACCAGGGGTTTTTGTTGTTCAGAGACAAAATGCCCACATTTGTCCTTAAATGGCAATGTTGTTTTCTACACAAACACAAACAAAAGACAACTTGCCTGTCTTAACTGCATTTGTGAAGTTAACATTTGCATTAACTGGAAAGACAAAATGTATTGAATTCTGGCCTTTTTTCACAATAAATATAGTATTAATGACAATGATCCATCGAACACATTTGCCAGAAAAAGGAGGAACTAAGTGTGAGGAACTTAATATTGAACTTAATATTGAATATTGTAAAGGCTAATATTGCACTTTATCTGTGTAATGTTCCCTCAGAAGTGGGAGCCTGTGTCCGTTTCATAGTTTTGACGGCGCTGGCCATACAAAACAAGGGAAGAAAGCAGGATAGGAAAATACAAACTATCTATTTAATAAAAACAAAAAACAACAAGCATCTATTCTATACATTGCGAAGACGTGTACTGACTGACCATCAGCAGTCACACACCTGCCCTGAAATAGCCTAAATTGGCTCAGGTGGAACTCATTAGGCAATCACTGGTTCTGGCATTCACACAATTAGTCACACTCATACACAATCACAATAACAAATTAAATAGTTAATGTAGATCAGCTGTGGGTAGATTTGTAATTTGAAACAGACAAAAACAGACAGAGGATCCTCCAAATTAGACAATTAATATGCAACAGTTGACGTCCATTCCCAATTAAATTCCCAGATTTGACCACTTTGAAGGCATACTGTGTGATTTGATATCACTCCACGAGAGGTAGTTGTTAGTAAACACTTGACAACGGAAGTTCTATGGACCATGGTCCAGCGTTTCCAGACCCTCTCACAGTATTCTGACTGACATGCCAGGAGAGCTGCGAGGGAGGCTAGGCTTGAAAACGCCTCTCCAATGTTTACACATTTTCTACATCTGTCTAAGTACCTTTTGTGTTTAATGTAATTTTTTAATTTTATATTCCATAGCTAGCTAGTGTTATTCTTTTCTTTTTCTTCTTGTGTGTGGCTAGTAATAACTGGAACTTGGTGGTGGAAGAACAGCTAGCACTGGAGCGATGACTTCAAATCATTTAGTATACCTTTACACTTCACAATATTGTTCATGCATTGTTCATACCGGATGCTAATGCGCGCCATGTTCTCTGCTCAGGGTGGGGCGTGTGGACGCTGGCCGTCGGCAGGACATCGTCCTCAGCGGTCACTTCATCAAGGACGAGCATTGCACCTTTACCAGCACCACCGGCCCGCTTGGCGAAGGTGAGGTCCCCTAGCCGTGATTTAGGGGCCCACAGGCAGGGTTAACCGTTGTTGGCTGGTGCAGCTGCTGTCTATTAGAACAGCGTAGTGCTCCTGGAGAGTCATGGGGTGTGCTGGTTTTTGTTTTAACCTTAAAATCAACAACCAGTCCAGACCCAAGAAACCTGGTGAGGCAAGTTAACTGTGTAATCAACTGCTTTAATTGAACAAATCGATGCAGAGTAGACCCAGCAGACCCTGTGGCTCTCTAGAACCAGGGTTGTGGATGACTGCCATACAATATAGAATGCCCAATTTACACAGTAGTACTGTATGCTAAACAATACACATAGGAAAATGATTGCCTTGCTTGCTTGATGTCGTCAGCGTTCATTCCCTCACTGAGGTGTCTCCTCTTGCAGCAGCGGTGGTCCTGGAACCCTGTGAGGAATCAGAGACCTACGTAAACGGGAAGAGGGTGAGCGAGCCCACCACCCTCCGATCAGGTGGGTCCACTCTTTCTGCAGCTCTGGATTATCACCAACCTCTTTTGTAGCATGGGGCGATTCCAGTGTGGTCAGGGGCAGACTTAAGCATGTTTCATCTGTTCCAAACTGGCCCCCGGCCACCAGGGGGCCCCCGACCAAGCTTTTTCACGACATTTAGAAACGGAACCCTGAATCACTAAATCCGCCTCTGAACTTGAGCACGTGCCCATTAACACCGCATCACTGATAAAGGCAGCATGCTGAAACATTTAAACATTTTTGCCTCTTCTTAACTGAAAAAACATTGGATTTAGAAATTAGTTTTTTGGCTAGTGGTGCTCCTCGGAAATCATAATCATAATCATAATAATCTTGCGCTCCTCCAGGGAACCGCATCATCATGGGGAAGAGCCACGTGTTCCGCTTTAACCACCCGGAGCAGGCCCGGCAGGAGCGGGAGCGCACGCCCTGCGCGGAGACCCCCGTGGAGCCTGTGGACTGGGCCTTCGCCCAGAGAGAGCTGCTGGAGAAACAGGGCATCGACATGAAGCAGGAGATGGAGCAGAGGTAGGGAGACAATACATTTACACAAAGGAACTGCCTATAAACCATTATTACATTTTTTTAAATCATGAGTAATTGATTGATTAATCATTCTAATATATGATTTGTTCTTGTAATTGTTAACGTTAGTAAATGATAATGTCTGTGGCTTGTGGAAAGTTGGTCTTTGGAACTACTATTGATCACTGTTGGCATTTAATCCAGTGCTCAGATCAGCATTCCTGGTAGTATGTACCTGGCTCTGGCTTCAGGACGGCAGGCAAAAGTTCATTTGCCAATGCTAATAAATATGTACATGAAGAAATCAAATATAATGATTAATAAATTGATTATTATTGCTCAACAAACTATAAATAATGGTTTGTAAGTGGTTTTACAGGCCCTAAATCCATTTACATTTTAATTTAGGCATTTAGCAGATGCTTTTTTCCAGAACAACTTACAAAACTGCATACAAAAATGTTAAGGCGAAGAGCAGAGATGATACAAAAGTATCAGTGTCACAGCTGATAGTAATAGCCATTGTATAAAGCTGCACCATAACATTAAGTGCAATAGTAGGTGTAAAAGAAGATTGAGGATATAGTGCTGTAAGCAGCAAATTAATTTCAGGTTATAGTGTCAAATGTAGCGTAGGTAGAGGTAGGCAGCCCAGAATAAATATTCAGAGCTCAGGGGTTTTTGAACTGAGACCCGTGCAAACAGGTTTGGATAGATGATGCACAGAAGATAGACTCCTCCCTGTGGTGGAAGAGGAGAAAGAGAGGAGAAGGAGGAGGAGAGGGGGACAAATGATTTAGTGTCAGTTGAAAAAGGACAGGAAATTAATCCAGGAGACCGGTTTATAGATAAGGGACATTTCCAGGCAGACAAAGAAATTACTGATGGAGCCTGCGAGATAATCTAGCAAGCCTTGATTTTTTTTTTTTTCTGTTTCATTTATTGATGGAAGCTTTGGTGATGTGGCATGTTATTTGATATGGTGCGCTCGTCTTGCAGATTGAGTGCGGTACAGTACGTTTCCTGCATTTGCATGTGTACATGGTAAGGCTCTGAGTCATTTTTCTCCACAGGCTACAGGAGCTTGAAGATCAATACCGCAGGGAGAGGGAAGAGGCCTTTAACCTGCTGGAACAACAGCGGCTGGTGAGCAAAAATGTCCCCCTGGACATTTCCTTTAGATAAATTCAGAGGATTTAAGGGAGGATGCTCAAAATCAAAACAAATTTTATGAGAGCCAAACGCACAAGAACGTGGAGCCACATTGAGTCTGCTAAATTTGTATTTGATGTACGTCCATGTGCCCCATAAATTGGAAAATGTGGGTTATGTATGTAAATGTAATGTAAATGTAAAATGTGGTTATATCCAGGCCTTGTGAGTGAGTGACCATATTCCTTCATTCCTTAGGATTATGAGAGTAAGCTGGAGGCTCTCCAAAAGCAGGTGGACTCCCGCTATTACCCAGAAACCACAGAAGAAGAGGAGGAGCCAGAAGAGGATGGTGAGAATGCTGTGCAGTGATTGGTCTGCAGGTGACAGGGCAGGGCTTAACTTTGCAAGCAAAGTGAGTCATGATGAAAAATACCAAACCATTACCGCAATGTTCAGCAGAAGACTGTGGAATGTTCAGGGGAGAAGCAGAATGCTGAAGAACGTATATCATTTTTCACATTTTCTAACATAAGTAGTCGATAAAATTTCTCATTTGCTCGAACGCTTATGGTGACAGATTGCCACAGAGCACTTCTGAATATTACAGAGAGATCTCTGGAGATCCAAGGCATGAGGTTGCCCCATTAAGCCTCCACTGTAGAAATAATGAAAGGATCCAAGGGTCTTTCGTGAGTGTGGACCACACAGTCAGTCCTGCCTGTGTGAGTTTCTGGAGTTTTCTTTTCCTACAGTGCAATGGACAGAGCAGGAGACGGAGTTGGCGCTGTGGGCGTTCCGCAAGTGGAAGTGCTACCAGTTCACCTCACTGAGGGACCTACTCTGGGGGAACGCCATCTTCCTGAAGGAAGCCAATGCCATCAGTGTGGAACTGAAGAAGAAGGTGGGCTTGGGTCCTTGGTCATGGAATAATACCTTTATAGGGACCACCACTGCCACACTGCCTCTTTGGTGTTCACCTCAAAGAAATAATCATTAAGAGAAAGGGGAAATAACAGGCCAGATCTCCAACTTAAAATAATATCTCAATAGGTGTTGAACGAGAGGCTAAAAAGATCTGTTTTGAGTATTTGAACACCAAAACAGTTTCTGCTTCTTATACGGCCTAGGGAAGGTCATTCCAAATCTCCTCTTATTCAAAACACCAATCAGTTGCTTGTAAAAAGGTACCTCAAACAGCTAGGACCAAGAATTTACAGGACAAGAAGTTCTAGACCATTGGCCCACAGAAATGTGCCTGTGCATTTTCAAGCCCCTCGAGAAGCGTCTGTCATGCAAATAACGGTCATGTGATGAACCTCTCCTGCCTTTTCCCTCCACAGGTTCAGTTCCAGTTTGTCCTGCTGACAGACACACTATACTCGCCCCTGTCCCCCGACCTCCTGCCCCCCGACGCGGCCAAAGACAGAGAGAAACGGCCCTTCCCTCGCACTATCGTGGCTGTGGAGGTTCAGGACCAGAAGAACGGGGCCACACACTACTGGACCCTGGAGAAGCTCAGGTGCTGCACCCACATTGCTCCGAACCTGGTGTCATTCTCCCATGGCAATCCCTCTGAGTCAATTCATTGAAATAAGGATGATAGCTTTCGATTTCCACTCCAGGATTTCAGAAGTACTTTTCATTGGCTGGCTGTTGCAGCACTCTCCTCTAAGAGATTGTGATTCATCATATTAAATTGATGAGAGGGGATCAACAGGGCTCCTCCCTGCAATATGGGCGGGCTTATCAGCAAACACAGTGCTTTTACGGCCAGGTTTTATAATCGCAAGGATAAAAATTTAAAAAAGCCTGGCTCACAAGGCTACACAGATCCCACAGTCATACCATAATCATATCAACATCACAGTCCATCTTGGAACTGAGTGTGTGAGGAACTTGGACAATCTAAGGGATAGCAGGAAAACTAGAACTCGATAGACTGCTGATATTCGTGCTTGGGAGGAGTGAATGCTGTGCATACAAAGTAAATAGCAACCTGCACTCACCCCCCCAATAGATATGCTATATTTGATTGTCAATCATGCACACTTCTGAAGCTTAGGTTTCTCATAAAACAACTGACATCTAACCACAGAGAATTGGAATAATGATTGTTTATATGCAGTTATGTAAATTATGATGGATTTTTCTCTTCGCTGTCCAAAATGCATATTTCCCACCATTTTCAGATCGACAGTTCTTTAGATCAATTTATGGATAAATGATGTTGAGGACCACTGTTCTAGACATTTCTCTACCTTAAGCACAATGCCTCTTAACCACACCCTAATCATGTTTTATCCCTGGTTTGCATTACCCCCTGCTGTTCTAGATATTTCTCTACCTCTATCATAAGGCCTCTCAAAAGAAGGAAATAACTATGAGTCTGACTAGTTTCTCAATCCAATGCGGTATAACTCTGCACTTCCAGAGATGTGCTTTGCTAAAAAAACAATGATCAGTTACTACTTCTGACAAATCCCACAATAGAGTGGGTGCGTGAAATGATAAACCACCTAAGCCAACCAAATCCATCCTCAGAAATCTGCTGGCACCAATCATATTGCAGGAAGACTTGTCCAGAAACGTTAACAAAGCTATCAGAGATTGAGCATCTGCAGTCTAGACTAACCACATGCTAACCGTGTTTTACCCCTGGTTTGCAGCGCCTCCTGCTGTTCTCGACATTCATTTACATTTATTATAAAGCCTCTTAACAAAGGACCACACCCTTACCGTGCTCACATGATTTGAATCGCCCCCTGCAGGCAGAGGCTGGAGTTGATGCGCGAGATGTACGACCGTGCTGCCGAGGTCCCCAGCCACTCCATGGAAGACTGTGACAACGTGATGACGGGCGGGGACCCGTTCTACGACCGCTTCCCCTGGTTCCGCCTGGTGGGCAGGTGAGTGGCAGCGTGATCACGGTTATGGTTATCCCCAGAATGATCGCAAAAACTGACCATTTTGACTATATTTGCATTCCATGCACAGAAACGTATAGGCCAGGAACGGTTCTTGGCTCACATTTCTGGCACAGTTTCACACCATCACTCTGTGTGTGTGTGTGGGTTCACTTAAGCTGAAGTGGTGGGTGTGCTCCTTAAAAATGAGTAAACTTCACCATACCCTGGAGACCCCTATGTACTCCACATATAAATGTACGTGTAAGAACAACAGAGATCTTTTTTGTGCAGTAGTTGTTTTTTTTCAATGTTGTCAGACATTTAAAGAATGGTTTTCAAAACAGATTGACCTGGACTGCGAATTGAATGTGCTAACCTGAATCCCAGCCAACACACATTCTCACAATGTTCCTGTGACATTGTAGCAATGTGGTGATGTCATAGAAACGTTGAGGAAATGGAGCATTGTGTGTTAGCTAGGATATGTGTAGGTTGCTGATCTCTGATAAATCATTCATATTTACAATGATTAAAACAGTGGTGATTGCACAGAAACAGAATCACTACAACAGTTCAATATGCTGTCAAAAGTGGAGCAGACAATTTAAAATATGTCTTTCATTTCCTATAGAAAGTTGTTCTAAAATGTAAGGTAGTTTTCCCTTGTTAGTACCCTGACTGATGTCAATTTTACTCAAATCAAACAGATCAATCTAGAGATTCCACACTTAACAGTCCTTGTATGGTTTTGGACACCATTCTATAGTGGTCCATCAAACCAGGGAGAGGGAGACAGAACCGCACGTCATCAGTTGGACCGGAAATGTGCCTCGTTTTCTTGTTTGCGATGATCTGAATTTCAAAGTTTGACAATTTGCATTCTCTGTACTATCCATATACTCAATTGACTGCTGCCCACAGCATTAACCTTGTTGAAATCGGAAACCTCAGACAGCGTGCCGCCCTGCAAAAAACTGAAATGTACTAACAACTGGTTGGTCGTTTTCTTCATGGCCAAAATGCATTTATCCGGAACAATGTGTTCCAAGAGACTTGGTTTGTGTAAACCAAGAGACTTCGGCTGTCGGTCCAGTTGTAGGCCAGGCTTGTGCTGTGGCCCAGCAATGCTGGCCAGTAGGATTAATCTGTCTGTGTTTATCTTGTTGTACTAACCCAGTTCCCATGTTTCTGGCTGCACTAGCACTCCCATTTTCAACACGTGCATGAGCGAGCGCATGACCGATCTCACCCCCTCCCCCACCTTCTCCGACCCCGACTCTGACATTACCGAGCTTGCCGACGAGCGGCATGATGGGAAGGTGGAGGAGGAGGAGGAGTTTGAGGAGTTGGAGGATTTGGAGGATTTTGAGGAGTTGGAGGAGGAGGACCTGGACGATGAGATCTTTTTGGACGACCCTTACTCGGAGCTGGGGGGAGAGGAGGGAGAGCGCTGCCGGGGCCCCAGCGACGGCCAGGACCCCTTTTACGACCGCTCGCCTCTATTCAGTGTAGTAGGAAGGTTGGTGAGGTTTCAGGAGCATGCTGGGAGATGAAACTAGCTCTTTCACACTGAGACGCCGGTCCGTCTGTTCATCCGCCCGCCGCCGAAGGCACGTCCGCCAACACCATAGCGACGTTGCCGTTCAGCCCAAAGCCGTACCTCACGAGGAGCAGAAGCCCAGGGCACAAGGCTCTGACCGAAATCACTCAGTTGTCATGGAAACCCCAATATTAACACTCAATGGGAGCAGAGTTTCCATTTTAGGGTAATTTTTCAAATCCGGACCAGAAAGATGGTGACTGGGTGTTTGAAGTGCTTGGAAGGTTATTTTATTTGTGTTTTCCACACTGGCTGTTTGAGAGAGAAGAGCCCCATGGGGTTGACATTGTAACATGGGGATTGTCATTAGGGTGAAAAAATTATTTATGAAGTTTCATTGTTTTCCATTCAGACCCCTTTAAAATCCTCTCACACCTGTTCTCTGCTACTTCATGCCTTTGTATTACTAGAGTGCTCTCAGACTACTTCAGCTACCCTTTCCTGTGTCAGCTTTCTGAACCAGAGAGACTGTGTGCATGAGTCTTCTATGCCAGGGTTTCCCAAACTTGGTCCTGGGGACTCCTGTGTGTGCTGGTTTTTATTTTCAGCCAATCCCGTAATTGGTTAAAGTAATTGAGAATGTGCATTTAGGTGCTTTCGTAATTGTGATTCAGTCAGAATGCAGGTTTGGCTTATTGCCATTTGCTTTTTTAAGCTTTAGTTTCCCAAAGCCAAATGTTAGGTTTCAGTAACACGTTTTAGTGAATCAATCAATTAATTGGTCAATGAATCATTCAACCGTTCGTAATATAGCCCCTACTGCTCAATTATCCCCTCATTTGATGCTGGAAAGAGGCCGCATACACAGATGCCACCAGGACTTTGGGAAGTTTGGAGTTTGGGAAGCCCTGTTTTTTGAGAGTTGAATCGCCAGCAATAAGTACAGTGAAACCGGAGTTTGGACTGAAGTCAGTATTTGGTCATAATCACAAAGCAACTAGTACAAACGTGGGCAACACCATTGTAGGGGCACCTTCAAAAGGCCTTGGTAAATCATTCTCAGACCAACACATGGTCTGCATGACATTGCTCATTTTAAAAGCATTCATAAGGAAATGCAGTGCTTTACGATGGCTGAAGCAGAATCATTACAAGTATGTTAAATAAGAAAGAACTAATTTGCAAGCGAATCAAAAGCTTTATAGCACTCTATGTTACCTGTCATAAAGCACTTTATTTGTTTATTAATGTTATATAGTGTAATAATGTCATGATTAAGAAGGTGTCATTTGTGTTTTATGCAAGCTCGTTGGAGGTGTGTCTACTTTAAAGTGTAGCCCAAATTGAATACTAATTGCAATGGGCCTGCACTTTTAATGAGAAATCGGGTCAAAGTTGTGTCACAGCCTCAAACTATTATACCTGTCTAATTTCAAGTGTACACCATGTCTGAAAATGACAGAATACCTCGGTCCATTAGCCCTCTCGGTTCTCAGAACTCTGACTGCAGGAATCGTCATGGCTGCAAAGTAAGTCAAGTATCGCAGCAAGGTTGCCACATTGCGTTGGTGGACGTATTGCGATAAGCTGGTAGAGACACAATTAGTCTTACATCATTTCATCACTTTTCAACTCTTAGCATCTTAGCAAAAGCTTCCTTGCACTTCCAAGTACATTTATGCAAAGTCGCAGTGCCATTTTGGATACAAATCAGACTGAAACACACGCAGCTACAATGCGAAAACCTTGTAGAAAGAAACAAAACACAAAGCACAAACAACATAAAAGGAAATATAATTTATCAAAACGTTTTTGCTATTGCTAACCTATTGCAATGTTACACTGATAAATTCAGTTGTTATTAGTACAAAAAGGAAGCATTTCGCTTGTTCCACTTCATAAAAACACAAGTGTCCATACAGCTGAATTATTGTTATGTCCAGAGATGTGTTTCTGCATCATATGATATAATAAGAAACTGCAGTAGAGGCATCTATGTCTTTCTAAATTACCTGAATGATTGTCTGTTTTAGATGATTGCTTTTCATCAAAGAAAAGAAAGTGCTATATAAATTCCTTTTAACGGCACGGATATTGATGAATACCATTGGTAACTCCGTTAGTCAACTGACTGGTGATTGAGGAGGACTCAGGATCTCAAGATGAAAGAGCTGGTTTCTGCTGCAGCTGTCTCTATTAGGCATGCCAGAGCACAATTTTATTTTGACGTTTTTTCAAATTCTATATGGATATTTCTGATGAATTGGCTCCCCACTCTCACCTACCTGCACATACACACACAGCAGCTGTGAGTCTAGGATTGTGAAGTGTGCTTATTTTAATTTATGTTATCCCTTGGTTCTCAATTTTACATATTTTTTTAGCTGTTGGCAGTATTGGTTGAAGCTTAGCTCTGTACTTTATATTTTAGTTTTAGTTTCATTTAGTTTGCTTTCGATTTGATTTTTTTCGCCAACAATCCAAGAAAAAAAACAAGCTTTTGCGTTGACATTTTCTTCTGAGCATGCCATCTTTGCACCTCACCAATCTTGTCGTAAGCTCCTCCCCTCTACCCCACTTCCTGCCACTCCTTTACCCTTCCTGTCCCAGTTGCTCTTGGGAAATGTATTCCTAGGCTGCAAAACAAAAATGATCATGGGAAACAAAGATAACTGAAACAATCATAATGGGCAAATTCAAACCTCTTACTTGTCTAACATAATTGATCTTTAAGTGCACAAAAGCTGTATGAATTGGGCAGAAAATCTATAAAACCTTTTCCCCATTATCAACGGAGATCATTTGTTTTTGCTTCTTACGTGTTTGCTTCTCATGGTCAGGTTGGGTTTTGCAGCATTACTTGCTTCTCCATGCCTACACACTGCTCATAGCAGTGAGCTGAGGAGTGGGTCTTTCACCTTTAGAATGCTGGGTTTTGGTCCTGGTCAGGCTCTAAACGCTTTGACTAGTCAGCCTGGGTTGTGCTGTAGCCACCTCATACTAACAGTTAGGGCTTTCATTTTCTGATGACAAAAGGTGCGTTTACCGATTATTTGTTATAGAATCTCAACGCACCTGATTTGTTATGGTTATGGGAAATTACTTTCCATAAATAAAAATGACATTTTTATTACAAACTGGCAGTAGATAGTTTTAACTATGTGTAATGCGTATGTGTTGATATATGTGTGCATCCAGATTTACTATTGTTCATTTAGTTCAGATATATGGAGGTCCAGCGTCACGATCAGGATTTTTCTCTAATATTTTTAAAGCTATATTGATTTTCCAATACCTAATGCATTCATCAATATCTGCTACACTAAAATCAATCCATTAAATTAGGTCAGCAACAGGGTCATTACGAGCCTCTTTTGCAAATTTCCATTGGTGACTTTGAACAGTCAGCCTGCTCTGTAAACATTAATGTGGAGATTAGATGACGTTTCTAGACAAAATCGATCCCAGAGCAGAGAAGCGTAATTATCAACCCACGGTAGCGTCTGGAATAGAGTAAACAAGAGGTGACATTATTCATGTTGTGGGAGGAAATGGAGGCGCTTTGGATGGTCGGTGAGTATCATTTGTAATGATCAGAGAGTGCAGCTGACTTCTCTGTAGTGTTGGTTCTAAACGTGGCTGGCATTAATTTCCGTGAATTTCCAGTCACTGGAACGTTAAGTACCTGCTAATAGGTTACATGGTAAATGTACACAACATATAAAAAGGGGGTTCTTTATCACTTACTGTCTGTTTCAATTGTCAGATTTACAGAATTAAAGAGGCTTTTGGAGATGATAAAAGAGCGAGCTAAGAGCTAAAAAAATAGGAATTAAGGGCACACAATCCAGGATTTTGTCTTTTGAAATCAGTGGTTCTATTTCTTATTGTCAGTCAAAGGGGAGGGATGTAGTTCAATTCTTTACCCATGCTCCTTAGCCTCACCAAGCTGTCCCGCACTGTCTCAGAAGCAGAACGACCCAACCCAACCCACCCCCTTGCCCGCCCCCCTTTTGGAGAATTGGAGTGGAACAAAAACAAAATACATTCAAAAAAAATATCCCAAACAGTAACTGCAGTAAAGGGCTCCTTTGGCTATCGCTGGAGCAGATGCGGCTTTTGTTTGGTTGCTTTTTGCGGCTCGGTGTTGTGTCGTCCAGTGCAGTGTGTCCGTGTGCCTGCAGGCCAACCCCCTGATCTATTTGTATTTTCTGTCTCTCCCCCCCACTCCCCACCCCTCACCCCTCCACCCACACACCCACGCCCCACCCCTCTCCCCATTCTGTTACCCCGCCACCACTCCACTGCCCCCTGTTCCCCCACAGGGCCTTTGTGTATCTCAGTAACCTGCTCTACCCTGTGCCCCTGGTGCACCGGGTGGCCATCGTGAGCGAGAAGGGCGAGGTGAAGGGCTTCCTGAGGGTCGCCGTGCAGGCCATTTCAGGTAAGAGCCTCAGGGCAGGACAGCAGGTTAACCCTGAACAATTCCATTTGTGTGTCTTGCTGTCAAATCGAGTTGAGGAGTATGGTGCCTGTAACTTGTTGGAGAAGTGAAGTGAAGGCCTTTTGTGTTTTCCTCCAGCCGATGAAGAAGCCCCTGACTACGGCTCTGGTGTGCGCCAGTCGGGGACGGCCAAAATTTCCTTCGAAGACCAGCATTTTGAGAAGGTGGAGCAACATGGAAGTCGGGGGTGGGGGTCGGAGATCATTGTAAGAGAAATGTTTCCTGTTTTGAGTTCAGTTTTAATTGACCCGTTCCTTTGACCTGTCCAGTTCCAGACTGAGTCCTGCCCCATGGGCATGTCCCGTTCGGGGACGTCCCAAGAGGAGCTGCGCTTCGTTGAAGGGGAGGGGCAGAATTCGGAGCTGTGTCCCTCGGCAGATGAGGTCAACAACAACACCTGTACAGGTAACGGACAAGGAGAGTGTGAATTAGGTTGACGTGACGTGGGATACCGTGGGACTGGATGTGTATGACTTGATTTCTACAGACTCATTCGTTCAGACCTTTATTTTACTAGGAAAGTCATGTTGACATTTTAAATCAATTTTACAAGTGAGATCTACCAGTACCTTACGGCAATGACATCTCCAGTCTTTTGTCTGCCTGTTGACCCTCCTGTTATTCATTGTGGTGACCAACCAGTTTCCTCCTGAGGCTTAGTAAAGTACTAATCTACTCTACTTTCCTCTACTCTGCGTTACTCTTTTATATTGTATTCTACTGTTCTCTACTTTACTGTACTGTACTTTACTATGCTCTAATCTACTCTGATTTCCTCCACCCTACTCTATTTGACCTCCTGGCCGCTCCCCTCCACATTGAATGCAGATGAGCTGGACAGCCCCGTGAAGTCCAATCTGGAGACCCCACTGGAGGGCGTTGTGGAGCACCTGCGGATCGGGAGCGTCTTCACCTTCAGGGTGACGGTCCTTCAGGCCTCCAGCATCTCGGCCGAGTACGCGGACATCTTCTGCCAGTTCAAGTGAGTGCCCATCTGTTCATCCTCTGCTCAAACTGTCGCTCATTCGCTCAGAGAAAGGGCAGGCTATTCTCTGGAGTCTACTAACGTGCCTCTTCTTGTATTTATTTATTTATTGATATATTTGTGCAGAAAATAATTAGTTTTATTAAAGAGACCACGATAAGTTAACAGTCAGAGCAGGGCAGAGCAGCAATAATGACTGAGACAGATGGACTGGAAAAAGGATCCAGCTTTTGCTTGTCTGACAGCTGGTGGCAAATCTGTTGAGTGTCTGCTGATGGAAGCTCTGGCCGTGTTTGAGGTGAGGCGTGACGGCATTGTGCTGCTGTGATGTCTGATGTTTGGCTCTATCTGCAGCTTCATTCACCGGCACGATGAGGCCTTCTCCACGGAGCCACTGAAGAACACAGGCCGCGGACCCCCCCTGGGCTTCTACCACGTGCAGAATGTAAGCATAGGACAGTGGCTCTACAGAGGCGTTTTAGTAATAAGAATAATAATAATAATTATTATTATTATAATAACCATATTTTTTATATAGCACCTTCCATACTACGGTGCAGCTCAAAGTGTTTCACAGTTTCATTAAAAACAACAACTACTACTAATACTACTACTACTACTAATAATAATTATTATTATAATATGAATAATGATAAAAAAACATAAAAAACATCCATCCTAAAATAATACAATTTTTAATATGACAAAGATAGAAAATGAAATTCATGAGAAAGTTGTAAAAGGGTATTCAGTGCCTATGTTAAAATGCTAAAATAATTAAGTTTTTTTGGGTGTTGTTGCAGATTGCAGTGGAGGTGACCAAATCTTTTGTGGAGTACATCAAGTCTCAGCCCATTGTTTTTGAGGTGTTCGGACACTATCAGAAGCAGCCCTTTCCACCACTCTGTAAAGACCTCATCAGGTGGAACATAATTCATTTGATTCAAAGAAGTAATAATGAGTGGTAGTATAAAAACGCTGCCTGACTGTGCTTTCATTTTTACATTCTGAAATGCTACTCTCGTTTTCTGCTTTATAGCCCACTGCGACCCACAAGAAGGCAATTTCCAAGAGTTATGCCCTTGTCCAAACCAGGTAAGAAAGCAGGCATGAATATGTTTATGAATGGTGGCAACCAGTTCTCTCTCTCTCTCTCTCTCTCTCTCTCTCTCTCTCTCTCTCTCTCTCTCTCTCTCTCTCTCTCTCTCTCTCTCTCATTGCTGTCCTGGCTGTATGCCTGTCACATTGTTTGAGAGAGACAATGGAGCTAATCCACTTCCTGGTTCTGAAGGCGTCTAATGGGCCACTGGCTGGCGCTTTTCATCCTCAGATGGAACCAATTAACCAATTAACACCCAAAACAATATTCTAGTATCTTAAATGCAATTTGCTGCTTGGAGGCCTTAGTTTAATTGGATGTGGCATTTTAATGTAGAGATTTGATAAAAATGTATTTCTTCAATCGACAACCTTCTCAGTGTAATGAACCGTCCTAACATGAAAAACTGAATTAAACTGCACTTCAGCCAGAAAATGATATTGGTGCTGGCTTGTGACGGAAGTGATTTATGGTATTTCATTACCAGCTCTCTCTGTGGGCCTCAATCTTTGATCTTATTCTCTGAAAATGCCAACTCTTATTGGTGTGCTGATTTGCCACTGAAAAGGCTAATGTTAAGTCAGGGGCAGTGCTGAATGTAGGGGTGGGGGAGAACACCAGGCTGAAGAAAATATATTTCCTTTGTGTCCAATTTGATTTGTTTGATTCAGTTTAATCAGGACGTGTACCTGCTCCAATGAGCTCTGAGCTCAGTCGTGGGGGCCGGGGGGTGAGGAGGGTTTGACTCTTGCCCTGCATGCATTTGGTCTAATTAGAATCTCCTGTGCACTTTGCTTAATTACTTATGATGTCTTGTGTTGAGTGCAAGCCCTTTTTGCCAGGGCCCTGTCTATGTTTTGTTGATGCCCCTGTGGAGCAGATTCCTGGTAATGTACTGAGAATTCAGGCCGAAGACATGATGCCTTTTCCCAGCAGAGATGAGATGACGTTACCGTCTTGACTAAGCAGTTCCTCTCTGCCTGGCCCATGCTCTTCTTCCTCAGTTTCTATAATGCCCGCTCTGTCGCCTGTCTGGTGCTGTGGCACCCCCTGCTGTTTGAGCTCCCCGTGTTTGGGTGTGTTCACTCGTGCACCTAGAATTCAAATGGAGCGGCCATTTATCTCCTCTCTTCTTTGCATTCGGTGGTGCATATGAATACCAGAGTGTGGTTTCATGCAAATGAAATGTGGAAGGCAATTTGGATTCAAAGGACGGTTTTTCATTTGGGTTCTAGGCCCTGCAAAGAAGACAGATTGTGATCTCCTTTAATTATAGTGTGGGGTATCAGTAACCGTGTGAATAGAGTCCTTGAGTAAGACTTTCCCTGCTTATTCACAGGCATCCATTTAGAGTACATGCTGTGCAGATCTATGGATACGCTAAACTAATCATCTACATCCTTTCTTATCAGAAAGAAGTTGCAAGAAACTGGCATCATGTCAGAAAGAAGATAAAGAGATTTTTTATGGATTTGCTAGCTACTGTTGGAGCGGGTTGTGGTGTTTGCTCTTGCACGCACACGCATCACACTCAGATTCAAATTGAACTGTCGCATTCAGATTGAACTGCGGTTTTGATTCATGTTCGCAAACAGCGCAAGGTGGAAATTCTATTCCGCTGTTCTTTTCTGAATCCAACCATTTTTCAGGACTGCTTATTTGCAGTTTTTCCCAAATTGGAAAATTCAAATTTCCCTCTGGGAAATAAAAAAATTGTGAATTGCTGTGTGACCACCTGACGACCTGTTTGTGAATGCAGCTGTACAAAAAATAAAGATTGGTTGATTGATTGATTGAGATTTGCAACTTGGAGTTAACTCCAGCGGATGAACACAACCTTAATGAGGATAAACCTGGCCTTAACAGTTCTCCGTTCTCTCTCTCGTAGTGCCTGCCACCAAACTGAGCACCCTGACCCGGCCCACGGCTGGGCCCTGCCACCGCAAGTATGACCTCATGGTGTTCTTTGAGATCTGCGAGCTGGAGGCCAATGGAGCGTGAGTGTCACACCAGAAACATCTGACTGATGCATGAATAAATCCAACATGTTGTGGATCACGTTTTCTTTCCTAGTAATATGTTTTGGGAAAGCTCTATCTGGAAGTGAAGTAATTTGCATGTACTACAACCACCATGTAAGGCAATGCTGCATTCTGAATTTAATAATAATATGTACTGTATATACGTATATTATTGAGGGAACCTGCCATTTCCTGCTAAAGTATAAAATCACATACAGTACCTGCAGAATGTTAAAATTGATTCAGACAATTTAAAAGGTACTTCCGGCTGGCGGATGGCCCAGCGGTCTAGTGCACCGCGCTTTGGAGCGGTGTGCGCTGCCCGTCAGAGACGCGGATCGAAACCCGCGTTTCTACCAGACCGGCCCTGGTCGTCAGCCCGATCGGAGGCGGCATTTGGCTGTCCGCCTCCGGGGGAGGGGGGAGGGAGAGCCGGCACGAGTCCGCCGAGGAGAAGCTTAATGGAGTCCGTGGAAGATCTCCGTCTCGAAAGAAGGCGGGGAAATAGGTCCAGGAATACGAATCTTGTTCCCGGAGGACGGGCGGTGGACTCGTGAGGGTGGGGAATTGAAAATAAAATAGAGGGTATAATTGGCTACCAAAATTGGGAGAAAAACAGGGGAAAAATCAGAAATACATTTTAAAAGAAAAGGTACTTCCTGTGAAAGTGTATTATTTTGTAAGTCATATATCATATCAAATATTAAGATTCAACTTTTAAGAAAGTGGGGTTATGCTCACTTTTCCACAAGTGGAACCTCAAAAAAAATGTTGTCATATGAAATAAGTTAACTTAATAACCACTTTTTCACTATTAAAGAGAATATGATCAGTTGGCTCAAACAATCTGGATTGTCAAGAAATGGTGACGTGGGTGTTATTGACTTTTTGAGCGTGTGTGTGTGTGTGTGTGTGAGAAAGAGAGAGAGTGTGTGAGAGTGCTGTTTTCAGATACCAACCCTTGCAGCTGTAGACCAAACCACCACGATGAAGTGCAGTTCTCTGTATACAGAATAATCCCCACTATATGGTTGTAATGCCTGATGTCTGGTCTGTCTCTCCAGCTACATCCCCGCAGTGGTGGATCACAGAGGGGGGATGCCCTGTCACGGCACCTTCCTGCTACACCAGGTACAGTGGGCCTCCTGTTACACTGCTCGCCCGCATAGACTTCCCTAGACTTCCTTAGATAACATCAAACATCGGTATCGTTACCTGAGATGCTGAGACTTACCTGACACAACATCAGTATCATTACCTGAGGACCGTGGATTCACCTGAGACAACGTCAGTATCACTATCGTGACCTTAGACATTCCTTGTGAAACATCAACAAGTTGAGCTGTCTTCATCACCCCTCTTTCAAAGTCACTGAGGTCACTTCTTCTAGCCATGCTAGCCATAATTATAGGCAACTAGGCCTGTACACAACCCTGAGAATTCTGGGATGCTAATAGCTTAATTAACTCATGAACAACATATATATATATACTTGTATAAAGGAAGTCCTCTGTTCGATGTGATTATCAGTCCTGCTGAGACTCTCTCTGCTGATCTCTCCATCACAGGGCATTCAGCGGAGGATCACGGTGACCATAGTGCACGAGACGGGGAACAGCATTGAGTGGAAGGAGATCAGGGAGCTGGTTATAGGTGAGTCAGGCCACGCCGTTAGGGCAGAACAGGGGGGCAGAGTCGTGCCCGTTTTAACGTGCGCGATGCCGACCCGACTGAGTGCCCATCCAACCGCCGCCTCCTCCCCTCCCCCTTGTAGGCCGCATACGCAACACCCCAGAGGCCGACGAGACCATCATCGACCCCAACATCCTGTCCCTCAACATCCTGTCCGCAGGGTACATCCGCCCCTCGCGCGATGACAGGTACGCCCCCGCCCCCGCTCTCCTCCACCCCTCCCCTTCATCTGTGGAAGGCACTGGGATACCTGCCACCTGTAGGCCTCACCACCCAAATACGAATCTGTCCAGAAGCCTGTCCTAAAACTGTCCTGATCACTGTATCTGAACTGAGGTACAGTCTCTTAAACGCAAGTTTAAGCATTGCCCGTTCATACTGACTACAAACGTCAGCTGTTGTCAGACAGACGGCTCATTTTAAAGCCTTGTTATTTTGCCTGCATGCTAAACCTTCATCAGCTCAGAAAGCAAATAATACAGTGATGCTCCAGTTATTTTTAAATAATATTACTCTATTAATTTTTGATGTCATTGTAGTGGCATGCACTACATTGAAAGTAGGAAAAACTTCATTGGTTTAGTCCTGTGGTCCTGTGGTCAGAACGAGACTGTACACTGAAGTCAGTTCACTGCTGCATTACCCAATTCTCACCTTTGATTATTTTACTGGTTTCCTGTCTCTCTCTGTCTCTCACAGTATTTCCTTGGGAATTGACCATAGGTATATTTCATATCGGTCTTGTTTCACTCTCCCCCTCCATTTTTCAATGGGTGAAATTCAGACTAACAGCGCCTTACTCACCTCTTAATTTTGAGTAACAAATCTGAAGTAAGAAAATGTTTCATTTCTTGCACTTAGGAGTTCACCTCCTGACGAAATTAACAGACGACATTGCTTGAGAAATGGCAAAAAGTGACTTGCTTAAATTATTCAGTTAAGGATAACGATGCATTGTGGTTGAATTCCACCCCATCTTTCACAATCTTTGTTCTGCGCAGATTATTATTTAAGTAAAACTTGATACGAGCTTGACATTATTCCATCTCTAAAGTGTGTTTTGCATGGAGCCATTTTCAGTTGGCTTTTTTTGTGAGTTTTGTGTTTCCGTCCACCTTTTGTCCTCACATGAAGCGCTCATACTTCCATGACAATACACCTACAAGGACCCATTCACCAGAGACTGACTATAGTTGGATATCAATGATAGAGACCTGACCATTTATCAAGTCAGTCAGAAAACACATTCTTAGAATAACTAAGAACATAAGAACATAAGAATACATAATGACGAAACTACAAAGAACAGCCCCCCCAATGTAATTTTGCTTCTGCGTTGTGACAGGACCTTCTACCGCTTCGAGGCGGCCTGGGACAGCTCCATGCACAACTCCCTGCAGCTGAACCGCGTCACACCGTACGGGGAGAAGATCTACATCACCCTCTCTGCCTACCTGGAGGTGAATGGAACCCATCATCCTTTGGGCTCGTCTCCTGTTCTGCCGGGCTTGCCCTCTTTAGGACAGGTCTCCCTCTCAGAAGAGGTTTTAAACCTCAATATGACATCCTGCTAAAATAGTGTGTTGTAGTAGTAATAATCATTTTCAATGGATAGCGTTTATACAGCACTTTTCATGATCCTCGGAGTGCTTCACAGTGAAGGGGGGAAAGTCACCTCTACCAGCACCAATGTGTAGCACTAGCACCCACCTAATAATAATGATGATAATAGTCCTAATAATAATAATAATAATAATAATAATATCAAAACTCAGAAGAAGCATGCACCGAACTGAACCATTTCTGCACTGCGCGTCCCTGTTCGGGCGTTTGATGGCTAACCGCGCGATTGTGCTCTCTCCTGCATCAGATGGAGAACTGCACTCAGCCCACGGTGATTACCAAAGATTTCTGTATGGTGTTCTACTCGCGGGACGCTAAGCTGCCCGCCTCGCGGTCCATCCGGAACCTCTTCGGCAGCGGCGGCCTGAGGGCTTCCGAGGGGTGAGGGCCCGTTTGTCATCGTCCTCTTTTCTTTCTTTTTTTAAAGATTTTGTTTCTGATTTTATCCCATTTTCTCCCAATTTAGTAGCCAATTAGACCCGCTATTTTATGTCAATCCCCCCCTAGTAATGTGAGTTCGCTGCCGTAGTCCTGCGACCGGTAGTGACAAAGGCGAAGTAATGTCTCCTCCGAGACGGCACTCACCAGGCTGTCGACCGTAACCCGGTACTACAGGGCTACTCTTGACGTCCTGTAAGCTTCCCTCCCCCCTCCCTGGGGCGGACAGCCAATCACCGCCCCCTGGTGGCACTACCGGGGTTCAATTCTCTGGCGGGACGGGGAATTGAACCCCGGTCTCCGTGGCCAGTGTCGAACGTTGTAACCACTGGACCACGCGGGAGGCCTCATCGTCCTCTTTTCTATCGTTGTTTTTTCTTTCCTCTTTCCTTTAAGTGTCTGAATATTTAGGGACTCTAAACTACAACTAACCACTGACAAAAGTAATGGTAACAAGATGGTACAATTGTGTGAGTGTGTGCATTATGTACAGTGACAGTATGTACACGTTATGAAACACCGGATGTCATAAATATGGTGGGCTATAAATTGGAAGAAAAAAGAACATTTGGCCCATCATTGGATTAAACCAGCCCTACTGTGACATCATCGACTTGAGCGATAATGCAATTTCCTGTCATTCTGTCTGCAGTAACCGTGTCGCTGGCGTGTATGAGGTCAGCCTGTGCCATCTGGCCGATGCGGGAAGCCCAGGTAAGAGGCTGTGCTCTGTGTAACCTCAGTTTAATGAAAGAGCCCCCTCTGTTTTGGGGGATGGGGGAGGGAGGATGCGGGAGAGACTGTTGGTCCTGCAGATACATTTGATTGAATTTATATGTCTTTACTGTGATAAATTGTATCTGGTGAGGCTGGTGATGGTGATTATGATGATGATGATGATGTTGGTGGTGATGACTTAGCATAGTAGCACTGTAACATGTGGGTCTCCTGAAAAAGGCACAGCCAAAACAAGTTGATTTACGTGAGGGAGTAAGTTGAGTGGTGTCTGACTATGATTTAAAAAACACATAAAATACATCTTTTTTAAGGTTATTTTGTAAGGTTGTTTTCATGGTCATTAACCTGTGGTTCTTGAAATATCTCCCACCATACTACACCTGTACCCTATCTCTAACTGAAACAACAACAAAAAATAGGTCAAAAAATAATAGTAAGTGTCTCCCTCAGGCATGCAGAGGAGGCGCAGGCGGGTCCTGGACACCTCAGTGGCCTATGTCCGCGGGGAGGAGAACCTGGCTGGCTGGAGACCCCGTAGCGACAGTCTCATTCTGGACCACCAATGGGAGCTGGAGAAGCTCAGCCTGCTGCAGGAGGTGGGGAGGGGCTTGGGTGTGATTGTGGGCATGTTTGCAGGTGGACAGCTGTTCTCACTGCTGTGTATGTGTGTGTGTGTGGGTGGGTGGGTGTGTGTGTGTGTGTTTGTGTCTATTTGCAGGTGTCTTGACATTGTGTGTGTGTATGTGTGTGTGTGTGTGTGTGTGTATGTGTGTGTGTGTGTATGTGTATGTGTGTGTGTATGTGTATGTGTATGTGTATGTGTATGTGTATGTGTGTGTGTATTTACAGGTGTGTTCGCCGCTCTGTGTGTGTGTGTTTGCAGGTGGAGAAGACCCGGCACTACCTGCTCCTGAGGGAGAAGCTGGAGGCCACCCTGCTGATGGGTCAGGACTCGCTGTCGTCGTGCGGAAGCGAGGACCTGAGCGACTGCTCGCAGTCGTCCACCGACAGCAGCAGCGCCCCCGCGCCCAGCCTGGCCCCGGAGAGCCCCACAGAGAGGCAGAAGGAGCTGGCTGCCAAGGTGACCGCCCCCCCCCCCGAGCATCTCTCCCCTTGTCCTTTAAAATCCCCCGAGTGCCTGGAGCAATCCCTAATCTCTGCGCTCTTATTCTCCTCAGTGTCTGCGGCTGCTCACTCACACCTTCAACAGGGAGTACAGCCAAGTTTGCAGTAGTGCCAGCGAGGGAAAAGTAAGCCTGCCTGTTATCAATCAAGCAATGTCCAAACTATCAATCAATCAGTCAATCAATTAACGAATCTATCTATCTATCAACCGCCCAATAAATCAGTCAATCAATATCAACGAAGCTATCTTTCAATCAACATATCCACCAACCAACCAACCAATTAAGTGTATATACTGCAAATGTGTCAGTGGTGCAACCCGGATGTATATATCCTTTTCCTTTTGTTATTCTGACTATTCCTTTCCTGTCCCCATCCTGCTAAATCATCCTGCCTGTCCTGCATTTGGGCTGTTTGAATCTGGTCACACTGGTCAGTGCGTTCTGACAGACCGCTCTGTGGCTGTGTGTTCCAGCTCTCTGAGATGTCCGTGACACTGATGAGGGAACCTTCAGCCTCGGCCCTGAACACCCTGACCCCCTCTTCCACCTGCCCGTCGCTCGTGGAAGGTGGCTACGGCAACACTGAACTCAGGTCAGTGGCGGGAGTCGGGACACACATTTAGTTATTTAGCAGACGGTCTTATTTACAAAAGTGCAACAAGCAGCAAGCAGATTCTGAGACATTAGTTACAACAGAATGTTGTCCAATAGCAGGCACAAAGGGGGAGTTTGATAGAATGTTGCTAAGTTTCGTTGGGGATTTCAGCTTGAGGAAATAGTGTTTACATACAAAGCACACATAATAATAATATACAATATTTTTAGCAGACACTTTTATCCAAAGCGACTTACAGTAGTGAATGCATACATTTTCAGTATATGTGGCCCCAGTGGGGATTGAACCCACAACCTAAGCGTTGCCAACACTGTGCTCTACCAACTGAGCCACAGAGAACCACATCACACACATGACACATGACAAACACATCTTTCAGAGGAAAGAGCTCAGGCCCCCTGCTGGCACTCTCTGAAACTGTATGTTTCTTTGCTCCAGAACCCCGGAGCTTCACTCCCGCACTTTCAGCCCAGAGCTGGATCCCCTCCTGGAGGGAGAGATGAACAAGTCCCCCACTGAGGGTCTGGAGGCCAAGACGAGAGTCCGCACCTTCGTCCCGGACATCCAGGAAATCCGCGTCAGGTGAGGCGGGGTCTATTCCGACTCCAAGGAATACATTCCCGCAAGGAATGGTTTTAAATTTTACAGTAGGTCATTTGTGTGGGGAAGAATTAAATCTTAACTGACTTGTGGATCGATGATGCTTGCTATTATAATACAATTCCAATATGAGTGCTTTTTTTTTTTTTTAACGCTGATGCTGACCCAAATATTGTTTCTTGTATCAAAAGTGTGCAAGTCAGAATTAAAACCGTGATAGTCACTGCATACTAATATTAATATTAAGTATTAATGTGAATTAATTCTGCTTATTAATGACAGGGTATTGGTTAGGGTACCGGGCTTGTGTTTCTGAGATTGCAGATTCAATATTTCAGATAGTACGTTAAAAAAGCGGTGTTGGTCTGGATTAGGGTGTCTGGTAAGCAAATAAATAATGTCATAATAATGTTGTAATGTAATTCCCCCGTGTGCAATCGCAGCCCCATTGTGTCGAAGAAAGGCTACCTGCACTTCCTGGAGCCGCACACCAATGGCTGGGTGAAGCGCTACGTGGTGGTACGCCGGCCGTACGTCTACATTTACAACACGGAGAAGGACAGCATGGAGCGGGCCATCCTGAACCTGTCCACCGCACAGGTGGAGTACAGCGAGGACCAGCAGGCCATGCTGAAGGTCAGTCTGAAAGCTCTCTGCGCTTTGCCGTGCGTGAACTTCTGCCGCACCCACGCCCAAGTTTCAGCTCTTTTATGCTTATTACACTCTTCAAGATAATGCTAATGCCTAATTGTTTTGCATATTGACTCATTGTCCGCTGTTGGTCATTACAAACTCAGGCCCTGAGCTGACCAGAGGAGGATGGGCGGTTTTCTCTCATTTATTCCACCTAGGGAGTTTTTCCTTACCACTCTTGCCTTTGGCTTGCCATTTGTGGGGGTTCAGGCTGGGGTCTGCTGTAAAGCATATTGTGACACATGTTTTGTAAAATGGGCGACAAATACATTTTGATTGATTGATTGATGATGACACTAATAAAGTTTTTTAGTGTACTGCACTGTGAGAGTGCCTTGGATTTGCCTTCATATGATTTTTCAATTTTTTCAGTGAATAACGATACTTTTTCTTCAAAGGATGCTTGTTCTGTAATCACCAAGTCAGCCTGAGAATCAATTATGAAGTGAGCCAGAGCTGTGAGCCACTGCTCGTTCCGCCTGTCTGACTGTGCCCCATCTTTGTTCACAGACGCCCAACACATTCGCGGTGTGCACCGAGCATCGTGGGATACTGCTCCAAGCGAGCAACGACAAGGAGATGCATGACTGGCTGTATGCCTTCAACCCTCTCCTCGCCGGATCCATCAGGTAACACCACACCGCAACAGACTTGTTATTCTCGTGGTGGTCAAGGACTCCTGCAATCTGATTTGAGGCTTTTAAGGGGAAAGGCTGAAATTGCATTCTAGTACAGAGATATCCCAACAACAGATACATCAAAGTCATTAAAAAGGTCACACATGATCTTCTTCAGTGCCTTTTCTTGTTTATATAGAATTGTTCTATTTTGGTAACCATGGAAACCATGTTTTATCTTGTTTAAAAGGCACGGTCTTGATTATTCCATTCCTCTCAATGTTGTTAGAAAGTGTAAGCAACATTTATTTATTATTATTTGCTTTTTATTCTTTTGTTTTTCCTTTTATTTAATGCTATATTTTAAAGCACTTTGAGCTGCAATTCATGTGTGAAAGGTGCCTCACAAATAAAGTTTATTCTATATATATATTAAATAAAGTTTATTTTATATATACAGCCAACTGTCAAAGTAAAGATAACACCTTTGTAAATTAGGAACACTATAGTATATTGAAAGCAGGCGCTTCCATTTTCCTGGCATGGTTTAGGTACTCTCAACACCTTAGAGGGCATGGTAAACGCCAATAAATACAAAGCCATTCTGAGTGATCACCTTCATATGATTAAGCATTTCTATCCTGATAGGAGTGGTCTCTTTCAGGATGACAATGCCCCCAACCACAGGGTACAAGTGGTCACTGAATGGTTTGATGAGCATTTAAAATTATGTAAACCATATGCCATGGCCATCTCAGTCACCAGATCTCAACCCAATTGAACACTTATGGGAGATTCTGGAGTGGCATCTGAGACAGCATTTCCACCACCATCAACAAAACATCAAATTATGAAATTTGTCATAGAAGAATGGTGTTGCATCTCTCCAATAGAGTTCCAGACAGTTTTAGAATCCAAGGTGCATTGAAGCTTGGTTCCCCAACGCCCTATTAAGACACCTGTGTGTATGTGTGTGTCTATGTATATATATATATATACATATATAACATGAGTCAAAATGACAGGCGAGCTGTAGTTATGCGAGTAGAAAGCCTTAAGCTGGCGTATTATCTCATAGTGCTGAAAACACGTTGCTAAATCCTCCCTCTTCCATTCTTCTCACTTTCCCAGATCAAAGCTTTCCAGGAGAAGAGCTGGACAGATGAGGATCTAAAATGACCCTTCATCCTCTTCCCCCAGCAAGTCTTGTGGAAAAAAATGACAAAGAAGACTTAAGACTAACCCTGTATATAAATCACCTAACCTAACATCCCCCCCCTTGTGCTGATACAGCCCCCCCAAACCTCCCCCCATAACCTGCCTGCTCCTGCACACGCTCAGTGTACCTCAACCGAACCAAGACACTACACAAGGCCCTCCTCTTTGCTATGTGTCCGGCTTTGTTACTGAGGCCCGGTTTCCCAAGGCAACCTGGCACCACCTTCCACCACCACCATGGAATGAGCGAGGGCGGGAGGGACGGTGTCTTTACTGTAACAGTTCATTGTTTCCAGAGTAGCTGCTTGTATAGGCTTCAACAGTGCATTGGTTTTTTTTTTTTTCCCCCTCTTTGAGCTCAAGGGAAGAGGGCTTCGGTCTACAATGGTGTCAGTTGTGCCCATACAGAGCTGACTTTTCACCACAAACCACATCTCACTTTGAATTGGTTTCTCAAAGAAAAACCACCGTTTTCAAAACCACCACATCTGTACCTCAGCTTTACTACAATAAATTGCCAAAATCTGTCCTTAAAACAGTGCTCTATATAAAACAATATGCACACAATTCAAAAGCAGTTCTGGGGTGTTTTCAAGCCCTGGTAAACATTTAGTATTTCCATATTAATTCCACTGAATTCCCTATGTATGTGAGTGGCAAATGCTGAAGAGTGGAAAGAGCTGTTTCAAAAGCACACTATCTCTATCAGTTTTTTGGACAGTGTAGGACATTCAAGATTTTGATTTTTTTGTGTTGTTTTTCCACTAAGACCTCCATCTGGCAATGGGAGAGATGTCCTGGATTTGACAGCACAAATGTTTTCATATCTTATATCTATATTTGCATAAATAACCCATAACCCTTTGCTCTTTTTCTTGATAAGAGTGAAGGTAGTTTATGTAAACCCAAATAATCACCAGATCAACCAATTGTTTTGAGATGTTAAATTACCCCCCACCCACCAAATTAACTTATTTGCTCTGTTTGTTTGTTTTACTTAGTTACTTTGTTTTTAAAATAGTATTTCTGTATTTAGATATTTATTCAACTTCATATTTATTTACGTGAGCATTGATTTTCATATTTATTTACAAAGACATTTATATTTTTATTGAACTACAAAAGTTTCTGCATAAGGCACTTTCTATCATTAATTTTCTGGAGAAAAGTACACATAACGATGTTATTCAACCAAAAAAGCTGCAACTATTACAAAATGGTAGTTACAGTGGTTTTAGCTGCTATGTAGAATATTCTAACAGCAATTACAGCAATTACTATTCTGAAGAATGTCTTGAAATTTTACATCCAATGCCTCTCCTGCTACTGCTACAAATCAAACTCACTTTAAACATCTTACGGTGGCTATGGATATGGATATAAGAAGGTATTGAACACCCTAAGTTATTAACCTTCATTCATTCTATCATTAATTACCTTTGACTTCGAACACAAGCAAGAGTAACCTGTTCTAGATGGGTTTCGATAACAAGCGGTGGCTCAGACGCGCAAGATAAAGTAATCTCTTGATCAGTGACAAATTGATTGCATTGAATAGAAAGACATCCTGAAGTCTTTCTCAGTGCAGAATACAATAGGACATTGGGTGTGTGAAGGTCGTGATGTTGTCAGTACTTTGATGGCTTTTTTGGCAGCGATTCCCTTTTCCTCCACCACTCTACCCTTTCACAACAGCGTTGCCTTCTGCTGCTGTCGTTGTTCCCTCCGCTACCTGCGCTCACATTAGCCGACTCTGCCTATCTTACAATCATGTGGCACGAATAGTCCCTCATCCGTACGTTTACAGGCAAGTATACATAGTCTTTTTGTTGTAAATGAAAGTGTACATGTTATGAACTCAATGTGCCTCTATGAGTTGTCACGAAACAGCATTTTATAAGCATATCCTAAAGTGACTAGTATCGATGATGAATTAATACAGATACATACCGGCTTTGCACTTGAGACATATCAGCCCACGTACTGTACTGCATGCGTCCGGGTTCGACTCCCGCGGACAAAAACTGGAGCTAGACTCCCGTTCCCTCTGGTTTGGCTCCTTGCGCGAAGCTTCTCGCGAACAGTCTTGGCTTTTCCTCAAAAGTTCACGGCACTCTTTTTCTAGCTCTGCTCTCGATTTTCTCGATGTACTTTTGTGTGGCCTTGTATGAACCCCTCACGCTCAGAGTTTGTAAATGTACAAAACACAGCATGGCCCTTCTCTGTAGACCTGCTTACATAGATTCTGCTTTTATTTAAGTTGCATGGAAAACTGCTAAAAAGGTTTTACATTTTATTCATAATTCATCCCCTGCATAGAATTATTGTACAGTGGTCACCCCAATGCACCTCCATCCTCCATTTCATGTTTCGTTCACCCGAAAAATTGCCTAATCTTGATACTTCATGGTAGGTTATATCATATTTTTGTACCTTGCCCCGCCTGGTGACCAGAAGCTATGTCAGAACAGACAAAGGTTCATGATAAAGAAGGCAATATTGAGCGTGCTTGAATTGTGAAAATCTTAAAATGCCTATCAACAGAAAAAATCTATGATAGAAAGTAAGGGGATCGTTGAGTTATTGAATGTGATATTCATTCTTGTCTTGTCATCCATGGTGTGGCTGTTTTGTGCAATCCACAAAGCACTTTTTTTTCAAGCAGTAGTAGAAGTCATCATCTCGCAAGATGCCTAGTTATCAGGTTTTTACTTATCTTACATGAGACTACCATTCTCAAGAGCTGTACTTTCAGGAAGAAATACTTACTCGGACATGCCCCTAGCTAAACAGCTAATGGAGCACGGCCAGCAGTTCTTCTCGTGTGTCTTCATAGGAATGATGATGTCATTCGAATTTCCAGGCTGTTCCAGCACTGGACATTAGAGTGTGCCTGAGGCCAACCAACCTACAGAGCACGCTCGGTTTGAGAGACACGTTGCACTCTGGGAATTGTAGGTTAAAACCATTGATAAGAGGAAGGCTAATGAAAGACTATTGCTGTATGTCATACCACTTTAGCATAATGGATGATTTGACATAATGTCATATTTTATAAGGTAAGCATTTTTTTTTCCAGATAATGAGTGATTTGTTGTTTTATGCAGGAAGAAATATTCAGATTATTGACTCTAGTTTGAATTGGTCTGCAACAGTTATTTGTAGCATCCATATTTTATCCTTATAAATCTAGTGTGAAGTGTTATGTGTGTGGTTTTGCATGAGGTTTGGAATATTTTGAGAGATTACAAATAGTCTAAGGTGTAAGTAAAGATATACATTTGATGTATTTTTCATGTAACTGAAGTGCAGAATACATTGTAATGGTTCAAGCATGGCCTGGTGCAGGCCTTGGAGTAGATTTTTTCTGTTCAGTCTTTGGTCACCATGTATTACAGTACAACTTTGCGATTAATGCAACCTAAAACTAGAACACAACAAATGTTTATCAATTTTGTTATTCAGTTATGTGCATATAATAGCATGCTGGTGATACCCCCCAATATCAATATCATTTAATTAATCTCCCTTTATGAATGTGAACAATAATATCAGGTGATGACATTCTACAGCCACCATAGTTTAGATTTACAGTTGAATGTTTGATGACCCTAACTTCAGGAACAAAAGAGACTGATGTCAGGTATGTTAGGAAAAGCAGGAATCTTTAATATTACCTACTCTATACTATTGGCCTGATTACATTTATGTTGTACATATTACTAATCTTTTGCTCATATCTGCCAATTTACGGAATTTCAGTTGTTTTCGGGTGTGATTAGTGTCCCCCCCCATTTTCAGTTTGGACTCAAGTCCTCATGCAGTAGTGACTGCACTAAATACATGTGCGATATGGACACACAGCTTTGCATGTGCTGCGATGTGTTGGCTTTGAGATGTGTTCAGCATCATCAGCTCAACCGAGAGGGAAAAAAAAAGAAACAGAGCTGCTACGTCCACCGCAACATTGGCCCGTACGTTCTCTCCAGCGGGCTATCTTGTCTTTTTTGCTGCAAGTGTACTTTTAGAGTAGTCTTCATCAGATTCCCAACATTTCCATTGCCAGCCAGCCCAATTGAAAGGTAGTAGAACAGGTTTTGTGGGCTGGGAGAGGTACACACATTTTGTCTCATTTTTTTTAGCAGTTTCGGTTCTAAGGTGTCACCCAGCCTCGAATGTGACATCCTACATCACGCCGGGCACATGTATGTATGTATGTATGTAGACCTCACTCCTGCTCCACTCTCTCCTCATCAGGAACACCCGCCACCACTCCCAGCACGCCCCTGTAGCTGTCTCCAAAGCAGCCCTTTTAAAAAAACGACCCCTCTCATTTTATATCTCTGTGCTTCTCTGTCCAAGTAGCACCCCGAGTGTTCCCCTCTCTCTCTCAGCTCTGTAAACTAAATGCTTCATCACGTTTCGATCTTTTCTTCCTCGTTTTTTCTTCTTTTTCCTCTTCTTTTTTTTGCTCTGTATATAAACATGATTGCTGTGGACGGTGTATTATACAGCTTTTGTCCCGTTTGTACCATCCTGAATGGGCAGTAGTTTAATCAATGTCTCAAACTTATTTGAGTGTTGGAGTTAAAGAGTCTTAAGATGTTTGTGTACACTTAACACATTGTCCGATATTAAATAAACGTGAATCTTATGCAACAGTGCCAGCGTCTTTGGTGCCTGTCTTCTGTGTCACGTGAATCGAAGCGTAGCGTGGATGTTAGATATAGACAGTGGAGAGAGCATCCATTCTTCAGGTCATTGTGATGTCATTTGCAAGGATGCATAATTCCATTATATGTTTTATACCAATGGCAGGCAACCCTGGTGCTGGAGTGCCAAAGGTGTTTCTTTTTTTTGCTCTGTCTGAACTCCAAACTACATAATTGGATTGATTATTCTGCTTAATGACAGGTGGCCATGGGCTCAGTACTCGGTTGTTTCGCCATTCAGACTCTGATTCTTGACAATTGATCAAACTGCAATCAAGTTCAGATGGAAAAACACAGAAACATCTCTGGCACTTCAGGAGCAGAGTTGCCTACATTTGTTCTATCAATAGAGGGTACAATTGGTCCCACCAAATTGGGAGAAATCCAGGGGAAAAAATAAAAAACAATCCAGTTTTTGCAATCCAATCCATCCAAAAACAAAAACAGTAATCTGCAGGAATTTTACTGGTTTCTAAAGGGTTATTTATTATTACTCTAAAGTATTTATAATATAGCATCTGACACAGGTCTGGTGGAAACCTGAAACAACTCTGCATATTGTACAGGTCTTCTTTATAAACTCATATAAAGGAGACATATTTTCTTCTGAATAAGGGTTAAAAACTTTATTATCCAATCTTAGCTGAATGAGCACATTCTCCTCATGCCAGGAGGTGAGGCCTGTCTTTCTTCGCATAAGCTCTCATAGCGGATCTTTTATTGGGTCATGGGCAACAAGTGAAGTAAATGCAATTTATTGTTGAATATACTGTACGTCTGTGCATTCTCCAAGTGCTGATGGTGGCTTGATAATGTCAGGCTACCCTTTGGATCCTGGTTTAAAAGGTTGTCTGGGATAGAGTCTAGAGAATATGCATGAATCTGTGACTCTGGAGGCTTTGTGTGCTGTAATTGCACAAGGAGAGCGAAAAGATTGATTTCCACAACAAATCACAAATAGTGATTTTGGTATGTGTTTAACTCTGCTCTTACAGTAGATGAATGCTAACTCTTTAAGCTGCTGATGTGGAAAACTAAGAGGGGTATCATGAAAATACCTCATAAAAATGTAGCGAACATTGTATAGAAAAGAAAACAGGTTTTAAAGGATAACGAACAGGTAAAAGCAAAATAAGTGCATAACAACATGAAAAAATATAGTTATACCATGTTATCCTTTACATTGTTGCTTAAAGGATAATAATCTTGTCACTCCATCAATAATCTTGTCACTCATCCAAAGTTCCAAAGTTCTATAGAATGAATTTTTTTTTTTTTTCCTCACAATCATGTTATGAAGTTTGAAAAATTCAAAGTTCAACATTCAAACATTGAATACAGTTTTTACTATTGAGTGTAATTATTTTTGTAATATATACAATGTACACTGTAGTACACCACACCTACCCCTGTAATATATATATGTATAATTACATGGGTAATGGGGCCACTTGATGTAAAGTGGTACCCATTTAAGTGACATGCAAATAATAAATAAAATAAAGCACCAGTAAAGTACATACAGGGCTCAAGTATAATCGGCACTACAAGATATTATGCGCTATTATCACGCCATAATAGCGATAACTCTGTGCTTGCTAGGCACTCCTGGGAGGGCTCATAAAAGCAGCTGGATACATTTTTTAAAATATTGTAAAACTAACGCTTCCATGTAACCCCGCCCTCCGTATACGCCACTCTTGAGGCAACTTCTCCCCTTACTCTCTGTGCTGGCTCACCGCTTCCCTGCCAAGCCCGGATGACGCTGGGCTTTCCCTGGAGACGGGCGAGTGACATGCTTTGTACATCCAAATACCTCTCATTAGCTTTATTGCACGGCAGGCTGGGCCTGGTCCTCTCCTTCACGCTCTCTCTTTCCCTCTACCTCACTCTCTCTCTTTCTCTGTCTTTCTGTCTCTCTCTCTCTCTCTCTCTTTCTCTCTCTCTCTCCATATCCCTCTCCCTCTCTCAGTGGCGCATCGGCCAGCTGCCGGTGTGCAGGTGTCATTTTTCGTGCAGGCGAGCAGGCGTGGGGAGGGGTGGGGGCTGGTCAGTGGGGTGGGAGCAGCTGCAGAGGCACCGACCCAGCCCAGTCTCAGCCAGCTACAGAGAGACAGAGAGATAGAGAGATAGAGAGAGAGAGAAGGGAGGATGGTGCTGCACCGGGCCATCCAGGCGGCCCGCGAGGGGGACCTGTACACACTGCGGGCCCTCTCCGCCTCGGGCCACCTCACTCCCGCTGTCGCCGATGCCCAAGGGGCCACACCCGTTCACCACGCTGCCCGCTGCGGCCGCCTGGACTGCCTGCACTTCCTGGTGGTGGAGGCAGGCCTCCCCGGCAATGCCCGGGCGGAGAACGGGGCGTCTCCTGTCCACGACGCGGCTGCCACCGGGAACGTGCCAGCGCTGCGGTGGCTGGTGGAGCATGGGGACTGTGGCACTGAGGTGAGGCATCAGGGTGGAGCGGGGAGGGGAGGGGAGGGGGCCGGGGAATCAAACAGAATCAGCGTAGGACTGGGGCTGGACAACTAACAATGGGACAAGAGGGTCTGTGTGCCGGAAGGAAGATATATGCGCCATTACTCTCTGTCGGGGTGGCCAACTGTGGTCCTGGAGAGTCTGCTGCTTTTTTTGGTTACTTGACACTTAGTTGATCAATTGAAACACAGTTGATTACATGGCTAACTCACCTCACCTGGTTTCTTGGGTCTGAATTTGTGGCTGATTTTAATGTGTAAAGACAAATCAGAAGACTGTGAGGCTCTCTAGGACCAAGTTTGGTGACCTCTGCCCTTTGTCGTGGAATGGCATTTCACGGAATGGCGTCCCTTGAAATTGTATGCAATCATATGCGTATGTTTGTGTATTCTGGTCCTGGCCTTTGTCCTTTTTGCTCATCTGCTCTGTTGTTCTTGTCCTGTCTTGGCTTGGGCTCACTCTCAAAATAGCTTTTAAATCTCAATGATTAATGCTAGTAAACTACAGGTTTACTTGTCAGTGGGATCCCAGGAGCTAGAAATAGGGAAAGGTGGAAATGAGCTTGGAATAAGGAGAGGTGGAAAATTGACCTTTGAACCATTAAAAGTCCTGGCCCTGTGTTTGTTGGGTTCGTATGACTCATCACCTTGCCCATTTAAACAATGACTTGGCATCAGCAGTCAATCCCTTTTAACTTGATTGGATCCGATGCAGCAGTGTTATCTCTGTGTGTCATCATATGGAGTAATTATAATTACCACAAAGTAGAACGTCCAAAACTGACCTCTTTCTTTAATTGAATCACAATTGTTTTTTAATCGAACCTCTAATTTAATCTCTGTTATAATTTAAACAATTGCACATACTGTACATTTCCAAAGACGAAAAAAAGGAGTTGCCTATGAGTGTCTCTATCTGAATTGGTCCAGGCCAATTATCAGCTTAAGAGTTGCCTTCTGCCTTCTCAGTTTCAAGCTCCATGGCAGGCCCCCCCTGTGCTGTTGTTTTTGCCTAAACATTTTGCTAAATGTACAGTAGTAACTGTTCAGGGTTCCCCTAACGTTCGTCCTTGCAAATGATTGCTTTGACACAACAGCGGAGCAAAATCCAAGAGACAATGGGACATATGGTCAATTCCCAAATTTTTCACACCCTTGACAAAGATGAGAAAAAAAGGCTGTATAAAGTAGACAAAACAGGTAATGAGCTGTATTGTATGCTCAATGGAAAAGTTATATCCTTTTGTACGAATACAATTGCTCAGAAAAAAGTTTTGTTGAACAAGTAATATTTTTGTGTCATTATTTTAAATAAAATCCAACAAAAATAACCTGCATTAACATGTTGTCCTTCTATAGTGTTTTATGAGATTGGTGAACATATTGGAGGGTATCTTTGACTCATATTAACTATTACTTAAACTAAATACTTTTCTCTGAGCAATTTTTATTAAAGTAACATAACATATATATATATATATACATATACAGTATATATAATAACATAATTTCCCAATTTTTAGTATATTGTGTACTTTATACAGCCTTTTTTCCCTCATCTTTATTGAGGGTGAATGATTTTGGAGTTGACTCTATGTATGCTTGCTGTGGTCGTCGGCGATCCAAATGACAAACAGTTTTCACAGTTTAGGAAGAGAAAGGCACAGGTACTCCAGCACGAGGCGGTGATGTCATGACATATCAAATAACAGTCTGTAGTAGTTTTCTATCGCCTGTCGCCGATCATACTGTTTTGTTTACCTGAAATACCTTTTCTCCAATTCTGCTATAGGAGAATTCTCTGCACATGAATGCTTTATCAGGATAGTTATTTACTACCTAACGGGATTCATTACCATACGCTAGCATTCATGAGAGTAAATAATGGCTTTAGAATCATTCATAGATATTCATAGTCAGTTCATGAAATGTCATTGTGGATTCATTGCATGGGGGGGATATTAATGGATATGAATGAATTAGGATTAAGAATACTGTTCAGAATTATTCTTAATCCAGAAGTGTTATAAATGTAGTTTAACATGGCATTGCTGTAAGTATGCCTACAAGTATGTATGCCAAAGGTAAGTATGCCTAAGGTGGTGTTATCAGTTTTTTTCCTTACAGTAATCCTCTGGAGTATTTACTCTCCTTACTGAAATGCAATGTGTTGTAAGAGTAATGCTTATCAGTTGCCCTGACCTCAACAACCCCTTGTAGCCAAACCTGATCAATTACTTTTAATGGTTGTTTTGTATTTTAGAGGGCAGAAGGACAAAACCCAAAAAAGTGTATGAGTATGTGCGTGTGTATGTGTGTATGTGTTTGTGTGTGTGTGCATGTGTGTATGTGTGTGTGTGTGTGTGTGTGTTTATATGTGTATGTGTGTATATGTGTGTGTATGTGCGTGTGTATGTGTGTGTGCATGTATTTATGTGTGTATGTATGTCCGTGTGTGTGTATGCATGTATGTATGTGTGTGTGTGTGTGTGTGTGTGTGTGTGTGTGTGTGTGTGTGTGTGTGTGTGTGTGTGTGTGTGTGTGTGTGTGTGCGTATTTATGTGTGTATGTATGTGTGTGTGTATATATGTGTGTATATGTGTGTGTATTTATGTGTGTATTTGTGTATATGTCTGTGTATGTGCGTGTGTGTGTGTGTGTGTGTGTGCACGTGTTTATGTGTGTATGTATGTGTGTGTGTATATATGTGTGTGTATTTATGTGTGTATTTGTGTATATGTGTGTGTATGTGCGTGTTTGTGTGTGCATGTATTTAAGTGTGTTTGTATGTGTGTGTGTATATATGTGTGTATATGTGTGTGTATTTATGTGTGTATTTGTGTATATGTGTGTGTGTATGTAAATTTGTAAATTTTAAGCATTTAGCAGACGCTCTTATCCAGAGCGACTTACAAGATGTGCATTAATACATGGTAGGAACAATCATAGTTAGCGCACGAGATCAGTGCAGGAATACAGCAATAGACATCATTGCAGGCATCTGCGTACCATACCTGTAACACCAGGAAGGAAAAGGTTAGTGAATTTTTTTTGGGGGGGAGTATAGTGTTGAACAAGTAAACAGTGGTGAAGACAATTTAGCTAGATGGACAGAGTTCAGTGGTAGTGGAGTCTGAAGAGGTGGGTTTTGAGTCTCTTGCGGAAGATCGCAAGTGACTCCGCGGTCCTGACCGATTGCGGAAGGTCGTTCCACCAGCGAGGGATCAGGACAGAGAAGAGGCGAGACCGCGAGGAGCGGCTGCCAGGCGCCCGGAGGGAAGGGACAGTCAGTTTACCCGAGGAGGTGGAGCGGAGGGGTCTGGGAGGTGTGTAGGGAGTGATGAGTGACTGGAGGTATGGGGGAGCAGTACCTCTGGCCGCTTGAAAAGCAAGCACCAGTGACTTGAATCTGATGCGTGCTGCAATGGGGAGCCAGTGCAGAGAGGAGAGTAGAAGGGTGACGTGGGTGAACTTCGGCTGGTTGAACACCAGACGAGCGGCAGTATGTGCTTGTGTGTGTGCATGTATTTAAGTGTGTTTGTATGTGTGTGTGTGTATATATGTGTGTATATGTGTGTGTATTTCTGTGTGTATTTGTGTATATGTGTGTGTATGTGCGTGTGTGTGTGCATGTATTTAAGTGTGTTTGTATGTGTGTGTGTGTATATATGTGTGTATATGTGTGTGTGTATTTATGTGTGTATTTGTGTATGTGTGTGTGTGCACGCTGCAGGATCGGGACAGTGCAGGGGCCACAGCGCTCCACCTTGCTGCTCGATTTGGCCGTGTGGACGTCCTCCAGTGGTTGCTGTCGGTCGGGGGCTCGGCAGAGGCGGAGACTGACTGTGGGGCATTGCCCGCCCACTATGCTGCTGCCAAGGGTGACCTCACCTGTCTCAAACTGCTGGTGCACCAGGACCCTGGGTAAGACCCTCCCCCTCACACATCACCACCATGAAGATGTCCTTGTGCGCTTTATAACGATCCTAAACCTGAGCTGATCTTCAGGGTCAAGATCCGCTCCATTTCAGTGTTGCCTGCATTGCAACGTGCAATGCAGTGTCATTGTTGTTGTTATACAATACAATTCAGCACAAACGTACAAACCCTTCAAGATTATACAATATCTAGCATTGGGCAAACTTAAACCTACACGTTCTCATTGCACTGGTGGACCATACTCACTGCAAAATGCTCATTAGACAATTTTTCTAATTAGGTTTTACTACTTTGTTTTAATACTTCTACTACTAATATTAATAATACTGCTACTACTACTACTACTACCAGTACAACTGATAATAATAATAATAATAATAATAATGCACTCAGTACAATTTGCCCCATGCCCTTTGCTTATTCATGCCAAAGGATGAATAAGATGATATACTGTATATATACAGTATATATATATATATATTATATCACAATATTAATTATACTGCTAGCTGATTGTGACATAAGCATTCTCCATTATTAAAATAAGTAATCTATTATCCATTCCCAAGTGAAAACAAAAGCACTCCAACTAAGTTAATTAACATTATTTGCATTGAGACCTATACGTCCACCACTCTCCCGTGACTCTGAACAGGGGGGGATCACATGACAGGCGTCTGCCCACCTGAAACTGAAACGGAAACACTTCATCGGCAGCGGATAAAGGCGAGGGTCACGCTGTCAAAGGCATCATCTCTCAGGAGATGTTCATTTGCATGGCGGATGAATGGGATCCGACATCTGCCGAACGGGCCCCCGCAGCCGCCCCCCATCTATAATGGATGGAGCGCCTCTTATCTGCTGCGAGTTTGAGTGCTGCGCCCTTGCGCCCTTTCACTGCCGCCCTCGCCCCCCTGGCCTCAGGTTATAGCCTCTGAGTGAAGTCACCACTCTCTCGGTCTGAAACTGGGTCAAGCCCCCTCCCCCCACACACACACACACACACAGATGGATAGCCTTCCTCGCTGCCCTAATGACAGGAGAGAGCTTTGATCCCTAAATGGTCAGCACTCATATGTCATGCATGGTGGTTCTTGCTGTTTGCTTGGTCACAGGGTTAAGTGACTCACTTTAGAGTTGCACCCACGGTCCCCCACGACACTGACCTGTGAGTGAAGATTATTGAACTTGCACACCGTTTAAGGTTGCGCGCGGTCAGTCCCCTTTGGTCTACACTCGGAAGGTAAGATGAGAGCATCCAGGCCATAGATGTAGTCTAGATAGGCAGTAAAAACCTGTTTGATTTGTGGAAAAATCGGATATTGCATTTATTATTGATTAAATAATGATGAATAATTATTTATTCAATTGTGTCATGATTTTATTGTAGTTTAATAGTTTTATCTGACAGGACCCTTGGAAATAGTGGTTCTATGTGGCTCAGTAGGTAGAGAATGGCGCTAACAATGCTTAGGTTGTGGGTTAGATTCCCATTGGGACCACATGTGCTGAAAAATGTACACATTCACTAGTGTTAACTAAGTTGCTTTGGGTAAAAGCATCTGCTAAATGGCATATGTATATTATGTTATGTGTGTGTTGCTCTTAATGACCCAGGTCTCTAACATGAAAGCCTGTAATGGCATATGAGAGGGTGATATTATTGTCTATAAACTGCTGTGCATATAAACATGTGCAGTGCATGCAGGGACTCTGTGCTTGTTAAATGTGTTAATCTGCAGTCCTGCTGTCCTTATTGATCTAGGAGATCAATTATAGGGTCCCTAACAAGCTATGTCCCTAACAAATAAACAAACAGAAAAATAAAAAGATATAAACTCCATCACAATCCATATAACCAGCTGTATAACTTAGTCGCATGTAAAAATGTGTCAGTTGCTGTGTAAGTTGCTCTGGATAACTTAGTATTAATCGCAAAAACACAAAAATGTTTTACCTGATTGCTTTGTGGTAATTGCTCTGGATAAGGGCATCTTGCAGGTTCAAGGATATTAATCCTTGAGCAAAAAACCTGACAATAATGTATAAATGGATTTTAAATGTACCTGATGCCACATCTCTTTTGCCTGTAATGTAATGAATGAGCCAGACTGAAGTATAAAAGCGAATCCGCCACAGTTCGAATGCCATCTGACAATGTGAATGCTGTATAACACCCTGTACCTGTATCTACCTGCTCTGAGCTTGTTCTGTCTGTGGCCTGCCCGTCGGCCTCTGGAAAATACCTCTGAACAGGTGTGTGAATCGCCAGACGGGGATCGGCGCCACCCCGCTCTACCTGGCCAGTCAGGAAGGCCACCTGCACGTGGTGGAGTACCTGGTGAAAGACTGCAGCGCGGACGTCCACCTGAAGGCCCACGATGGCATGACCGCCCTGCACGCGGCCACACACATGGGCCACCACGCCCTGGTGGTCTGGCTGGTTAGTGCAAGCCTCCTCACTCCGATTCCATCTGTCCCCCCGATTCTCTGGATCTCTGGAGCACTTACAGGGAATGCGTCATATTAAACAGGGATGGGTTGATTTATAGGTCTCCTTTTTATGTCCAGATGTTTTATAATGCATAAAAAAAGCTTCAGATCATAGTCTTGACTCTGTTTGGAGATTATGAGTTTACGGTGAAATGAAAACCAGACTCCCTAGAACTGGAGTTGCGGGTCGGCTCCCCACACAATTAATGACTTTCGGCTGAACTCCAAACAAAACATGCCTATTACTCCGAAACTATGGATTGCTTTACCTGAGGCCTTTAGGAATTCCCAGACACCCGCCAGTTTTAAATCGCTTTTAAAGACGCATCATGTTAGATTTACATTTAATTAATTAAATTTAAGTTTATCTTATTCTTTTTTTTGTATTTTCTGTTATCTCTTTAAAGCACTGTATAATTTATCTTTAAATCTTTATCTTTATCTTATCTATACTTTTACCTTTATATCGTGTCTTTATTTGTGCATTCCCCTACCATTTAATTGTGTCTGCTGTCCTTTTTTGGAAAGCACTTTGAGAACACTGTATGAATAATTAAATATTATTATTATTACTATTATATTATTATCAGTATATGATGTTATTGTTATTGTTATTCTAATTATTAATAATAATAAATAATAGTAATAGTAATAGTAATAATAATAATAATAATAATAATAATAATAATAGTAATAATAATAATAATAATAATAATAAAGAATAAAAAATAAAGAATAAATAATTATAAATAATGTAATGTACTGTATATGCAGGTAATTAATACAGATCAGTAGGTGGCTCTGGAGTGTGACTAATGCTTTTTAGCCCTTTGCAGGCTTCCTTCACAGACATAAGCCTCTCCTGCCAGGATGAGGAAGGGACCACTGCACTGCACTTTGCAGCCAGCGGAGGGCACCACCGCATCCTCGAGCGGCTGCTACGGATGGGAGCGAAGGTCATTAAGGACTACTGGGGTGGGACCCCCCTGCATGACGCAGCGGAGAATGGGGAACTGGAGGTATGGGCTGCATCAGTATGAGCCACTTCTGCCTTTTAGACCATGGGTGGCTAACCTTGGCCCTGGAGAGCCATAGGGCCTGCTTGTTTCCATTACTCAGCACTTCATCGATCAATGAAAGCAATTGATTACACTGTTATCTAATCTCGCTTGGTTTCTTGGGTCTAAATTGGTTCCTGATTTTAGGGTGAAAATGAAAATCAGCAGTACCCACAGTGAAAAATCTGTGCTGTACCCTGTGGCTCTCACTATAGAGAATAAATGAGAGGTAAATGGAGTGACCTTTGAACCCTTCCTTCCCCCAGTGCTGCAAGATTCTGCTGACCAACCAGGTCAGCCTCAAGGAGCAGGATAAAGACGGGTTCACGGCAGTGGAACTGGCTGAATACAATGGCCACCATGACTGTGCCAGCTACCTTCGGACTAAGGAGCAATGCGTAAGACAATCAATTTAGTGCAATCTTATACAAATCGTATAACTTTTAATTGAAGCATTACATTTAGAAAATCGGTACAGCTACTCTTTGCAATTTTTTCTCCTTTGCTATGAACCATACTATCACATGCTACCTCCTGCACTTTGACGGTGCTAATTGGCCTGTTTATACTCATTATTGTCAGTGGTGTGATGTCTCATGAAAAAATTTCACTTGACAGGTGACAAAGAGTGAGATTTGACACTTGACACACTTTTGGAATGTGATTGTTAAGCGGGCAAGGGGGGCAGTTTGGTTAGGGGGTACTCCAATGCATATTTTTTCTCAGAAAGTGTTTTCTGTATGAGACTCCATGGACACTACAAAATCTACATTTGGTAACCTCCTAAGATAATGGAAACCCCATTTAGATTAAAATGCATGACAAACTACAGGTGTGGTGTGCAGGGGTGTCATGCAGCCAATTATTTAGAAGGGGGAACCAAAAAGAAAGAGTTAAGC